>JAGFNQ010000214.1:0-21602 GCA_024364735.1 Boesenbergia rotunda
CAGCGCCTCCACGGATTCGTAACAGGTCAAATAGTTATTTTTCAGCATTAGCTACTACACTTTGACACTGGGGCGACCCATTCTTTCGTATATCAGTACCTTTTGCTAGTAAGTTACAGGTGCCTGCAGAGAGTTGGGAGTCCAGATTCCTGACAACTCTCCCTTCAAGGGAAATCATGGAATCCACCCAGTGGCTCCGGGCTGTGTCAATCAAGATTTCAGACCGGAGAGCTATATGTCGATCTAATAGTCCTTGCGATGCAAGACTTCGACGTCATACTAGGCATGGATTTCCTCAGTAAGTACAGCGCTTCAGTGGACTGTCGCCGGAGGAAGGTGGTTTTCAGTCCAGAAGGAGAACCACCGTTCGAATTTCAAGGAGCCCCAAAGAGGAAGACTCAGAAATTCCTTCAGCCTTGCAGCCCCACCAGATGCTAGAACAAGGGTGTGCTGGTTTTTCTTGCACGCATAGTGGACATAGAAGCAAAGGAAGAGCGCAAGCAGGAGGATGTACGGGTAGTCTGTGAGTATCCAGAAGTATTCCCAGAAGAACTACCTGGACTACCTCCCAACAGAGAAGTGGAATTCGAGATCGAGCTAGTACCAGGTACCGGTCATGGTCTCGAAGCCCCATATCGTATGTCTCCAGCAGAGTTGAAGGAATTACAGAGCAACTCCAGGAGCTACTAGACAAGGGCTTCATTCGCCCGAGTCATTCACCCTGGGAGCTCCTGTACTTTTCGTCAAGAAGAAGGATGGGTCTATGCGTCTGTGCATAGACTACAGAGCTCTAAACAAGGTAACCATCAAGAACAAGTACCCCCTTCTAGAATAGATGATTTATTTGATCAACTCAA
The DNA here is from genome assembly GCA_024364735.1 of Boesenbergia rotunda. Taxonomy (NCBI): domain Eukaryota; kingdom Viridiplantae; phylum Streptophyta; class Magnoliopsida; order Zingiberales; family Zingiberaceae; genus Boesenbergia; species Boesenbergia rotunda. Next base: position 858 of record JAGFNQ010000214.1, read on the forward strand.
AGGGGCTACAGTGTTCTCGAAGATAGATCTGCGTTCTGGGTATCATCAGCTAAAGGTTAAAGAAAGTGACATCCCCAGGACGGCCTTCAAAACAAGATACGGCCACTACGAATTTGTAGTGATGCCTTTGGGAGTAACCAATGCTCCAGCAGTCTTCATGGAGCTGATAACCACATCTTCAGGGGAGTATCTCGATAAATTCGTCATTGTATTATTGATGATATTCTCATATACTCACAGACTCCAGAGGACCATGCTACACACTTGAGGATAGTGCTGCAGATCCTTCAGCAGGAGAAGCTCTATGCAAAATTCTCGAAGTGTGAGTTTTGGCTAGATCAGGTGACCTTCCTAGGTCACATTGTATCCAAAGAAGGCATTCAAGTTGATCCAGCCAAGATAGAAGCAGTGAGCAACTGGTGTAGACCCAAGAATGCCAGTGAAATCAGAAGCTTCTTAGGCCTGGCAGGATATTACAGAAAATTTGTGGAGGACTTTTCCAGAATAGCCTCTCCACTCACAGCCCTGACCAGAAAGAATCAGAAGTTTGAGTGGTCAGATAAATGCGAGCACAGCTTCCTAGAACTGAAGAAAAGATTGACTAGTGCTTCCATCCTGACTGTTCCAGAGAGTGACAAGGCCTTTGACATCTACAGTGATGCATCCAAGATGGGCCTTGGAGCTGTCCTCATGCAAGACGGTAAAGTAATAGCATATGCCTCCAGACAGCTCAAGGACTATGAGAAGAATTACCCTACTCATGACCTTGAGCTAGCAGCTGTGGTTTTTGCATTGAAGCTCTGGAGACACTTCCTGTATAGAGTGCAGTGCAGAATCTTCACAGACCATCAGAGTTTGAAGTACTTCTTCACTCAGAAGGATCTGAATATGAGGCAGCTCAGGTGGCTAGAGTTGGTCAAAGATTATGACTGTGAAATCCTCTACCACCCAGGTAAAGCTAATAAAGTGGCAGATGCACTGAGCAGAAAATCCTGTGCAGCACTGATGTCCCTATCATCACTGTCTCTACCACTTCAGAAAGAAATAAAGGATTTTAGAGTCGAGGTTATAATTGGGCAACTTTCTGCATTGACTCTAGAGTCAACCCTGCTTGTGGATATACAAAGAAAGCAAAGTCAAGACCCAGAGATCCAGAAGATCAAGCAGGAGATCCAAGAGGCAGAAAATTCAGAGTTTCGAGTATCAGATAGTGGCATCCTCTATCTTGGAGACCGCCTTTGCGTCCCCAATGATGAGGAACTAAGAAAGAATATTTTAGAAGAAGCCCACAGTACCCCGTACTCTATGCATCCTGGTTCTACCAAGATGTACCAAGATTTAAAGCAAAGGTTCTGGTGGGCTGGACTCAAGCGAGACGTGGCCAGATATATCAGTACCTGCTTGACCTGCCAGAGAGTCAAAGCAGAGCACCAGAGACCAGGAGGAGTTATGCAGCCTCTTCCCATTCCAGAGTGGAAGTGGGAAGAGATATCCATGGATTTTATCACAGGTCTCCCAAGGACCACCCATGGACACGATGCAATATGGGTGATAGTGGACAGATTGACCAAGTCTGCCCACTTCCTAGCCATCAAGTTATCGCATTCGGTAGAGCAGTTAGCATAGCTGTACGTGAAAGAAGTGATCAGGCTTCACGGAGTTCCGAAGTCGATCGTTTCTGACAGAGATGGGTGGTTCATCTCCCATTTTTGGAGGTGTGTTCAGGACGCCCTAGGCACCAGACTTCAGTTCAGCATAGCTTTCCATCCCCAGACAGATGGACAAACAGAGAGAGTAAATCAGATTTTAGAAGACATGCTCAGGGCTTGTGCGTTGGACTTTAAAGGTAGTTGGTGCAAATTTCTATGCTTAGCTGAGTTTGCCTACAACAATAGCTATCAGGCCACCATCAGGATGGCACCTTATGAAGCATTGTATGACAGAAAATGTAGATCACCCATATGTTGGCAAGAAGCTGGTGAAAAGAAAGAGGCGAAGTCAGAAATAGGCAGCCAGACTGAGCTTGTAGATGAGACCACTCAGGCTATCCAGACGATCCGCCAGAGGATTGAGACTGCCCAGAGTAGACAGAAAAGTTATGCTGGCACACGCCGTAGGCCACTGGAATTCCAAGTTGGAGATTCAGTATTGCTTAAGGTCGCTCCTATGAAGGGAGTGATGAGATTTGGCAAAAAGGGCAAGCTAAGTCCTCGCTACATAGGACCCTACAAGATCATAAAGAGGGTTGGTAAGGTAGCATATGAGCTAGACTTACCAGAGGATATGTCAGCTATCCACAGTACATTTCATGTCTCTATGCTAAAGAAGTATATTCACGATCCTAGCCAAGTGATTCAGCCTCAGTCAGTACAGATCCAAGAAGATCTTAGCTATGAGAGCAGACCGACACAGATAGTGGACAAAGCAGTTAAAAGATTAAGGAATAAAGAAGTGCCACTAGTGAATGTCATCTGGCAGAATCAAAAGCATGAGGAAGCTACTTGGGAACGTGAAGACAGCATGAGAGAAAAATATCCAGAATTATTTTAAGTTCGAGGACGAACTTTTTATAAGGTATGGGGGATTGTAACGCCCTGAAATTTCCATATTGAAGTTCTTAAAGTCCTTAGAACTATTTAAAAATGTTTTGGAAATATTCTAGATATTTTTAGGAATTTTTAGAATATTTTTATGGAATTTTCCGAGTCCGTTTAGTATTTTTATTAAAAGAAATAGAGTTTTCGGCAAAAGTTGCCTAGACGAGTTTTGAACCCGAGACCTCCCATGGGACCAACGACTTAAGTTGGTCGGGTTAACCAGGAGCCCCAGCAGGGGTGTGCTGAAAGAAAATAGAGAGATATTAAGTTAAGTTATAAGTTGGACTTAAATACCCTAAGTATAAATAGATAATTAAAGGGAGAAATTTATTTCTCTCAACTAAAGCCCTCTTCCTCGCCCAAGCCGCACGCACGCCGCCCCTCTTCCCCTCTCTTGTGCGCACGCCGACACCAAGACCTCCTCTCCTCTTCTAAGGGGGCGCCGGCCAAGGAAGAATCAAGGAGTGCGGAGCGTTTCGTTCGTCTCGACGAGAGGAACGCGTAGGCGCGAACGGTTCATCGAGATCTCAAGTTTCTCCCGAGCCCTAGACGTCAATTTTGGTTGTAAGTCCAAAGAAATCAACGTAAGTACTGCTCACCTGCAGTAAGAGGCGGTTTTTCGCAAGTTTTTCCCGTTAGAAAGTTAAAAATGCAATTTTCCTTTAGTTTATGATTTTGCATGTAACCCTAGTTTAATCCATGCTTGTATAAGTTTAATTAAGTATGAGGTTAGGGTCTAAGAAGAGTTATGAGAAAAGAAAAGAGAAGATGAAGATAAGAAAAGAAAAGGCCAAGGCCTTAAGAAATCCCCAAAAGTCAAGACTTAGGGATTTGGGCACTCAAGGTGCTCGTTAAAATGCCAAGGCATTCAAGATAAGAAAAAGTAAGTATTTTATTTTCTAAGGCCAGTACCCGGCGTCCAAGGGCGTCGTTAATGAAATCTAGGTGTCCAATTCCAAGGTCTTGGCCCTGGTAGACCAAGGTCTGCTCTATTAGGATTGGTGGCTCGCTACCCCAACCTTTTAGGGAACGCGCATAAGATGGTACTTACGTCTTAAGTGGATCCAAGTGAGTTATTACTTTCAAATATATGCTTTAGCAAAGTTTTTCTAAAGTTTAAGGAAGTTTTCTAAAAGTTAAAGAAAGATTTAAAGTTAAAGAATTGCTAAAGTTTCAAGTTAAGTCAAGAAAAAGTGAGTTAAGACTTATTAATGCTTGAGTATGCATGTTTTGAGTTATACATGTTTTAGTGTTTCTGTTAAGCATAAAAGTATCTCATGTGATTTCACATTGTTTAAAAAGTATGCTTGCACATTTCGAGATTTTGTGAGCTAGATAGTACTTGATAAGCTTTATGCTTATTAGTTGCATTTCCTCTTGCTGCAGGTGAAGGTAAAGGCAAGCAATTCTGAAGGAAGGCGACGAGGCGGTGCTGAGTGACGTGTGTGTGGTGGCTGACCTTGGAGAGGTCCTTGGGACAAGATGAATAAAAGACTTAAAGTGCATTTGTTACAGATTCTTAGTTTAAGTTAGATCACATAGAATTTATCCAAGTATTTGCGTTTTAGATATTTTGCATGTCTTAAAACCACGAGTAAAGATTCCATGTCATTCTATTTAGTATATATATCCTTATGATTGCATTGGATGAGTATGAGCGTGAGTAGTTTTGAATATCGATACTTTGATGGAGCTATTTGATGCATGTGCCAAGATGTTGTTAGGCTCCTTTTGAATTAAGTTTTTATTGCTTTAAATATGCTTAGAAAAGTTGCATTCCTACTCCATAATGCTTTAGTAATGTTATAGAACCTTGTGTGATGAGTTTAAATGGTTAGAATTGCTTGTAATGGTGTTGGAGACTCACCCCCCAGGTCGACTGGGGCAGCTAGGTCGACTGGGCAGGGCAAGTTCCAATAAGTATTTTCTTTACGAATTTTAGAGAAAGGAAGTGTGCCATTGTATCATGCATGACTATTAAAGTTAGGATATCATTCTTAGATAGATTTAAATACAAAAAAAAAGTTCCGCATTTTTAGTCGTGCATTAGAGTCAAGAAGTAGACAAGTAACGGTCCGTGTAAGGTAGAGAAGGCGGGTCGCTACAACGGAAATGTCGTGGTGTTTCTTGTACTTTACGTAGATGACATTTTGTTAATTGGCAGCAATGTTAAAGTGTTATCAGATGTAAGGGTCTGGCTATCAATGCAGTTTGATATGAAGGACTTAGGAGAAGCAGCACACATCCTTGGGATCAAGGTCATAAGGGATCGCCAGAAAAGGATGTTGTGCTTATCCCAAGCTTCATATGTTGACACAATCTTGTCTCGTTTTAGCATGGAATACTCTAAGAAGGGTTTTCTACCCTTCAGACATGGAGTCCCTCTATCCAAGGAGATGTGTCCGAAGACATCAAAGGAGATAGAGGAGATGAAGGCTGCTCCTTATGCTTCAGCGGTCGGGAGCCTCATGTATGTTATGTTGTGCACGAGACTTGATATCTATTTTGCCATGGGCATGGTTAGCATATATCAGAGTAATCCTGAACAGGGATATTGGACAGCGGTAATGTATATATTAAAATACTTGAGACGGACTAGGGATTATATGCTGGTTTACCGGACGGACCAATTAGTCCCTATGGGTTATACGGACTCAGATTTCCAGTCAAATAGGGACAAAGGTAAGTCTACCTCAGGTTTTGTGTTTACTTTATGAGGTGGAGCCATTGTCTGGAGGAGTGTCAAGTAGAAGTGCATGGCGGACTCCACCATGCAAGCGGAGTATGTGGCAGCCTCAGAGGCAGCCAAGGAAGTTGTATGGCTCAGAAACTTCATCATGGACTTGGATGTGATTCCTAGTTTGCCCAAAACTATCACAATCTTTTGTGATAACAGTGGTGCAGTTGCAAACTCGAAGGAACCACGAGCCCATAAAGCGAGTAAGCACATAGAGCCCAAGTACTACCTGATACGAGAAATCGTAAAGCAAGGAGAAGTGGTTGTCGCTAAGATTGCATCAGAGGACAACCTGACAGATCCATTCACTAAGGCTCTTCCATCTAGAGCTTTGACAGACATGTGGAGGATATGGGGGTCAGATGTATAGCAGTGGGAGAATAGCAATGTCTTTAAGTATAAGTGGGAGATTGTAAGATGTATATACTGAAAGATATGACTTTTATTATATGAACATCTTTTATGAAAAGAGAATCACACTACACTAGGTGTTTGTTTATAATAGTACATACACGAAGTCCCATTGCTTTACATTGTAGATAACATGGTGTGTGTTGTCATATGGAAGATCATGTTATCAGTTCCTTACTTAGCATAAATAGAAGCTCACAACCGAGATGGAATTGGACAACCCATCGGGAGGGTTGTAGTGTAGTTATGTATGGTTGGTCTTGACCATAGAACTACACTAGTGTGCTATAAGTACATTGAGCAAGACCGAAACCCGTGGTTATCCGATTTGTACTGACTGGATAATTGGATAGGACCTCAGTTGTTATTATGGAGGACGATCCCTTAATCCCAAAATAATATCGGGCATATATGATTATTTATTATTTCTTTGATTTATCAAAGGGCGAGAGCAATTCTATTAGATCGACAGACCCGGTAAGTTGGGAAATATTATTAATAATATGATGTGCCGATGATTATTGATGGAATCCGTGTCCTGTTGAGTCAGGATGATGATGCCCCCTTGATGAGCTCAAAAGGTTTATCGTGCCAAACCCCTGCAGGAGTATTTGATCCGGCACGTTGATAAGATTGAGTGGTACTAATCAAGGATCCAGAAGTTAATTAATTTAAATTGTCAGTAATTTAATTAATTAACGGGCATGCACAATCTTAAACACGGGGGGATGGACGACTCATAATATGTGTAGCCCATATGAAAATATGGGGGTTGGTGAGGTGAGTTCAATTAAGATCCTTTAGTGGAATGGATCTTAATTAATGGATCGGGTTTGGATACATTAGCGGGCCAATAACCAACTCCTCCTCTTGGTCCCTGCCTTAGACTTATAAATACCCTATGAGATCATGAAACCAAGAAAATTAATCAAACCAAGAGCCAATACCAAAGCCTCTCTCTTTTCTTTCTCTCCTTCTCTCCTATGGCTCTCAGTGGCGAATAGAGAAGAAGGGTTCTCCCCTTCGGTTCTCTCCACCTCCTCCATCAAACTCCGGCTAAGACTCAAGGAAGCAAGGTAGTGGTCTCTTCTACCTTGCGGGAGGCTCTGGGAGGGCAGAGGAGGTTCCGGCGAGAGGGAGAAGTCGGCGCAAGGGCCACCTTGCGGCGACGGCACAAAAGAGAGGAAGAAGAGGATTGAGGGCTGTTGGGGCTAGGAAGAAGGTAATTTCTATCCTTCTTCATCTTCTTCACCTTCCTCTCTAGGTCTGCTGCTGGTCGGAGGGCTTGGAGCCGGCTCCGGCAGTTGGTGGCGCAAGGGAAAAGGAAGGGGGTGGCCGGCGGCGTAAACCCTAGGAGCTAGGGTTTTGACCGGTTGGAGAAGAGGGTTGATTGGAGCTCTTGGTGATCTCGGATCGCGGTAGATCATCGCCCAAACGACGTTCGTGAAGGGAGGGACATAAGGTAGAAGACTGTTAGGTGATTGGAAAGGTATAACTTTCCAAACGCTCCTTTGTATATCCTTATGTCGTTTATGTGCCATATTAACATGTCTTGTCATTTTATGTGTTAGAATTTATTGTTTTGCTTGCAAAATATGTTTAATAAATTCTTAACTGGACCCCGACCATAAACACAAAAGCCGGCGATCAACTCGTCGCCTTTTCCGCGGTCGAACGGTCGAGCAAATTGAAAGGCCAATTTTGGTAATTGTCTAAGTTGCAATTTGGATCGTTCGATATGGCACGAGATGGTCGATGACAAACGACTCTCTATTCAGATTAAAGTTTTTAATCCGTAGGCATAGAGAGGTCTCTCGGATCGACTATGTATTTGCTAAGGGAAACCCGCCAAGCTATACCCAACACTGCCACCTCCGTTGCATTGCCCACGTATACGGTTATCTCTCCATCAGCTAGTCGTCGGGTTTCCTGGAACCCCTGCAAAGAATTGCAGACATAATCAGTGATAGATCGTGGCGCCTTGCTATAGGGGGGGGTGAATAGCGTTTCTTCGATTTTCTTCCTACAACTGTTAATGTGCAAGCCAAATATACAAAATAAAACTAAACAAAAACAAGAAAGAAACACACCGATGTATGTGGTTCGTAGATGATCCTCCTACTCCACAGCTGCCCGTAAGGTGGGCGATCCCTGATCCGTCGGTGGATGATTCCCCGGAGCACCGCCGACTAGATCTGGGTGGAGAAACCCCTCCACAACCTCTAGACACCATCTGAGCAATATAGGCTACTAACCCACTCTATCCAAGCAGATTTTGGCAAGGAAAAGAAGCCTTAAACGAGGTCCCTTAAATAGAGCTCGAGGCTGAATATGACCATTACCAGTCGACTGCTCCAGGGGCAGCGACTGGCCTTTCCAAAATTCGAATCTTCACACTGACCTTTCGAATTCTGGTCATATCAGTCGACTGCCCCAGAGACAGTCCACTGGTCCTTCCCTAAGCCTAGGGTTACCCTTCCCGAGTACATTTCTATCCGCACTCGAACCCTCCCGGCTTAGTTCCTGAGTACAAACACTCACACCCGAACTCTCACGACCTAGTTGACTCTTCAATCGGCAATCTCGATTTGTTGCCTTCATGCCCTCTTTGCCTTCGGCTCCCGTCTCTCGGATGTGCACGCAAGCCCTCGGCTTGCCTCCATGCCACCTTTCACGCATGCCTCGAAGTTCGCCCCTCGGCTCATCGTCTCTGCTTTGTCCATGGTCACTCGGATACTCAAACAAGCCTCCAGCTTGCCTACATGCCACCCTTGACCTGAAGACATCCAACCAAGTCTATGTGTACCTGCAAACCTGCACACTTACATACACATATTAGTCCAACAACAAACCCTAACTTACTCATATTGACACACACATCAAAACCCATGATCCTCCAGATCATACTTGGGCTGATTGCCCCAACAATCTCCTCCTTTTAGATGTATGGCAATATGTTTAAGTTAGGTAAACAAAACCAACTACATCAATAGCAATTGAAAATTAAAGCATAGCAACCAAGAGGCAACCTCCCCCTCAACCTAAGCCCTCTCCTAATTTTCAATTCTCATATCACACAACACCAAGTTAAGTTCTACCCAACTTAACACCCCAAGTGTTTTCTCACGTTATGTTAAACCTAACATAACACCCCAAGTTCTCCCCCTTTGACACCATCAAAAAGATTGCCCCAAGCAATCCAAACCCTAGTGCCAAAAGACCTCACTTTATTTCTGAAAACTCCCTCAGAAATCACCAAACAGCTTTATCAGTCGACTGAACCAACATTAGTCGACTGATACACTCAATTGGCAAACTTCTCGAGACATCAGTCGACTGTCCCCAGGGCAATCGACTGATACAGTATCAACCTGAATTTTCAGCCCAAATTGAGAAACGTGTAGAAAATTCTACAAAATCTGGAAAAATGTAAAATTTTGCAAGAACATTTGTTAGGATATACTCTACCCTAGAAAAATATAGTTTCATGAAAAATATCAAATGTGCTTGACTTTTGGTACAAACTCTAATATCCTCAAAAATTGACATTTTGTATCAACTTTGAAATCCATATATGAATCCATATGTTTACCAATTTCAACCATTACTACTTCACACATTGAATTGCTTTCACTTCCCTTTTTTTATTGTATTTTTAATATGACAAACCTCCCCCTCTTTTATCCTTAATCTTAAATACATATACATAAACCTCCCTTATGCCCATATAAACCATATCATATCATTCAATAGCAATTCATGAATTTCGAACAATATAGGCACTATCAAGCCATGATATAGAATTTCATAAAATATCATGACAGCGTAAGCAAATGGTTCATACATGACTTGAAAAAAAAAACATGAAAGTGGCACAAGAGCTAAGTGTAACGCCCGCCCTTCCCAGCCCTACGATGTAGGCGGAAAGCGGCGTTACGCTAACATACATACATGCATATGGAGATCTTAATGCAACGGAATAATTTTAAACTCCCTACTTATGCGTTTAAAACATGCAACTCATATTGACATATCTTAGCTATCATTTCTAAACATGGTGACTTAGTAACTTAGCATCGTCATAATCATAAAAGAAATAAAACATAGCATGTGAGACATAGCATGTGACATCATGGAAATCAACATAAGTTGTTCTTTAGTAAAAATCATCGTAAAGTATAGCATGCAACTAAGGGTGATAATGCAAAACATAAGACATGTGACAAATGGGAGTAATGTGGTCTTTTTCTTTTTCTTTGCCAAGTCACTGCCACACACACACTCTTGCCCTTCTGCTGCTTCCCTTAGCTTAATATCCTCTTGCTTGATCTGCGGTATAAGAAAATAAAACTTATAAGCACATAGGCTTAGTAAAACTCTTTCCTACTCACTAAAACCATACGTCACATATAAGGCATAACATAGAGAGAGTAACATAAAACAAAACATATCATGAGAGGGTATTCATAAAGCATTTGACATAAAAAGGCATATAGATGTACATGAAAATACATAATCATATAGAAGTGCTTAACATGAAATGAAGGTGCATAGAGTTCATGACATAAGAAGTACTTTGCATAAAATATAAGCATATGAACATACTTGACATGGTATAGTTCTTGACATAAACATAAACATATGACATACTTGACATGGCATAGATGCATAACATGAATGAATGCATGAGTTAAATGCACATAACATAAGGATGCTTATTTGAAAATCATACTTATAAATACTTAAACATAATCATAACATCATGGGGGGCCCCGGCTTGTACCACATACATACATCATATGTGCGCATCCCTAAGTAAATGCGAAGTAGCTAGTCTTGACCTACTAGGGTAGGGACAGCTACGGTAGTCCCAGAACCGAGGCATTCTTAAGGTGCCCATCCCTGTTGGACAGCTACTGTAGTCCTAGAACCGAGGACAGCTACAGTAGTCCAGAACCGAGGCTTTCATAAGGAGCTCATCCCTTGGACCCTTACTTTGGTCCGGTACAAGCCCATTCATAAAGTAAAATAGTTTCACATGCTTCATCATTCATACATTCATAGAACATTCATAGAATAATTGAAGATATAAACGTGATCTTAATACATGAAGCATGGTATAAAGCATACTTAGCATTTCATCATTCTTACTTAATGCATAACATCATTATGCCTTAAAGGCATGAACATCATCTTCATTCATAAGGCATGACATACATATATAATTATGCCTTAATGGCATAAACATCATCTTAGTTCATAAAGCATTCATGATCATGGTACATAAGGTAAGCATGCATAGATAAGTTTTTTTTTCATACATGGTACATATCGCATAACATACATGATCATGGTATCTATCATAAAGCATGCATGGGTAGGATCCATATGAACATGATACATACTACATAGGTTCATGACATTCAACATAAAACATGCATAGGTCCACATAACCATAATCTACATATGTTCAAGACATTTAACCTAATGTAGGCATAATTCTACATAAACATAATGCATATTTCATAACACATGTGTTCATGGTATATGGTTTAAAACATCCATAAATAAAACCTACTAAAACATGACACATAATATAAGCATACAAGGTCATGATACATAGCACATAAAGTTAGGGTTCTAGGCACCATAAAATTCATACAACACACTTGAACATATATCTACATTATAATAAGCCATAAACAAGTACACTTGCAACCTTAGACTAACCCAAACCCTAGATTTGGAGCTTAGCTGAGAGTTATAGATGGAGGTCCCATGATTCAAGTAACATGTGAGGTACCATAAGTAACATAACACCCATACAATACATACAATGCCATAGGAAGCCATTAGAACACATGATTGGGACTAACTCTAAGTCCTAGCCCTAAATCTTGTCTTGGCCGAAACCCTAGAAGGTATTAAGTCCATGGAAAATTCATATAATTCACAATTAACATCCAATACAATACATACAATACCATAGGAAGCTATTAGAACCCATGATTGGGCTAACCCTAGTTCCTAACACTAAAACTTGGTCTTGGCCGAAACTTATAGGGGTCTTAAGTCCATGAAAAAATTCATATAATTTCAATTAACAACCATTGTAACATAGGAAATCATAATAAGCATGCTTGGAGGGTTAGATTTAATCCTAACTATGAAAGGGAAGAGGTGGCCGAAACTTGTAGGGTCTTAGGGTGCTACAAAAATTTCACAACTCATAATTCATTCTTATTTTATCATGAGAAAGCATTAGAAAACATAAGTGAGGTCTTAACATCATCCCAAACCAGAAAAACTTGCTTGGCTGAAACCCTAGGAAGACCTAGTCCATAGTTTTCTCAACATAGAGTCCAAACAACATCTTAAATCATGAAAGATAACATCAAAACTAATATACCACAGGTGAGGGAGTCTTACTTCTCTTTATCTTGGTTATAGACCTTGAATAGAGAAACCAAAGAAAACCTTCTTGGCCTTAGAATACCTTTTGCCCTTGTAGCCTTGTAGAAGAACTTGGATCTTCAAGAGGGAGTCCTCTTGTGGACTTTTCCTAGGGGAAAAGTCCCCTTGTGGCTCACGGCAAGAAGAGGAAAGGAGGAGGAAGAAGGGAGAAGAGGAAGAGCCTTGGTGAAAGAAGAAGAGGAGAAAATAACTCAAGTGTCTCTTCCCTTCTCATCTACTTCTTTTATACTAAGTGAAGGGGCATGGTGCCTCTTCACATGGTGCCTCTTCACCTCCTTTTAGCTTCAACTAAAATATCCTTTCTTTTCCTAATAGCACTCCCTTGCTAGGTGAATTGGTTAGTACATGCATGATGAGTCTCTAGGTCCAAGGTTCAATCCTTGGTGCATGCACTTTCTTTTTATCCCATTTACTCTTGTTTTTGGCAAGGCCCACATAAGAGCCCACCAAGAGTCATACTAATATTCCTAATTGGAACAGATTTCTATAAATGTTAAATTCTACCTAAGGTCCACTACTTGCCATGGTACTAGAAGAGCCCATGTAAGGCCCATTAGTACTTAGCTTTTTAATCTATATAAGAAATCATGCTAAGGTTCATGCTAATATTCATATATTACTTAAGAATCCATATAAGCATGTTCAATATTTTAAAGAAAAATATTGAGAAGATTTTACGGGCGTTACACTAAGGCCCCGAAGTAGTTAAATATTACAATTCCAGAATGAAAGTGTTTGAGAGACAATATACAACCAAGGAAATTACTCTCAACACTAAACCATCAACTAAAATCTACTGCATGTCGTCGCATGGAGAAGGAGGAGCCTGGTACATGAGGTGCAACTGCTGTATCATGGCGTACATCTCATCCTACTGTCGCTGGAACTCCTGACAAAACTATGTGAGGCCATGAATCTCCTCTTGGATGGCAGTCTGTGTCTGTTGAAAGCCCATCTGCAGCTACTGAAAACCATGGAAGTCCTCCCGGAGGTCATGAACCTCAGACCGGAGCTGGAAGAACTGCTCCTGTGAAACTCCACCAACGTGCTCCTCATCAGAATTGGAGGAATCGTAACGCTGCCTCCAGACTATCTCCCTTACCTACACTCAATCCCTGCCAAGGACAACTATCGTGTGCCAATCTGATCATAGTCCTTGGACAGGTGATGTACCTGACCGCTAGTCATGCATATACCCCTAGACTCAAAGAACTCGGTCAGGACATGGCAGAATGGCATGTAGATCTTCCCATTGACACTATGAGAAAAATGAACAATAGATGTAAAGACATACAGAATGATGTCGATGTCTAACCTCCTCTTTAAGGCGTACATCATTACCAGGTGCGGTAGTCGAATCCTTGACCGTCCCTTGGTAACAATGGATAATATGCACTCTATGACAATTTTATACAAAACATTACTAAATGGACTCATATTCATAGAGTCAAAAATACGCTGTGTAATACATCGATGTCTTGCAAAATAATGCATGTGAATTTGATCAATAGTGACATTTGGGAAAGTAAAGGGCTCAACAACTATTGGGAAATATGTAAACGCATGGTTGGATGCCCTACACCTCAAAAATGCACCTAAAACTGTGGGTGAGAAGGGGATGGTGACTCCTGACACCATGGACTCATAGAGTTCATTATCGGGATTGATGCATGTGAGGTTTGCATAGAACTCTTTACACATGTCCAGATTAACGTCATGTTGACAATACACCAACTTCTTTATCCCAAAATAAGTAATCATTTCAGCAATTTGGGGGGTGTTCTCTCGAAAATATGACCTATTAAGGTATCTACAATTCATCAACATGAACTCATTATCGGCGAATCTCCTCCGGCAATCCTCGGATCGAAACAGAGGCGCATCCTGGACTACTTAACCTTGTTGCGATGACCCCTCACCCCTTGACCTTTTATGTGCAACCCTAAACATGTGACATACCAATGCATGTACCCACACCATCCCATACAAGAGAAAACAAACAACATAGGCCAAATTAGTTTCAAATCATGATTTAAATGGGAAAAATCAAACTATAGAAACTATTACCGTTTTCCCAATCGCTTCATGATGAGTATTTGCGAAGATCAACTTGAAAGGAGAAGTTTAACTAACCCTAGATCCAGATCTAGAGTGGAAGGAGACTAGAGAAGTGTTTTTAGGGCTTGGGAGGTCCTTAGACAAAAGAGGAGGTCAGGGAGGAGAAGTTCTTGTTAGGACCGAAAGAAATTTAGATATCTCCACAATGGTATGTTATTGTCCACTTTGAGCCTAAGCCCTCATGGTTTTGCTCTTGGGCTATCCCAAAAGGCCTCATTCCAATGGAGATATCATTATTCCTTACAAGCCGAAACCCTTTTCGTTTGATGTCTGATTCTCAACCTACTAGGACTTTCTGCCCCTCGGTCCACCCGACCTACTAGGACTTCACTGCCTAGCCGCAACTAGGACTTCTCTGCCTGGTGTTTGGTCCTCTTGATCAAAACACGGGAGCCCACACATCCTTTATTTAAGGCTTAACCCACATGGTTAGATCTGGACCATGAAGAGCGACTTCACTCTGATACCACTTGTTAGGACTGAAAGGAATTTAGATATCTTCACAATGGTATGATATTGTCCACTTTGAGCCTAAGCCCTCATGGTTTTGTTTTTGCCTTGAACTGTGGCGACCGTATCCATATGGGCGCCTAGCCCAGTGAGGCGCCTCACTCCATTGAGGCTCCCGAGCTGTAAAGACCTCGTTCCTTCGTTTCCTGCAACCAATGTTAGTTCCAAAACACAAGAAGCAAGTATGTTAGCCATTATTTATAGCCTAAGCTGTCTTGGTTCTGACATTGGGTCTCCCAAATGGAACCCTAGGTCGGTTCGACCTAGGTTTCCATTTAGGAGACCCAAAGTCAGAACCAAGACAGCTT
This sequence comes from Boesenbergia rotunda, assembly GCA_024364735.1. Lineage (NCBI taxonomy): Eukaryota > Viridiplantae > Streptophyta > Magnoliopsida > Zingiberales > Zingiberaceae > Boesenbergia > Boesenbergia rotunda. The sequence continues at coordinate 16,013 of JAGFNQ010000214.1, forward strand.
AGGCTCTAAATAATGGCTAACATACATGCTTCTTGTGTTTTGGAACTAACCTTGGTTGCAAGGAATGAAGGAATAGGGTCTCTACTGTTGGGACCGGGTGCATGCCGACGCGGACACGTATTGTAATTGTTACATAATTACATGCAGCGGAAACAAAAGCATGAATAATTTCCGAAATTATTCTAACACATATCCTAAGCATGCAATGTGTTCACATAATCGTAATATAAAATTTTTGCAGAAAAGGAAATTACTCTACGAATTACCTTGCGTAACTTAGAAGAAGGGACGAGATCCAACCGTTAGCGTCCCTTGAAAGCTCCGCCTCTATTCGTATCCACGCCGAGTATCGTCGGTATGACTTCGCTAAGCCACGAGTTTCGTGTTCACGAGAACTACTAGATTCTCCATGAACACGACGAAAACCGAGAGAGTAATCAAATCGAAAGACTCACCACCAAGGTTGGCCGAAGAGGAAGATCGTCGCAAGGAAGAACTTCGTCGCCTTGATGCTTCTCCTTGTGCTCACGGCAAGAAGAAAGAAGGAAGGCCTATGGCCGACCAAGAGAGAGGGAGAGAAGAAGAGGAGAGAGCCCAAGCAATTCTTGGATGGATCATCTTCCATGGCACCCCTTGGGTCCTTTATATAGGGAGAGGTTTCTTAATTCCCAAGCAAACCTCTCCTTGATTATGGAATAATTTCTCAATCAATCCATAATCAAGGCTCTCATGATCAAGCTTCTTCTTCTTGATTATGGAATAATTTCTCAATCAATCCATAATCAAGGCTCTCTTTCTTTTGGCATGATTATATAAAATTTATAAAACAAACCAACCATTGGTTCATTATATAAAATTTTATAAAACAAACCAACCATTGGTTCATTATATAAATTTTATTAAACAAACCAACTCATGGTTCATTATATAAAAATTTATATAAAATTTATATAACCTTTTATAAAATAAGCCAACCTTTGGTCTATTTTATAAAACAAACCAAAATAGCCTTATCCTCTTATGGTGGTGGCCGGCCATGACAAGAAGAGAGGAGGCCCCCTTCCTTGGCCGGCCCATCTAACCCCAATTGGATCAAATCCCTTAATGAATTAAACTTATTTAATTCAACCATTAAGTCTTTAAAAAGACTTAGCCATTCTATGCTTCCGATACGTCTGAAATAAATTCAGTTTTGACTATTGTTTGGACTTACCAAAAATAGTCTATCTCGATTGGAGAATCCAATTCTCAACTCGTTTTAAATCCTTCAATTACTCATTATGCGTGTGACCAAATAGGCTTTCAATTTATGTTGGTCATCCATAATTAACTAATTAATTATAGAACGATCATGAGTGGCACCTAGTAGTACATTATGATCCCTAATTAATTGAAAGATCAACGGTTGACCTCAGAAATGATTCTGAAACCCTTCTGCAGCTATATTGAATCGTGCCCCATTCCCTTCATCATCTTATACCCACTTGGTTCAGGACATGGTCTATGTGTGTCAGTCCCACTAGACTGACTACGTCACACCTAGCCCAAGTAACATTTCCTCGTCCTATGGATTCTAATTACTCTCATGTATTTAAGAGATTCATACTCTGAACATATCATGCTCTGGCCAGAGGCTTTGAGTAACAATCCGACGATAGGCCTCGGGTATACATCTCCTCGCAAGGAGTGGTGAATCCTTTGTAGGTTGTTCAAACATCTTCGGGCACTTCGGCTTATACCCAATCATCCTGGGTCCACACCTCCTTGGAGATGCTTGCTTAAGATGTCAAAGTATAAGTCTCCATGACCAAGATGACTTGAACACCGCAAGTCAAAGGAACATCGCACTTAAGCTGCAGTAAGAACTTCACTGACATATCTATATGTAGACTACCATATGAAGTTTTACAGCTAGTCACTCCAATCAACTAGTTCCCTTAACTAGCATTCATGTTTATCTCCGGACATCTCAATGTCACTAGCCAGTGAGAATCAGCTGATTAGAGAATAATCCATGCTAGTCTCAACAGAATTGATAGTGTCCGTATTTATCAATTCATCAACTAGGGACAATTTCAATACTTCACAATTGCACATGTAAAGATAATCACTAGTTGTGAATTCATCACAAATTCTCTCATGCTGTGAATTGTATTGCAGACATTCAGTAAATGAGCTTAAGATCTTAATCAAATAATCATGTATACTCAAATAGTGAATATTCATTTATTAAAATAAATGATTACAATCATAAGGCGATTGCCTTAGGACACTTCTCTCATATCACTAACAAACTCCCAGTTGGCCTAATGTCAATCGCTACGGTACCCAATACCACAGGCTCTAACATGACCCTCAAACTTACTTTGAGTTAAGGCCTTAGTTAAAGGATCCGCTAAATTCCTTTAAGTGGGAATTTTCTCAATTTGTATATCATTCCTACTTATAATCTCTCTGATCAGATGATAGCGGCGAAGCACATATTTGGATCGCTGATGAGACCTTGATTCCTTTGCTTGTGCAATAGCTCCATTATTTTCGCAGTAAACCGGTATTGCTTCATCAATGGTTGGAACCACACTAAGTTCTGAGACAAACTTCTTGATCCAGACTGCTTCCTTTGCTGCTTCCGAAGCTGCAATATATTCCGCTTCCGTGGTAGAATCCGCTACGGTGTCTTGCTTGGAACTTTTCCAGCTTACTGCACCTCCATTCAAAATAAATACGTATCTGGACTGAGATTTGGAGTCATCCTTATCTGTCTGGAAACTGGCATCTGTATATTCACGTATTATCATATCACCTTCTCCATATATTAGGAACACATCTTTAGTTCTTCTTAAGTACTTGAGGATTGTCTTGATAGCCGCCCAATGATCCATTCCTGGATCAGACTGGTATCTGCTTGTGACCCTCAGAGCATATGATACATCAGGCCTAGTACATAACATAGCTACATGATAGATCCTATCGCGGATGCATAAAGAATCTTATTCATGCAAATCCTCTCGTCTTCTGTGCGCGGACACATAGACTTTCAAAGGTTGATCCCATGCCTGATGGGAAGGTAACCTTTCTTGGATTCCGACATGCTAAACCTTTCTCGCACTCGGTCTATATATGTAGACTGCGAAAGACCAAGCAACCGTTTTGATCTATCTCTATAGATTCTAATCCCAAGGATATAGGTTTCTTCTCCCAGGTCTTTCATGGAGAAAGTTTTGGACAACCAAATTTTAACTAACTGTATGACTGATATATCATTTCCTATAAGTAAAATGTCATCGACATATAACACTAGGAATACGACTGCACTCCCACTAACCTTCTTGTATACACAAGGTTCGTCAGGATTTTGTGAGAAATCAAACTCTTTGATTGTCTCATCAAAACGGATGTTCCAGCTCCTGGATGCTTGCTTTAGTCCATATATGGATCGTCGAAGCTTGCATACTTTGGTTTTATTAACCGATGTGAAACTTTCAGGCTGTATCATGTATACATCCTCAAGTAGGTTTCCATTAAGGAAAGCTGTTTTCACATCCATTTGCCATATTTCATAATCATAATGAGCTGCTATGGCCAGGAGCATCCGAATGGATTTGAGCATAGCTACTGGCGAATAGGTTTCGTCATAATCAATTCCTTATTTCTGACGATATCCTTTTGCCACTAATATAGCCTTAAAGGTAACAACATTACCTTCCATGTCAGTTTTCTTCTTGAAAACCCACTTGCACCCTATGGGCATAATCCCTTCAGGCGGGTTAACCAAGTCCCATACTTGATTTTCGTACATGGAATCCATTTCCGACTTCATGGCTTCAAGCCATTTATCCCTTTCTGAATTTATCAGAACATCATCATAACTGATAGGTTCGTCATTGTTAACGAGTAACACGTCGTTCGATTCACTTATGAGAAATCCGTATCTCTTTGGAATATTGCGTATCCTATTAGACCTACGAAGAAGTGGTGTTGTTTTAAGTTCAACTGATAGCTCATCATTATGAGTTATTGGTTGTGGGTCTAGACTAGGTGTCTCTGTAATGTCTATTGGAGTTTCTTGAACTTCTTCAGGTTCAATGCTACTCCCACTGTTTTCTTGTAAAAGAAATTCTTTTTCCAGAAATACAGCATGCCTTGAAACAAACACCTTTTGTTCCAAGGGAAGATAGAATTGGTAACCCTTTGTTTCCATAGGGTATCCAATAAATAGACATTTATCAGACTTAGCATCCAATTTGTCTGATACAGTCCACTTTACATAAGCAGGACAACCCCATATTTTAAGGTGAGTTAAATGAGATTTCTTACTATTCCACGTCTCATATGGAGTAGTAGAGACTACCTTGGTCGGGACTCTGTTTGGCAATTAAACAGCTGTCTTAAGCGCATAGCCCCAAAAGGATTTTGGAAGAGTTGCATGATTCATCATAGATCTAACCATGTCCATCAAGGTTCGGTTATGCCTCTCAAATACACCATTATGTTGTGGTGTATATGGCGGAGTCCATTGAGACAATATTCCATTGTCCCTAAGATAATATTGAAACTCTTAACTCAAGTATTCACCACCCCGATCGGATCGAAGTATCTTAATACTTTTGCCAAGCTGTTTCTCTACTTCACTTCTGAACTCTTTGAATTTCTCAAAAACTTCAGATTTGTGTTTCATTAAGAACACATACCTGAATCGTGAGTGATTATCGATAAAGGTAATGAAGTAGCTATAACCTCCTTGTGCAAGAGTTGACATTGGTCCACATACATCAGTATGTATTAGACCAAGCAATTCTCCCACTGGTTTACCTTTTCTGGAAAAGGGTAATTTGGTCATCTTGCCTTTTAAACATGATTCGCATGTATCAAATGAACCGGGTTCAAATGATTCCAGAATTCCACATCGGTGTAATTTGGTCATACGTTTCTTACTTACATGGCCAAGACGACAATGCCATGTATAGGAGTCTATTTGATTATCTACTCGAGCACGTTTGTTGCTAACTTCGATATTGAAAACGTCATCGGATAAATCTAACGTGTAGTTATCATTGTATAAAGTTCCGGTCCCATAAAGAACACCATTTAAAGTTATGTAACAGCAATTGTTACTAAAAGTTAAATGATAACCTTTTTCATTCAAGCATGAAATAGATACAATGTTCTTTATTAACGAAGGAACAAAATAACAATTATCCAATTCTAAGACAAGTCCAGTAGGGAGCTTTAGCAAATATGTTCCGATGGCAACAGCAGCAATCTTTGCTCCATTTCCAACTCGCAAATTCGCTTCTCCCTTGACGAGTCTTCTTCTATTCCTTAGCCCCTGTATGTCATTACATATATGTGAGCTACACCCAGTATCAAGTACCCAGGTGGACGAGGAAATAGAGTGACATTCAATAACGAAGATACCTGAAGAGGATGGGGCATCGGATGCCTTCTTCTTCAAGGACTCAAGATAAACCTTGCAGTTTCTTCGCCAGTGACCCTCCTTGCCAGTGATGGCAAGTGCCTTTTGGTGCCTTTTCAGTCTTTTTGGCCTTTTTCTTCTTTCCCTTATTCTGTTCTTTGGGCTTCCTCTTAG
>JAGFNQ010000214.1:27974-47363 GCA_024364735.1 Boesenbergia rotunda
TTAGGTTAGTTAAGGACTGAACAAACTTAGCTGAAATTTGACAACATAGTATTGGGTAGAGGTGAGATGATAGTACGTTGGGGAAACCAATTCTAATATGATCAAGTTCACTTGGTCTCTTTAGACTGGCGGAACTAGCCGAAGCTACCAATCCAAAACCCAAACTAGTTAGACCAGAAATTTTTCAGAAATTGATTTTGAAAATGAAATTTCATCAAAAGGCTTTGTCAAGGAAAGGGTGGATAATCCCATAAGGCTTCGGCCAAAGAAGGCCTAGTGCCTCGCCAAGACCTGGAAGCCAATTTTTGAAATTCAAATTCAAATTAATTTTTGTCAAATTCGAATCTAACACAAAACTTCAGCTAAGTATAGATTTAAACATCTCTTCAAAAATTTCAAAATTAATTAATTAAGTTTTCAAAATTTAATGATCCTTCAAAATTAATCAAAATTTTTAAAATTTTCAAAACTATCAAAACCTGTCTCACAAAACCTATAAGGTTAACGTGATTGAAAACCCTAGATTTGGGTGAGACAGACTAGGCAGTGAAACTTAATTTATGCTATTCCTGATTCTAATTGGATCCAAGTCAAGAAAATTCTTTATGCGTAGGAACATAAAGATTTGGACCAATGGATGTTGGATAGCGGTTGCTCCAGACACATGACTGGAGACAAATTGAAGTTCACCAAGCTCAAACTAAAAAACCTAGGCTCAGTGGCATTTGGCAATAATGCTACACTCAAGGTAATTGGGTCAGGTAATATTGAGCTTAAATCTGATTTCATTATTAAGAAAGTTCTATTGGTTTAAAACTTTAATTTTAACTTGCTTAGCATAAGTCAGTTATGTGATTCTGGTTATATAATTACCTTCAACAATTCCAACTGCCTGATTAGAAATGCACAAGACTCAGAAATCATACTTAAGGGCACTAGGAAAAACAATGTATACACTATAAATCTTCCCCTTATACCCAAATGTATGTTAACACAATTAGAACAAACAAACCTCTGGCATAGGAGATTAGGTCACACCAATGTAAGAACTATATCAAAAATTACCCAACTTGGCTTAATCAAAGGTATTCCCAAAATCAAAAATAATGAAAACCTAATATGTGAATCATGCAATCAAGGTAAGCAAACCAAATCCAATCACAAACTAATTCAGTCTGATTTAACTCAAACCACACTTGAGCTCCTGCACCTTGACCTATTTGATTCACATGGAGCCAAGTCACTAAGCGGGAACCGATACTGCTTAGTAATAGTTGATGATTACTCTAGGTTTACCTGGGTTAGGTTCCTAAAAACCAAAGATGAAACCCTAAAACTATTTGTTGAATTCTGTAAACTAATTGAAAATCAAAACGACACTAAAATAAAAAGACTTAGGAGTGATCACGGGGGAGAATTTGAGAATCAACGATTTGAAGAATTCTGTAAAATAAATGGGTATTTACATGAATTTTCATGTCCTAGAACCCCCCAACAAAATGGGATAGTTGAGCGAAAGAATAGAACCTTACAAGAAGCCGCTAGGGCTATGCTCAACGAATTTAATCTCGCAAACCAATTTTGGGCAGAAGCAATTAGTACAGCCTGTTATATCCAAAATAGGGTTTTAATTAACAAGCGACACAACAAAACCCCCTATGAATTGTACTACCATAGACTACCAAATTTACATTACCTAAGGGTCTTTGGATGTAAAGTCCATATCCTAAACACCAAAGACTATTTAAGAAAATTTCAATCCAAGTCAAACCCTGGTATCTTCCTAGGATACTCAACCACAAGTAGAGCCTATAGAGTTTATAACAAACAAACTAAGAAAATTGAAGAAACTACAAACTTAATTTTTGATGAAGAAATCAATTCAACATCTAATAATCCAGATTTAACTTCATCACACTCTGACCAAGAAAATAATGAACCCTTAATTGAACCCTTAATTGAACCCTTAAACGAGTTAACCATTGAACCAATTAATGAGTCAACTGAAATAAATATTGAACCAACAAATCAACCAGCCCAAAGAATCGAAACAAACCATCCAGCCGGACCTGAGGCTGAACCAAGCTCTAGGAGAACCAAGAAACCCAGACTTAGTCACCCAACCGATCAAATTGTGGGTGATCCAACCCTAGGAGTCAGGACTAGGTCTTTCTATAGGAACCTTAGTCAAATAGCTATGATATCAAAAATTGAACCCAAAACTATAGAAGAAGCCCTACCTGATCCTGATTAGATCATAGCTATGCAAGAAGAATTAGCCCAATTTGAGAGGAACCAAGTCTGGGAACTAGTGCCTAAACCTGAAGGTAAATCCATTATAGATACTAAGTGGGTCTTTAGGAACAAGCTAAATGATCAAGGAGAAATAGTCAGAAATAAAGCCCGCTTAGTAGCTAAGGGATTCAGCCAAGTAGAGGGACTAGACTATGATGAAACATATGCCCCAGTAGCTAGACTTGAGTCTATTAGAATGTTATTGGCCTTTGCATCCCATAAAGGATTCAAATTATATCAAATGGATGTAAAGTCAGCCTTTTTAAATGGATTTATAAAAGAAGAAGTTTATGTAGGACAACCCCCAGGGTTTGAGGACCTAGACAAACCTAACTACGTTTACAAACTAACTAAAGCACTATATGGGTTAAAACAAGCACCTAGGGCCTGGTACGAACGATTATCAACCTATTTAACTTCTAAAGAATTTAAACAAGGCCAAATTGACTCAACATTATTTATTAAAACCCTAGAAAAAGATATATTTATTGCCCAAATTTACGTAGATGACATAATATTTGGATCCACCAACACCAACTTTCTAAAAGAATTTGTCAAGATAATGGAAGATGAATTTGAAATGAGCTTAGTTGGTGAGCTTACCTTTTTCTAGGCTTACAAATTAAACAAACTAGGGATGGTAACTACGTTCATCAATTCAAATATGCTAAAGAATTAATAAAGAAATTTAAAATGGATAATTCTAAAAGTATAAGTACCCCCATGGCCACTAATGTAAAAATAGATAGTGACCCTGATGGTAAACCAGTAGATCTTAAACTCTATAGGAGTATGATAGGTAGCCTACTGTACCTTACAGCCAGCAGACCTGATATTCTTTTTGCTGTAGGGATGTGTGCTAGATACCAAACTTGTGCTAAGGAAACGTACTTAGCAGCCCTAAAAAGAATTTTAAGATATGTAAAGGGCACCCTAAATGTAGGGATTTGGTATCCTAGAACCTCAACTTTTGATTTAATAGGATACACAGATTCTGACTATGTAGGCTGTAAGTTAGATAGAAAGAGCACAAGTGGAAGCTGCCAACTGTTAGGTCAGAGTCTAGTCAGTTGGTGCAGCAGAAAACAACACTGTGTGGCTCTATCCACAACTGAATCTGAGTATGTGGCATTAGGAGAGTGTGTTGCTCAACTTTTATGGATGATGCACACACTTAAGGACTTCCAGCTCAACTACACCCAAACTCAAGTGTTTATTGACAATATAAGTTCAATTAATTTAACCAAGAACCCAATTCAACACTCCAGAACCAAACATATAGAAGTCAAACATCATTTTGTAAGAGACCATGTAACCAGGGGTGAAATAGTACTTCAATACATTGACTCTAAATCCAACCTAGCTGATATATTCACAAAGCCCTTACCTGAGTCTGAGTTCAGCTCACTAAGAAGGCAGTTAGGATTGTGCTCTGTAGAATAGAGAAACTCAATTTTTTTTGCTCTATTTTTTTAAATTGTTTCTAAAAATAGAATTTGAAAAATTGCTTTACTTAATTTTAAAAAAAATCAGTTATTTTTCACTTTCGACTTAGTTTTATTTAAAAACTACCCCCTTTAAAAATTAGGGCTTTTTCGAAAATGGACTTAGCCTAGGCCCTAACCCTAGAACTGCATGCACCTATAGACTTAGAAGCCAGCATCTCACAAGCACCTTAGGGTACTTATGATTGATAACCTAGAAAGGGTTGAGATGCTTAGGTCTTTGCCTTAATTCAAGATGCTTTAAGTCAGTGCATCTGCAGTAATTGGGGCACTAAATATAACTTATACAGCAATCAAGTTAAGTGTCAAGCTTAGAAAATCTAACTTGAACAGAAACACTTAACTTGACTAACCCTAGCAAAAACTACTGTATATAACAGTTAGTAAGTAGCTAATTGGGTTAGACAGGTCCCTACAGACAAAAATTGATTGATTTAGTGTAAATCAAACTGGTTCAGTACAGTAAATTATTATTTATTTTAATTCATGCTATATTTATCTGTTTTGATATATGGCAAAGGGGGAGATAGAGATAGGAAAGAGAAAAATTATTTTTTTAAATTTTTCCTTTATTCAAAAAGTTTCAAAATTCTTTACTTAAAGCTTTCAAAATTTTATTCTTTACTTAAAGTTTTCAAAATTTTGCTAAGTACTCTAGCTTCAAAATTCTTTACTTAAAGCTTTTTGCTAAGTACTCTAGCTTCAAAATTCTTTACTTAAAGCTTTCAAAATTTTGCTAAGTACTCTAACTTCAAAATTCTTTACTTCAAGCTTTCAAATTTTGCAAAGTACTCTAGCTTTTCAAAATATTCTTACTTAAGCTTGTCAAAATTATTTTTACTCTAAAGCTTAAAGTTTTAAGTACTAAAGTGTTTCAAGCTTGTTATATCCAACCAATTACTTAAGCTAACATTTTCAAAAAGGTTTTCAAGTACAAATAAGTTTTTTTTAACCCCACGAAATTTTGAAAAATCTAGGGGGAGATTCCTTCCAGGGGGAGGGAACAAAAGTTAAAACTTTTTCATGTTTTTGCTTAAACTTAACTTTTTGAACTAGGGTTGCCATAAATCAAAAAGGGGGAGATTGTTGGTGCAGAATGCACCTAAGTTAAACCTGTGTTTTGATAATGGCAACATAGGTCAAAAGTTAAGTCTTTCTTATTTTCTAACAAGGTAATCTAGTGTGCAGTGAAAGCCCTAGCGAAGGACTGCTAGACACTGGCGAAGGAATGCCAGGGCAAAAGCCCTAGCAAAGGACTGTTAGGCACTGGCGAAGGAATGCCAGAGTCAAAAGACCTAGCGAAGGACTGCTAGGCACCGGGCGAAGGACAGCTCGGCATCCAAGCCCTGACAAAGGACCGTCAGGCAAAAGCCCAACCAAAGGAGCGGTTGGCATCAGGTAAATTCTCTCGAGAGGAGTAGGTGAGGACGCGTTCCCCGTCGAGGGAACAGTAGGCGTCGGATCGACCTAGGACTCCATTTTGGAGACCAAAGTCAGAACCAAGACAGCTAAGGCTGTATAAAATAAATAAATAATTAATTGTGTTATTGTGTTTTGGAGTAACCCTGGATGCAGGACCGAAGGAACATGTGTCTGCAACTCAGAGAGCCTCAAAGGAATGAGGCAGCAGCTGAGTAAGGCGCCCTGAGTGTCCAGGGCGCCCTCAAGGTGAACCAAAACCAAGCGAAGCAAAAAAGGGCTTCAGCTGCTTACTGGGCAAGGCGCCCTCAGCAGCGAAGGCGCCCTCAGCAGCCAAGGCGCCTCCAACCCAAGACTGCGAAGCTCCAGCCTTATCCACAGACGAGATTTCTACGCGGAAGAAGTCAGCCAAGGCGCCCTCTACGACCAAGGCACCCCGTGGTCAAACTTAATCCCTGTTCGAGCGGGATAGAAGTTGACCGAGCAATCTGTGGATCGCCTGACACGTGGAGGGCACCCCCGACGTCCAGGGCACCCTAGGTGCTATAAATAGCACCCCTCGACCCCAAGCTTCATATCAACTTCGTTCCAAAGCTTCCACGCTCTTCTGTGCTCACGCCTTGCTCCGGAAACGCCTCACCTCGAGCTGACGACGTCCTACTGCCCCGAAAGAGTCGACCTACTCCGGACGTCGGTAAAAAGAAGAGCATATTTTTTATTTAAGATTTTATTGCATTTAATTTTGTAAATCAAATTGTGTAACTGATTTGCGCCAAATATAGAATTGCCTAAAGTAAACGGTCAACGACCGTGGGCCTTGGAGTAGGAGTCGACACAGGCTCCGAACCAAGTAAATTGATTGCGTCTCTGTGTCTCTTCTTTAATTTCCACTGCGTACCTACTCTTATACAAATCCGAAAGTTTTCCGATATTCACCCCCCCCTCTATCGGGCTTCTCGATCCAACAAGTGGTATCAGAGCGGGGAAGTTCAAACCTGGTGCAACCACCAGTTTGAAATTTTTTTTCGGATTCCTTTTAATTTTATCATTCTGTTTTCTTTATCTTACGAATTTTTCGAAAAAAAATTTCATTCGTTTTTTTTTGCAAGGTTGGTGCAACACCCCTTGTCTTTAATTTATCCAGCACTGCTAATCCAAGACCAAGTCTTGGCAAATCTCTTTTAGCTTTTCTTTTCAGTCTAAATGGCCATGCAAGAGGGATTCAGCACCGCAAGACCTCCACTCTTCAGTGGAGAAGACTTTTCCTACTGGAAAAGCCGCATGGAGGTCCACCTGAAAACTCAGGTGGACATGTGGATCATTATCCAGTCCGGTCTGGAGATCCCCCGAAACGCTGAAGGACAACCACAAAGCTACTCTGAATGGGACAACTCCCTTAAACGCAAAATAGAAGCCGACGCAAAAGGGGATGACTATCATTTGTCGGACTGGACGCAAAAGGGTCCACCTGTTCAGATCGGACTGGTGAACGATCATTTGTCGCAAGGTTCTTACTATGACCGATCAGGATGACTCCTGATCGGTCAGGAAGCTGCCTGATTGGTCTGGTGACTGATCAGGCAGGAGCCTGATTGGTCTGGCGACCGATCAGGCAGGAGCCTGATTGGTCTGGCGACCGATCAGGCAGGAGCCTGATTGGTCTGGCGACTGATCAGGAGCAGAACTTTAATTCAAATACGCTGTCAGAAGTTTCTGATCGCATCTGTTTTCACTGTCGATTCTCTGCTACTTGCTGATTTCTTTTGATATGCATTGCTAATCCTCTGTTGGAGTGTGCAGGTGATAGCAGGTGATTCAAACACTCAAGGAGGGTCAATGGGAGGCTTTCCTTGGAGCAGGTTTGGATCTATTGTGTTTTCAGGTCTCAACGGCGTCTGGCGCAACTGGCAACTGTCGAAGGCGCGGCTGGCAACTGACGGAGGCTCATCTGGAGGAGTGTCCGGTGGACTGAGTGCTCAGAGAGGTCAGTGGGTCAGGGTGTGAGTCAGTGGTGCTGATGGAGCTGGCAACGTTGAGCAGGAGCTTAAGAGACAAAGTTGGATGCAGAGGAGCGAGGCGAACAAGACAGAAACTTGGGATGTTTGGATGGGCTGTGTTCGTGCTCTCTGTTGCTTTGTGCTTAAGCGATCTTGTTGCATTCCTGTGAGAGCTTTGTGAGTGTTCCTTCTTGTGTGATCTCCTGTACTCAAGTTCCATCATCCGTAAGATCTGTGGAGAGGTTTCTCCACCGAGAAGGAGGCTCTATCTTATCCGGTGTTCACCGGGGCTTGATCTGCCGACGATCAAGGGATCGCCCACCTTACGGGCACGCCAAGGAGTAGGGGCAAGTTATCCCCGAACCTTGTATATCGAGGTGTTAGCGTCGGTTTGCTTTCCTTTGCTTTGGGTTGTTGTTTTTAGTTTTCTGTTTCTGCATTTGCTTCCGCTGCCTAACTCTGAAGTGCAGAATAGATTTGAAAAGCTCAAAAGTTTTGTGTCTGACTAGATTCACCCCCCCCTTTAGCCATCCAGGTTCCAACATCAGCAAGTTCTTTATTTGCTCAAGGTTTCTGTACTTCTGTCTTGCGCCAAGATCTTCTACTTGCGCGAGCTCCCCTTCCAGCCTTCAAGATTCGCTCAGATCACCATCAATGGCACCAAAGTGAGTTTTTGATTTAGTTCTCCTTGCAGATCAGTTCATAGTGTGTGTATTTGCGCTAATCATGGTCTTTCTTTTGGTGTTCTTGTGTTGTGCTGTGACCTCCTGTTTTGGCCATGACCCACCTTTGCCATATCTTATCTTTGATCAACTCTTACATTTGTAATCTGTTGGTTTGTCATGACCATTCTCTGCCCTGTCTTTGATTAGATCTATCTTCATGTGATCAATTCCACCTCATGTAGACTTGATTATTCTATCCTATGATCAACTCTCGTATTGATTTTGTGATCTTTCAAATCTTGTGACCAATTCCAATCTTTAGAAAATCATCAAAGGGTAAAGAACCCACAGAGGGTAGCGCGAAGGGGAAAGCCCCTTCCTCATCTGCGCCCTCCAGAAGGCCTCAGCCTTCCTCGAGCTCTCGCATTCCAAATGCCGCCTGTGAGCAGGCTTTCCAATCAAGGACCTTTAAATTGTTACCCTGCCGATCGATAGATGTCTCTTTCCTGACTGAGTATTGTCCCTCGATCATGGAGATCGTCACTTTTTACAACCTTGGTTTCCTCCTCTCTCTGGAGAGACCTATCAATTACGACCTAGTCTCCGAATTTTACAACAATCTTCAGCAAGGTCCTCAGGGGGGCTTCGATCACCACTCGAGTCGCCAAGAGGAACCTTGATTTCTCTTACGAAATTTTAGCAGAGTATCTGGGTGGTCGACGATCACCAAACCTGTATTCGATCTACCCCGAGCTTCCTGATCCTTTATTGGCACCTTTTGCGGATGTTACTCCCGATGGTATCTATCAGTATTTCTTCGGTCATCCCCGCCCAGCTGGTCTCGATGAGCTGGGCCCTGATTTTCCTACCTTTGCAGCACTTCGTCTCTCTCCCACTAGTTACATCTTGTTCAAGATTATCACAAATTGTATCCTCCCAATTACTTCCAAGCCTTTAACTGAAATCCGACCCTACCATTGCCTTATGCTCTACGGCATGCACCGCCGAATGGACTTCGATATCATGAAGAGCATATTTCAGTCCATCTTATCCTATCGTGAGCCGAGCCGTCGCACGGTCTACATGCCATTTGGTCATGTCATCACCGATTGGCTTATGTCAGTCGGTGTTGATGTCACCAAAGGCAGGATAGTGCCTATGGTTCGACAGGATTGTCGGCTTGGTCGGCGGGCATTTTCTAAATCAGGCATTATTATTCGAGAGCACGATCGGGCCTTGGTTTGGAAGGATGGGAGAGGACTCGGTGACCTACCTGGGGGAGCACCACATTTTCAGGCACCACCCGATGCTCCTGCACCTCATGAGGCTCCTGCTGCTGCTAATTACTACGATGAGCCCGAGCCGGATCTGCGCTGGCAGATTTCAGAGCTGGATCAGACCTTCCAGCATGACTTTTAGTTGCGAGAGATTTACCGCGAGGAGGTCCGCTCACAGTTCCGATCCATCGATCGCAGACTTACATCAGTAGAGTCGACTGTCTCCGATGTTAGCACGTTGCAGCAGACCTGGTACGGTGAGTGGCGCCGACATACATTTCCTGGGGATGCGCCTTCCGGTAGTGCTGCACCTGGGTCCGTGGATGCTGATGATACGCTGGATGATCCGATGCAGGCTGACCCCCCCCGCTGATGACTGATATATTCTGTGGTTGTTTGTGATTTGTCTTTCTGATCTCTTGGATTGTATGACTCTCAGGCTGTATGCCTAGTGACTTGACTTCTCTGGCCTTGTGCCATACTTGTTTGACTTCGATGCATTGATACGCATCTGTTTGGTTGTTTGGTTTGATGCACTGATATTTTGCTTGCCTTATCATGCTTAGGATGTTGGCTTATATGAGTTCACATGATTACTATTTGTTTATATGCCTCATTCATGCTTATGATGCCATGTTCATATGATACATATGCTTGATTTGTCATGCCCTATTTTTATCATATGTGTTCATATGTTTATCAAAAATTAATCAAATCTTTATTGTTTTGGGATACCCCTAGGGTTGAGGGGGAGTATGGTTAAACTTAACAGCCCCTCTAGACCCTTTTCGGTGTTCGACAAAGGGGGAGAGTGTGGTTGGTTAAGTTTAGGATGATTATGTTGTAGGGGTAGGATCCTGATTCCACTATGATTCTGAATTTGAGAAAATTGATTGAGAATCCCTAAACTTAAAATCGGGTTATCAAATAACAAAAAGGGGGAGATTGTTAATGCAGTCTGACCCTGAATGTTGTTTTGGTGTTGACACCGATTTTAGTTTAGGTTAATGACTATGATTATGATTGAGTCCTGATTGAGGATTAGGCATGGTATGGAAAATCCTATCTTGGAGGGCTAGGTGTTGGAAAATCCTAACTTGGAGGGTTAGGTGTGGAAAATCCTAGCTTGGAGGGCTAGGTGTTGAAAAGTCCTAACTTGGAGGGTTAGGTGAAAAGTCCCAACTTGGAGGGTTAGGTGAAAAAGTCCTGGCTTGGAGGGTCAGGTCCTAGCTTGGAGGGCTAGGTTTGGAAAAGTCCTAATTCAGAAGAGTTGGGTGAAAAGTCCTAGCTTAGAGGGCTAGGTGAAAAGTCCTAACTTGGAGGGTTAGGTGAAAATTCCCAACTTGGAAGGTTAGGTGAAAAATCCTTAGCTTGGAGGGCTAAGGTGGATGAAATCCTAGCTTGGAGGGATAGGTTTGAGTCCCTGGATCAGTCAGGTGACCGATCAGGGATATTGGCACGCTGCTCCTTCGTGGATTGGTCTGGTGACCGATCCAGCGATGACTGATCGGTTTGGTGACCGATCAGGGAGCGCAGAGTGAGGTTGGGAACCTACTGTGTGGCTCCTGATTAGTCTGGTGACCGATCAGGGAGCAGGTCATTGCCTTGTTGCTTGACTCCTGATCGGTCCGGTGACCGATCAGGGAGCAGGCAACTTCCTCACTGTCTTGCTTCTGATCGGTCTGGTGACCGATCAGGAAGCACTCAGTGAGTTGAGTTCTCCCGCTGATCAGATCCTGAACGGTCTGGTGACCGATCCACGACTTAGGATTTGATTTTCGTAGTTACTGTTCACTCAGACGTTGACCGATCAGGCTTGAGCCTGATCGGACAGGGAGCTACCTGATCGGTCTGGTGACCGATCAGGCTTGTGTTGCCCTGAGAGCTGGGAGTCCTAGCTAAGCGGTGGATCGGTCTGGTGACCGACCCACAAGCCCTGGATCGGTCCGGTGACAGATCACTTTAATTCAAATTGCACTGTCAGACGCTCTGATCGCGTCTGACCGTATCCGATTCTCTGCGCTTAACATCTGATACATGATTTGCTGCTTGATATGATGTCCTAATACTCTGATTAAGCTGCAGGTGACAGGGAAGGATTCAAACACTCAAGGAGAGTCAATGGAGACCTTTCCTTGGAGCAGGTTTGTCTGTTTTTCCATCTCAGGTTGCAACGGGCACTGGCGCTGGCTGGAGCTGCTGACTGGGGCTGGTCTGAGGGAAGCTCAGGGAGTCCAGAAGAGCTCAGTGGTGGCTGGTGGTTGCAGGTGAGCAGCTGGAGGCTGCAGGGAGATGTTGTCACCTGGCGTTCAGGAGAGAAACAAAAGGAGCGGTGTGGAGCAGAGCAAGAAGAAGTTGTTGCTTTGCTTTTCTGCTCCGATTCTTGCTGCGTGCTTGTGCTCCTTGTTGATCATCCACTCTTGAGAAAGCTACTCTGATCTTTGAAGCAACCAGCCCTTGCTTGAGCACTTAGAGGAAGGAACAAGAAGCTTCGAGTCCAACAGCGAGAAGACATGGGGAAAGGGTTCTTGCGTGAGATCGTCGCTAGGTGGAGCTCAGAGGGAGCTTGCTGTGTTCTTGTCTTTGCTAAGTGCTAAGTAAGATCTTTCTTGTGTTTCACTGTGCTTAAACCTATATCATTGATTGAAACGCTGTGGAGAGGTTACTCCACCGAGAAGGAGGTTGCATTCTATCCGGTGTTCACCGGGGCTTGATCTGCCGATGATCAAGGGATCGCCCACCTTACGGGCACGCCAAGGAGTAGGGGCAAGTTATCCCCGAACCTTGTAAACCCTCCTTGTTAGCGATCTTGCTAGTGGTGTTAGTTTGTTTTGTTTCCTGTTTTTCTGCATACTCTATTTTCGATACTTCTGCTGTGCTACTAACAAAGTGAAGTGCAGAAATTCAATAAGTGCTTAAAGTCCAAGTATTGACTATATTCACCCCCCCCCCTCTCTAGCCATCCGGGTTCCAACATAGACAAGTGTCTTTTTTGAGTTTTCCATGTATGTATGAAAGAAAACAACTACGTTTTTGTGTTTTGAAAAATTTACTCTTTTATTGTAGTTTCTGTAAAAGTGTAGAGATGTAGATATCTACAAGTACGAGAGAAGCAAGTAGCACAAATTTATACACAAAGTAAAAGAAATACCTAGTCTAGCTCGGAATGCTAGTCACCTAATGTTGCACATCTCAATCCCCAGCAACGGCGCCAAAAACATGATATCAATCCGCAAGTGCACGAAAATTTCATCATATAATAAAATATCGAATCCATAGGGACTAAGGATTGACAACCACTAGTGAGGTTGCAAGGTTGAACTGGCTAAGCTGATCGAGTATAGAGTGCACAAGGATGAGAGAGAGTGAGAGAGAGCGAGGAAGTCTAGGAACACGGAGGGTGAAACACTATGAGAGGGATATGTCCTAGGGTATAGGTTTTCATGTGATTGTCCTCGAGGCTCTATGAGTTATAAATGTCTTGGTGTCAATGGTTTGGAATCATAGGTAGTCTAACTATATTACCGACATGAACAAGTCTCCCCTATTAGCTATCCAGTGTCGCTAGATAAGTAAGGTAACTTAGGATATTCGGTTTAGTATGATATACCTGTGTCACTCAGGCTGCCCTATGATCCTAAATTGCACATGTCATCTCGTAACATGGGACTAGAGTATTTCCATTAAGCAAGCCGGAGTATCTCCTCGCCTAGCTATCTAATGTAATTAGATATACAAGGTAACTTAGGATGCCCGATTTAGTATGGCATACTTGTGTCACTCAGGTTGCCTCGGTCATACAATCCTAAATTACATAAGTCATCTCCTAACACGGGACTAGAGGACACCCATTAAGCAGGGATTGACTCTATCCTTATGCGGATACAATGCCCGAGTCGGAGTGCTCAAGGTTGTTCAGTTAGAATGACATACCTCTGTCACTAAGGTTGCCCCGGGCATACAACCTTGAGCATCTCCCCCTAGCAAGCACTGATCTACGTAATTCATTTAATCAACACAATAATCATGCAAGTACAAAAGAGATCTAAGCACAAAACATTCATAGATGCATTTCATCAAATAAGAAATGTTCCAAACCCATATCATCAATCCAAAAACATTAAAACCATAGAGTTATCATCAAGTATACATCATATATACTCCCTAAGTCCTATAACATGGAGAATCTACTCAAGAGACATAGAAAGGAATGAAGACTCGAAGAAATAGTAATCTTCTAACAAAATATAGAAGAGGGAGAAGAGAAGCTTAGTCGTCGTAAATGGAGAGTCTTCGGAACCAATCCAATGCCTTTCGGAGATGCAAAAGCGTCAGAGATGAGGTGGAGAGGCCGAAGATGAGAGTTAGAGCCTAGGGATGATTCCTCTCAAAGGGAGAAACTTCCTCCCTAAGAAAAGGGGAGGAAATCCCCTTTCATATCTAGGGCTGCTCGACCCTTATGGCATGGGTTATGCCTAGTGGCATGTCCAAGTCATGTTAAGCACGACTGGTGTGGCATGACCCAAGGTAGGGTCATCCCTGGTGGCACGACCCATCCATTCCATTTCCACTTGGTCGAGCATGACCTAAGCTAGGTCGTCCCTGAGTGACATGGGCTGAACTACGGTGGTGGTACAGTTGAAGTTGGACCATGCCAAAATGGCACGGCCAGACCTGGAGGACGAGGCACAACTGAAGCTTGGCCATGCCTAATAGGCACCACTAGAGAAGATCTCTGGAGCACCGCCGAGTCTTCATGGCTCACACGGTCAGGCTCGGGGGCACGACCTTAATTAAGGCTAGCGCACAGCTTGAACAAGGCCATGCCTGTAGGGCACGACCTTGGTTGGGAAGGAGGCATGACCTATACCATGGGGCATAGCCCGACCGTGTGAGCTGCATGGGGGCTGATCCTCTTGGACTAAGTCGGTCTTGTCACATCTGTGGCTCTGAATTGCTCCTTTTTGCATCTTTTATACTGTAAAACGCTTCTGAAAATAAAAATAGTATAAAAGTATATCTTCGAACTAGAAATAGGGATTATGCTGATAAAAGTAAAGAAATGGGCATAATAATGTAAATATGAATAAATAATAACAAATGAATGAGGGTGAAAATAAGGATAAAAGCATATCATATCTATGCTTATCAAGCGAAAGATGTAGCGAGCGAGAAGGATGGTATGGGAAGGGAGTCGAACGGCTTGGTGCATTCGAGGGACAAAAAGCTGCGGAAGAGTACATCAGTGGATGAGAAGGGCATGCGTGACATCCGAGGGAAGAGAAGCCAAGGAAGAAGCTTGTTCGAGGAGAAGGTCAAAGTTGGCTCAGATGAGCTCAATTTTGAAAGCCGGAGCATCACCCAAGCAAGAAGAGTCCAAAAAGGTCAACTCATAGGTCAACCTTGAAGACCCGAGGCACCTCAGTTTTATCTGAGAGTACCTCAGATGCCGAAATTGGAGTTGCCACTGAAAGGTGCAAGGGTGTCTCAGTTCTAACTAAGGGCACCCTAGTTAGTAACTAAGGCACCCTCAGCCGGAACCATGGCACCCTAAGTGAACAACAGTGGTTAGGCTACCATTGATGCAAGGATAAAACTTATCCATCTAGGGCACCCTCAGTCACATCTAAGACACCCTAAATGCAATGCCATCAAACACTCACTTTGACCATTGGGCTATAAATAGCCCCCAGATCTAGGATTAAGACACAATAACTTGTATTAAATTTCCTAATCCTTCTCTGAACTTTCCAAGAAGGAGATCTTTAGTGAGCTTTCAACTATCTTCGATTAGCAACCTCTCTTGTTGCAACCAAGTAAATCTGAGTCTCTTTCTTTTTTATTGTCTATGTTTTTTATTATTTTAACTATTTGCTAATCTGTCTATCTTTGCTAAGTTAGAAGCAAAACATTAAGATTTTATTTGCAGAGCTATTCACTGCCCCTCCCTCTAGCTGGCCTACCGGGTCCTACAATTACTATCAAAGTTGGGATTGCTTTTGAAGGACTAACTGCTAGATAAAGCAACAAGATGATGACCATACCAAGTATCTATCCACTAAATTTCGAGGTGGAGTTCGCGATGTGGAAATGTCGGATGGAGGTATTTTTTAAAACTGACTTTGAATTACATTTAATAATGAAGCACGATTTTGTAACGCCCGAAGACAAGGAAGACCATCTATGGATGAAGGAGCAAGCTGACTTCGTAGCCAACGAAAATGTAGAGTTTCATCTGTTAACTATATTATCAACTCAGGAAGTTAACCGAATCGATGCTTACATATCAGGAAAAGAGCTATGGGAAAAGTTCCTGAATAGGCACGAAGGGACCTCGAAAGCAAAGCTAGCATGACGAAATCTACTTTGAAATGAGCTAATGAATCTCTAAATAAAAGAATGAGAAATGGTGGCCCAACTACATGCCATGATCAAGGAGCCATGATCAAGGAGTTGATCACCAGATTCACAAATCTCGGAGAAACGATAATAAATAGAGATTTGTTAAGGTATGCTCCAAATGCATTTGTAACGCCCGCCCTTATATCTACCCTAAAGGCGGGGTTACGGGTCCATACATTCATATCATTTACCATGTTAAGCATGTATATCAAGTAGAACAATTACCATGCAGGAATAGTAGTAAGCATGCTTGAGCAAAAACCTATCATTTGTCGACATGCATTTACAACATAATAGCAAATCATTTAACTTCGTAGTTTACTGGTCTAAACATGGTTTGAGCAAGATAGAGCATGGCATAATCTAAACATAACTTACTGCAAGTGATCCAATTAAACACTATAGCATGGAATCTCAAGTAAGAATGTAGCATGAGTTATCTAACATAACATAGGTTCCATAACTCTAACTTGACCAACAGTAGAGTAGACATAGTCATCACACAATCAATATATAGTAATACAACTTGTAATCTTTTAGAGGAAGCAATTGGGATTCTAAACAAAAATGGTAGATAAGAATCCTTCTTTCTTTCCCGAGCCATCACCACACACATCCCTTAGTTTTCCCTCTGCCTCTTCCTTTAGTTCAAGTATTTCTTACCGCTATCTGCAGCATAAGAAAACAACATGAAACTAGTAAGCAAAACATGCTTAGTAAGAATCCGGGCCTACTCGCAAAATCCGTATCGATATATCATATCATGTACACAGTAATCAAGATGGAATTATAAGCATCATAAGCATCACATCCAATATTTCTCAGTGCTTGCATCATAAGCTTCACATCACATATTTCTAAGTGCTTTACAGAACAAGATCATCACATAATGAGAAAATGCTTTTCAAAAGGTTCCATAAAGGTAAGTACTTAAAAATATATCATCATCTAGGGCCCAGTTGTAGTACCACATCAAGCGCGTTCCCTAATGAGTTGGGGTAGCGAGCCACCAATCTAATTAGGGCAGGACCCTTCCGTCCTACCAATGCCATGACCTTCAGTTAACATGCACATTGGATTTGTTTAACGACCCCCTTCCGAGTCGGGTACACAACTTTCAATGTAAAGTATCTTAACATGTAATTACATATACATGCATATGCTTAAAGGTACTCCTAATAACATCTTCAAGGGACACACCACTCTTCAAGGGTGCTCATGATCCCCTAGGGACACACCACACATTTAGGGGTGCTCTTGATCCCAATTTCAATAGAGTATCCTTTTTCAAGCATATTATCAAACACATCATGTTCATATCATCAAGGTGCCCCATGGGCTATAAGGCATGCTTTTATACCTAACAAGATAGGTCACATAAATTATACACACATCATATAAGTGGTAGCATGCTTCATGGTTTCATTAAGTACTTCCCAACCCTAGAACTAGGGTTGGCCGAAAGTCACAGGTAAAGGAGTTTGGTTTTCCAATCAAGCATTCATTCAAGCATTCTTACAAACACCTCACCTATACTTATTAAGCATGGATATATCATAAGGAAAATCATACCACCTTAAACCCTAATTCCCCTAGGGTTGGCCGAAACCTTGTAGGGTAGAGTAGGCTAGGTTTTTGACATCCAATCTTCACACAAACATTTACACAAATATTTGATCTACAATACGAATCATGGGAACATAATAGGATAGCAAGCAACTCAAAAGCCCTAATTTATTCCTCTTTGGCCGAAAGTTGTAGGGTGGCTAAACCCTAATTTTTGTTATCACAACATGATGGAAAGTCATCATACATAGGTACCCTAAGTTCCTAGGGATCTTCTCATGCAACAAAAAGTAACCAAGACCCAAGGCTTGGTGGTGGCCGAAACCTTGTAGGGTACCAAACCCTAATTTTTGTCCTTCCAAAAATTTGGAAACAACACATATGTGTATAAAATCCCTAGGGGTACTAGCATGCATCAAGGTTTGATCAAAAACCCATCTCTTGGACCCCTTACAAGGAGTGGCCGAAACTTCCACTAGGGAAGTCCTTGTGAATTTTCAAAAGAATGAAACAAGCAAACATTCAATAGCAATTATGTTGCAGGCGAGAGGACACTTACATCCTTGCGCTGGAATTTCACCTTCTCTTTAAACGTAGGGTACCCTAGACTTGGAGGGCAAGTGAAAATCCTTTTCAAATCTTCTCTAGGGCTCCTTGGACTTAGTAGGGGGTAAGAACCTTCAAAGGGGTCCTCTTCCTTTCAAATTCCCTAGGGTTAGAACCCTAGGGTGGTGTTTTCGAAAATGGAAAGGGAGAAGAGTCTTCTTGGTTTTTTCGAAAATGGAAGTGGGGAAGAAGAAGGAAAAAGTGTAACTTCCTTTCCCCCTCTCTTATTTATACTCTTCTCATGAAGAGGCATGTCTCTTCGCTTCCCTCGATTTAACGAGAATGTTTCTTATTCTCTCAACAAGAAACATTGCTTGGTTCATTGGTTATGACATGGTGAGTGCAACTAGGAGGTTCAAGGTTCAATCCTTGCTTCCTCCTTTCTACCTCTTCTTTTTATCACAATTTGCACTAATCCATATCAAAGCCCATTAAGCCAAGCCCATCATGAAATTTCATAATATTAATAATATTTCATGGATTCATAATATTTCATAATATCCCATAAATATTATTTCATAATATTTTTAATATTTCATATTCATGAATCCATAATATTTCATGATAATATTTCATGAATTTTCATAATAATATTTCATAAATTTCATGATATTTCATAACATTCTATATGGGAAAATTTTGGGGTGTTACAATCCTACACACCGTATAAAAAGTTCGTCCCGAACTTTAAAACAGTTCCGGATACTTTAATCGCATCGTATCTTCCTGTTCCCAGGTGACTTCTTCGAACTGCTCGTTCCGCCACAGAACCTTCACTAAGGGCACTTCCTTGTTCCTTAGCCTTTTGACTTCCCGATCGAGGATCTGGATCGGGCGGCGTTCTGAACTGAGGCTCTCCTGTTCTTGCACCGGTGGGGGTTCTATCATTTGACTTGCATCAGGGGTACACTTCTTGAGCATCGACACATGGAAGACGTTGTGGATAGCCGCCATTTCCGGCGGTAGCTCCAGCTCGTAGGCCACCTTGCCTACTCGTCTCAAAATCTGATAGGGTCCCACGTATCGCGGACTCAGCTTCCCCTTCTTTCCGAATCTCATCACCCCTTTCATAGGGGCTACCTTCAGGAATACCGAATCCCCAACCTCGAACTCGAGTGGTCGACGTCGTTTATCAGCGTAGCTTTTCTGCCGACTCTGAGCAGTCTCTATCTTCTGGCGGATATTCTTTATAGCCTGAGTGGTCTCATCAATAATATCGGTCTGGAGTCCCATCTCCCTCTTTTCACCACTCTCATGCCAGTATAAAGGAGATCTGGATTTTCTGCTGTATAGTGCCTCGTACGGTGCCATCCCGATAGTAGCCTGATGACTGTTATTATAAGCAAACTCTGCCAGGCTCAGGTATCGACACCAGCTTCCCTTGAAGTCCAAGGTGCAAGCTCGTAACATATCTTCTAGTATCTGGTTTACTCGTTCAGTCTGCCCGTCAGTCTGGGGGTGAAAGGCTGTACTGAACTTCAGCTTCGTGCCAAGGGCCTTCTGCACGTGTCCCCAAAAATCAGAAGTAAATCGAGCATCTCGGTCAGAGACGATGGTCTTGGGAACCCCGTGTAGTCGGACAATTCCTTGACGTACAGTTGAGCCAGCTGTTCAACTGAATAAGTCATCCTGATAGCCAGAAAATGCGCGGACTTGG
>JAGFNQ010000214.1:47945-324612 GCA_024364735.1 Boesenbergia rotunda
AATTGTCTAGAGGCGTAGGCAATCACCTTCCCATTCTGCATAAGCACAGCTCCGAGTCCCTGTTTGGATGCGTCGCTGTACATATCGAAACCCGTATCACTTTCGGGAAGAGTCAATATTGGAGCGCTAGTCTGCCTTCTTTTCAGTTCAGTAAAGCTCTTTTCACATTCCTCGGTCCATATATATTTCTTGTCCTTCTTCGTAAGAGCTGTCATAGGAGCTGCAATCCGAGAGAAGTTCTCTACGAATTTTCTGTAGTAGCCTGCTAACCCGAGGAAACTTCGAATTTCACTGGCATTCTTGGGTCTAGTCCAGTTACTCACAGCTTCAATTTTAGTCGGGTCCACCATCACTCCGTCCTTGGAGATAACATGTCCCAGGAATGATACTTGATTCAGCCAGAACACACATTTCGAAAATTTAGCATACAGTTGTTCCTTCTGAAGAATCTGTAATACTATACTCAGGTGCTCCGCATGCTCTTCGGAAGTCCTCGAATAAATAAGGATGTCGTCGATGAAGACGATCACAAATCTGTCGAGAAATGCCGACAAAATCTGATTCATAAGGTCCATGAATATTGCCGGAGCATTAGTAACTCCAAACGGCATCACTACGAACTCATAATGTCCGTATCTCGTCCGGAAAGCAGTTTTGGGTATATCCTCATTTTTCACCCGGACTTGGTGATAACCAGACCTCAGATCGATCTTAGAGAAAACCGTAGCTCCCTTTAACTGATCGAACAGGTCATCTATCCTGGGTAGAGGATACCTGTTCTTTATGGTCACATTGTTTAATGCCCGATAGTCGATACACATACGCATCGACCCGTCCTTCTTTTTGACGAACAGTACGGGAGCTCCCCAGGGGGAATGACTAGGGCGGATAAGTCCCTTGTCGAGTAGCTCTTGTAGCTGTCCTTGCAATTCTTTCAATTCAGTCGGCGCCATTCGGTATGGTGCTTTCGAGATGGGGTTAGTACCAGGAATCAAATCAATAGCAAATTCAACATCTCTTTCAGGTGCTAACCCAGGTAAGTCGTCAGGAAATACCTCTGGATAGTTGCATACGACTTCGACGTCTTCTAGCTTCGGGTCCTCTGTAGGACGAGTATCAACCCCATGAGCTAGAAATCCAGAACATCCATTCTCTAACATTTTCCTTGCTTTCAGAGCCGATAAGAATTTGCTAGTCTTCTTCTTCGGCTCGCCGATAAATTCAAAGAGAATTCCCGTCTCGGGTCGGAAGATAACCCTTCGTCTACGGCACTCAATAGAAGCGCCGTATTTATTCAAGAAATTCATGCCCAATATCAGATCATAATCGGCCATATCAAGCACTATTAGATCGCAGTAGAGCTCCCTATCTGCGATGCTGATCGGTGCGGCCCGCAACATTTGGGTAGAGGGCATAACCTCTCCCGAGGGCAATGTAGTCAGAAACTTGCAATCTTGTTCTTGCAGTGGCATATCATATCTCGTGGCATATAGCATAGAAATAAAGGAATGCGGTGCCCCAGTGTCAAATAATGCAGTAGCAGGATGACTGTAAATAATTATCTGACCTGTGACAACGGTAGAGGCAGTCGCCACGTCTTCCTTGGTAAGCGAGAAAACCTGGGCGTTTGTTGTAGCAGGCGGGGCTTCTAATCGCCCCTGATAAATAGGGGTACCATCAATAGCAGCCTGCATATGGTGAAGCTGGGGAGGAGCACCTTTGTGCTGAATATACTGCTGCTGAGGTGCCTTAGCGGCAGTAGGACACTCTCTGGCAAAATGTCCTTCCTTCCCGTAAGTGAAACATCTCTTGGCACCCAATAAGCATGTCCCTAGGTGCATCTTCCCACAGGTGGCACAAGGAGGGTACTTAGGCTTCTTGCCTTTCCAACCACCAGTAGACTTGTTCCATGACTTTCTTTTTCCATTGTGATTCTTCTTCCAGTGGGGGTTGGTGTTCTGAGTCCTTTGATTTTCCGACTGACTCTGATTCTGTGTACTGGCTGGGGTCTGCTTCTGCTGGCTGATATTCTTCAGATAGTGCTCAGCATTCAGGGCGCCGCTGACTAGCTCCTCTGCAGTCTGTGGCCTATGAACGCCACCGGCTACACTCAGAGCGATGTCGGGCCTGAGTATTCTCAGCATTAATCTGACCCTTTCCCTTTCAGTACTGACCAGCTCCGGACATAATCGTGCCAGTCGGTTAAATTTCTGGACGGCCTCGTTGACAGAGAGATTCCCCTGTCGAAATTTGGTGAACTCATCAAAATGTCTGTTGCTCACCCTCATATGAAAGAACTCCTCCAGAAATTCAGACTCGAAATCCTTCCATTTCATCTGGTCCACTGATCTTCTGGCCTTCACCCGTTCCCACCACATCCGAGCATCGCCGGAGAGGCAGAAAGAGACACACTTGACCTTCTCGTGTTCCGGCCAGTCAAGAAGTTCCACGGTGCTTTCCACTGTTTTGAGCCAGGACTGGGCGTCCCACGGCTCGCAGGTGCCGGAGAACTTATCCGGCTTCAGTCGCTGCCACTGTATCAAATAGGCTTCCTGTCGGACTGCTCTGGCCGTAGTGTCCGAGGGCGCCTGTGCAGTCGGAGGCTCAGTGGTTATGGCGTTCTGACTTCCCGCAGGGGTGGCAGTGTTAGTCTGCTGGGTCATCAGAGTGTTTATCATCTGCTGCTGCCCAGTGACCTGGCGCTGCAGCTCAGTGATCACCTGCATCAGATCAGGTGGGGGTGCTGTCTCGTTACCCCTAGTACTACGCCTTCTAGGCATATCTATTATACAGACAGTAAATAGATAGTTATAAGCCTTAATACTACTTTGTTAGGCAAGCATCAATCATCTCATATAGTAGTACTGTACATGAAATAAATAAAGTAAGGCGAGTTAGGATTTCTTACTTGGAAGCGGCAGGAGGAAGCTTGATGTGTGTGGTGGAGGGGAAATCTGCTCTGATACCAACTTGTAACGCCCACCCTTATATCTACCCTAAAGGCGGGGTTACGGGTCCATACATTCATATCATTTATCATGTTAAGCATGTATATCAAGTAGAACAATTACAATGCAAGAAGAGTAGTAAGCATGCTTGAACAAAAACCTATCATTTATCAACATGCATGTACAAGATAATAGGAGATCATTTAATTTCGCAATGTACTGATCTAAACATGGTTTGAGCAAGATAGAGCATGGCATAATCTAAACATAACCTACTGCAAGTAATCCAATTAAATACTATAGCAAGGCATCAATAAATAGGAAGGTAGCATGAGTTATCTAACATGACATAGGTTCCATATCTCTAACTTGACCAACAGTAGAGTAGTCATAGTCATCACACAATCAAAGTATAGTAATACAACTTGTAATCCTTTAGTGGAAGCAATTTAGATTCTAAACAAAAATGGTAGATAAGAATCTTTCTTTCCTTCCCGAGCCATCACCACACACATCTTGTAGCTTTCCCTCTGCCTCTTCCTTTAGTTCAAGTATTTCTTACCGCTATCTGCAGCATAAGAAACCAACATGAAACTAGTAAGCAAAACATTCTTAGTAAGAATCCGAGCCTACTCGCAAAATCTGTATCGATACATCATATCATGTACACAGTAATCAAGATGGAATTATAAGCATCATAAGCATCACATCCAATATTTCTCATTGCTTGCATCATAAGCTTCACATCAAATATTTCTAAGTGCTTTACAGAACAAGATCTTCACATAATGAGAAAAAAAATGCTTTTCAAAAGGTTCCATAAAGGTAAGTACTTAAAAATATAATATCATCTAGGGCCCAGTTGTAGTACCACATCAAGCGCGTTCCCTAATGAGTTGGGGTAGCGAGCCACCAATCCATTTAGGGCAGGACCCTTCCGTCCTACCAATGCCATGACCTTCAGTTAACATGTACATTGGATTTAGTTTAACGACCCCCTTCCGAGTCGGGTACACAACTCTCAAAGTAAAGTATCTTAATATGCAATTACACATATATGTATATGCTTAAAGGTACTCTTAATAACATCTTAAAGGGACACACCACTCATCAAGGGTGCTCATGATCCCCTAGGGACACACCACACATTTAGGGGTGCTCTTGATCCCAATTTCAACAAGCATATTATCAAACACATCATATTCATATCATCAAGGTGCCCCATGGGCTATAAGGCATGCTTTTATACCTAACAAGATAGGTCACATAAATTATACACATATCATATAAGTGGTAGCATGCTTCATGGTTTCATTAAGTACTTCCCAACCCTAGAACCATGATTGGCCGAAAGTCAAGGGTAGGGAGTTCTTTTGGTTTTTCATTCAAGCATTCATTCATGCATTTCTACAAACACCTCAAGTGTACTTCATGTTAACAGTTGAAACATGGTTTATACTTCAAAGTGGGGTTAGCTTCCA
Source organism: Boesenbergia rotunda (assembly GCA_024364735.1). Taxonomy (NCBI): domain Eukaryota; kingdom Viridiplantae; phylum Streptophyta; class Magnoliopsida; order Zingiberales; family Zingiberaceae; genus Boesenbergia; species Boesenbergia rotunda. The sequence goes on from JAGFNQ010000214.1 coordinate 52,375, forward strand.
CTAACCCTAAATTACAAGGGGTGGCCGAAACTTGTAGAATGGCTAGGCTAGGTTTTTGACATCCAACCTTCACACAAATATTTACACAAACACTTTATCTACACTATTAATCATGGGATCATAATAAAATAGCAAGCAACCCAAAAACCCTAGCCTTTCTCCTCTTGGCCGAAAGTTATAGGGTAGCTAAACCCTAATTTTTGTTTCACAACATGATGGCAAGTCATCATACATATGTACCCTAAGTTCCTAGGGGTCTCCTCATGCAACAAGAAGTAATTCACTTCACAACCCCAAGAACCCAAGCCTTGGGCAAAACCTTGTAGGGTACCAAACCCTAATTTTGTCCTTCCAAAAATTTGGAAACAACACATATGAGTATAAAGTCCCTAGGAGTACTAGCATGCATCAAGGTTTGATCAAAAACCCTTCTCATGGACCGCTTACATAGGGTGGCCGAAACTTCCTCTAGGGAAGTCCTTGTGATTTTCTTCAAAAGAATGTAACAACAACATTCAATAGCAATTATGTTGCAGGCGAGAGGACACTTACATCCTTGCGCTGGAATTTCACCTTCTCTTTAAACCGTAGGGTACCCTAGACTTGGAGGGCAAGTGAAAATCCTTCTCTTCCAAATTTTCTCTAGGGCTCCTTGGACTTGGTAGAGGGCAAGATCTTCAATGGGTCCTCTTCCTTTCAAATTCCCTAGGGTTAGAACCCTAGGGTGGTGTTTTTTTCGAAAATGCAAGGAGAGGGTCTTCTTGATTTCGAAAATGGAAGTGGGGAAGAAGAAGAGGAAGTGTAACTTCCTTTCCCCCTCTCTTATTTATACTCTTCTCATGAAGAGGCATGTCTCTTCGCTTCCCTCGATTTAACGAGAATGTTTCTTATTCTCTCTACAAGAAACATTCTTGGTTCATTGGTTATGACATGGTGAGTGCATCTAGGAGGTTCAAGGTTCAATCCTTGCTTCCTCCTTTCTACCTCTTCTTTTTATCACAATTTGCACTAATCCATATCAAAGCCCATTAAGCCAAGCCCATCATGAAATTTCATAATATTAATAATATTTCATGGATTCATAATATTTCATAATATCCTATAAATATTATTTCATAATATTTTTAATATTTCATATTCATGAATCCATAATATTTCATGATAATATTTCATGAATTTCATAATATTTCATATTCATGAATTCATAATATTTCATGATAATATTTCATGATCTTCCATAATAATATTTCATAAATTTCATGATATTTCATAACATTCTATATGGGAAAATTTTGGGGCGTTACATTTTGTATCAGGCAGACTTATTTCAGATAACATCCTGCTGGCACAGGAGCTTAATCACAAATTGAATTACCATGTGAGAGGAGGCAACTTAATCCTAAAGCTAGATATGGCAAAAGCATTTGATAGAGTCCAATGGGTTTTTCTTTTTAAAATCATGGAAGCTTTTGGCTTCTCGAATATTTTTATTGGACTTATTAGGCGTTGCATCACGGATTGTTGGTTCTCTGTTAAAGTCAATGGTCACTTAGCTGGTTTTTTTCATTCTAAGAGAGGACTGAGACAGGGTGACCCTATATCTCCTTTGCTCTTTATTATTGCGGCAGAATTCCTATCTAGAGGTTTGGAAAATTTATTTAGTAAATTCCCTCAATTATATTTTTCCTCTGGATGTGATGTTAAACTTTCACACTTAGCTTATGCTGATGATATAATGATTGTAATGAATGGTTCAATTAATAATGTAAAGCGAATTAAGAAATTCTTAGATGATTATGAAGTTTCCTCAGGTCAGGCAATAAATGGGGGGAAGAGTATGTTCTATCCTGCGAAGAATATTACAAGTGCTAGAAGGAATGCAATTGCTTCTATAACTGGGTTTTCGGAAGGAGTTTCTCCTATATTATACCTTGGTGTTCCAATTGTTGCTGGAAATCGAAAAAGGAGTTATTTCCAACCTTTATTTGAGAAAATAAGGAGGAAGTTCCTTGGATGGAATATTAAGAGTCTAACTTTTGGGGGTAGATTACTTCTTATACAAAGTGTTCTAACCTCGATTCCTTTTTATACTATACAGGTTCTCCTTCCCCCATTATCAGTGCTACACCAAATCGAAATGTTATTTGCTAATTTTTTTTGGGGAATGACAAATTCTAAAAAGGAAACACACTGGATAGCATGGATGGAGATATGCAAACCAAAATTGGAAGGTGGTTTGGGTATTAGAAAATTGACAGATGTTGCCACAGCGACAGCAATAAAGCTTTGGTTCAGATTTAGGGAGCAAAATACTCTATGGGCTTCTTTTTTATTGAAAATGTATTGTGGAATTGTAGCACCAAGTGTAGTAGAACCAAACCGAAAGTGCTCTCCATACTGGCGCCGGTTGATAAAGATTCGCACCATAGCTGAAAAAAATATTGGATGGATCATTGGAAAGGGGGACTTAAATTTCTGGTTTGATACTTGGCTTTGTAAGGGACCTCTATATAAATTAGTTGAAATAATTGATAATCCTAATTGCAAGGTTTCAGATTTTTTCAATAGTCAGGGCTGGGATATTCCCAAGTTGCGAAAACTATTACCATCTGAATGTGTGGAGGAGATAAAAATAACAGCCGTGACATCTTTGGAGACAAACACAAGTAATTTGATGGCTTCTTTTGGCAATCAAGACAAGGCTGTTTGGATTCCTGCAATTAATGGTAAATTTTCAATTAAATCTGCTTGGAATTCCATTCGAAATATTCAGGAAACAAGGGAGATTTGGTATGTCTGTTGGAGTAAATTGCTCTATCCAAGTATTTCAATCTTCTTTTGGAGGTTTTTAAAAAGAAGACTGCCAGTCGAAGAGATTTTACAACAAAGAGGGTTGTTTCTAGCTTCTAAGTGCCAATGTTGTGCTTCTATGGAGTCTTGGGATCACTTGTTCCTATATGGTGAGATTGCTGAAGAAACTTGGAGACACTTTGCGCAGTTATTTGGTGTTGATAGGTACCAGATTCTAGAAAATTGGAAGAAAGATCTTCTTTGGTCAAAGGAAGGTCATGTTAAAGAAATCATTCCCCCGCTAATTGCTTGGAATTTATGGAGTGCTAGGAATGATTCTAAACACAGAGGTGTTAAACCGACCGCAAGCAGAATAATTGGGAAGATTCATTATTATTTACAATTAGGTATGACAGCAGGACTGATTAAACAGAGGCACTGGAAGGGATACAAGGAGGTTGCGCAGATTCTGGGATTCCAAGTTAAAAACACGGTCAGAACTATATCTCTATGGTGCTATGGAGAAAACCAAAGTTTGGTTGCTTTAAATTGAACACGGATGGTTGCTCCAAAGGAAATCCAGGGCCGGCTTCATATGGAGCTATCATCCGGAACCATGAAGGACAAATCATCTTAGCAAGGGCGGGAATGATTGGCGTGGGAACAAATTTAAAGGCGGAACTAACTGCAATTCAGATTGGTTTAGAGTTATGTGTAAGCAATTCTTACTTACCAGTCTGGCTTGAGTCGGACTCAATGGTTGCACTAAAGATATTGCAGTCCACTACTTTTCCATGGGAACATCATAATATAATACTGAAAATTAGACACATTCTGAAACAATACCAAGTACAATTTTCGCATGTCTTCAGAGAAGCCAATGCAGCTGCAGATCACCTTGCCAACCTAGCTTTTATCCTTCCTGCGGATAAAATTCTAACACCCACAGAGATAGATAAAACCCTTTTTGGCATTTGCAAATTGGATAGGGTTGCTTTGCCATATGTGAGAATCTCTAGGAAGAATAGCTATCAATAGGAGTCTATGTCTTGGCAATCTTTCTGAAAAACCCTTCCTCAACAGATATGTTCAATTTTGAGTTTCACTTTATCACTTAAATTTCTGCTTCAATCAGTGTGATCTTAATTTTCAGGGCTGATCAAATTATGGGAGCTCTATTAGGACATCTCTTTGGTTTTTCCATTTAGTTTCCCAGAACATGGTTTGAGAGTTTTTCTGGAATCCTAAAGAGCTTTCGTTTGGTTTCTTTCTGACTTTCTTGATTGGCCTTATTCCTCAAGAGATCTTTTGCAGATATGCTATGATTTTACTCTGGTTTTGCTGAATCCAGATTTTTCCTCCTACAAAAAGCAAGAATTATTACTTTATCTGGTTTCTTACTGCAATACAAATTGTGAAGTATGTCTTGGTATTGATTGTTCTGGTTTCGAGCTTAAAGCTGACTTTTTTAGCATCAAATAATCTCTAATTTTTCAAAAGTTAATAGCTTCTGCTAGAAAGGGTGACAACAGATGGGTTTTCCTGAAGATCAGACACTTTTTAGAAAAATTCAGTATATCATGGAATTCAGATCACTCGGCAATATCTCAGTATACTTTGATCTACTTCCTTTATTGTTTTTCTTTAAATGCAGGAATATCTGGGGCAAACTCTTTCCGACACCATATAATTCCCTGGTTTTCAAGTCAACATTTTTTTACAAGAAGATACTTCTGAGGACCAGACATTCTTTGGCCAGGGATTTCAGACTGCATACACTTTAATATTCTTGCTATATTTGATTCTTGAATGCAGAATATGGCAAAGCCGGAGAATAGCTCTCATTTTTTGCTGGTTTCATTGAAATGGATCAGAAACTTGTGGTGCTGCTGATATCTACAATAATGTAAGTGGGTCAAGGGAATCTGATTTGCTGCCTTTCTGTCACAATGCTGCGTGCCAGTATTGCAATCAGTATTGCAATCTAAAAACCTTCCAGGAATTGAAATTGCATGCCAGTTCACTGTTACTGAAGATGGATCTATATGTTGACCCATTGAAAGCTGATCTGATGTCAAACCAAACTCTGATGTATAGAACAGGATATGGTGATTGCTGTGGGGTTTCTAAACGGTGAGGCTAAATTCAGCAGGGATTGTTCCCTGATAGATTGTTCAATGGATTGGGACCCTGTCAAAGCCCAATGCAGAGTAGTTGAACTGGACATGGGAATGATATTGAAAACTGTGGTTTTCTTGGAGACTCTTTATTGGTGGCATTGCTGGTGTCTTTTGATTTATCCGGAACTGAAATTTGTGGTGCTGTTGCTATGAAGTGGCATGCCAGAATAAGCTCTCTGTTTTCTGAAGATGTTTCTATGTGTGATTCATTGAGCTGAATCTGATGTATAGACATCTGATAGCAGTTTAATCAGTCACTTTCGTGCCAAAATATTCAAAGGATAAAATGTCCAACTTTATTGAGCTTTCTAGAGTTGGAAATTCTGTGAGGCTGTGAAGTTGAACTCTTCCTTGGGTTGCTTCTGCCTTTCATCATGGTGGTTGCGGAAATTGAATTCAGCTGGATTCTTGTTCTAAATCAGTTATTTTTGCTGATAGACAGAATTTTATTAGCGAAAATAATTTGGGAGTTGAATTACTGGCACTGGTGTGTATCAAGTCACACTTGATGGATTGAATTGGGCTCTAGCCATTGCTTGTTGGCCGGTAATTGTATAGAATTGTAAAAATATAGTCGGGTAATATTTCATTGAATACATCTAAATCAGTTTGAGTCTTGTAATTCTATATTAGAAGGTTAGGTTTGGTCCCCCTTCTAGTATGGATTTTCGTTAACAGGAATAAAGATCTTTCTTTTTCCTTAAAAAAAAAACCTTATGGGTTTTGTGAGACAGGTTTTAATAGAAGTAAAAAATTTATTTTGAAAAGTTAAATTAATTTTAAACCCAATTTATTATGTTCTAAATTTAAAAAAAATGGTTGATTTTAGGATTAATTGAAATATGTGTTAGATTTAAATCTGACATTAGTAAAGCGAATTTGGTTTTCAATAATAAGCTTCCAAGTCTTGGCGAGGCACTAGGCCTTCTTTGGCCGTAGCCTTATTGGATCATTAACCCTTTCCTTGACAAAGCCTTTTATTGAAAATCCATTTTCAAGTTACTCCTTGAAAGATTATGGTCTAACTAGTTTGGGTTTTGGATCAGTAGCTTCGGCTAGTTCCGCCAACATGGCTTCCCTAATGTACTATCATCTCACCTCCACCCAATACTAGGTTGTTCAAATTTCAGTTAATCATTTTAGACCTTAATCTAACCAATCCTAGGTCTAAGCATGGTAAATCGCATAAAGTAAATAAACAAGCAAGCATGCAATTTTACATTACGAAAAAGAATTTATTTAACTATAAGAATGGTTTTTAAGTTGGCTCCCCCTGGACTAAAGCCACGGTAGTGATTAGTCAAGATATGAATCTTGTGTTGGTGCAGAATGCACCTAAGTCAAACCTGTGTTTTGATAATGGCAACATAGGTCAAAAGTTAAGTCTTTCTTGTTTTCTAACAAGTTAATCAAGTGTGAAGGAAAAGCCCTAGCGAAGGACTGCTAGGCACTGGCAAAGGAATGCCAGGAAAGGAAGTCCTAGCAAAGGACTGCTAGGCAACTGGCGAAGGACTGCCAGCATCCAAGACCTAGCGAAGGACTGCTAGGCTCCAGGCAAAGGACAGCCTGGGACTAAAGACCTAGCGAAGGAATGCTAGGCACCGGGCAAAGGACAGCTCGGCATCCAAGCCCTGACAAAGGACCGTCAGGCAAAAGTCCAACCAAAGGAGCGGTTGGCATCAGGTAAATTCTCCCGAGAGGAGTAGGTGAGGACGCGTTCCCCGTCGAGGGAACAGTAGGCGTCGGTTCGACCTAGGACTCCATTTTGGAGACCAAAGTCAGAACCAAGACAGCTAAGGCTGTATAAAACTAATAATTTATTTTATTATTGTGTTTTGGACTAACCCTGGATGCAGGACTGAAGGAACGGAGTCTGCAGCTCAGAGTGCCTCAAAGGAGTGAGGCAACTGCTGACCAGGGCGCCCGGAGTGTCCCGGGCGCCCCCAAGGTACATACAAAACACATCAAAAGAAGAAGGGTTCGAAAAGCTGCTGGGCGGGGCGCCCCCGTGCTCCCGGCGCCCCCGCTGCTCCCGGGCGCCCCCGTGCTCCCGGCGCCCCCGCTGCTCCCGGGCGCCCCCTGCGCTGCGGGCGCCCCCATGCGCTCACTTCGAACCAAGAAGCCATCGAAGCCAAGAAGATAGAACTTTGACCCGGGCAATGCGGGCGCCCCGAGCGCTTCGGGCGCCCCGGTCAAAGCGCATCCAGAGGATGGACGCTAACCGAGATCTGTGCGGATCAAAGGCCACGTGGGGGGCGCCCCCGACGTCCCGGGCGCCCCCTAGCCCTATATAAAGGGCCCTCGACCCCAGGCTTCCAACAACACTTCCTTTAACGCCTCAAAGATCTTCTACGCTCTTGCTTTGCTCCGGAAACTCTCCAACTCGAGCCGACGACGTCCCGCTGCCCCGAACAAGTCAATCCACTCCGGACGTCGGTAACGAAGATCGAAATTTAATATTATTATTTTATTGCACTTATTTGTAATCAAATCTTTGTAAACAATTTTGCACGTATATAGAATTGCCCAAAGTAAACGGTCAACGACCGTGGGCCTTGGAGTAGGAGTCGACACAGGCTCCGAACCAAGTAAATCGACTGTGTCTGTGTGCTGTTTATTTTATTTCCGCTGCGTACTTACTCTTACTTAAAATCCGAAAGTTTTTCGATATTCACCCCCCCCCTCTATCGGGCTTCTCGATCCAACAAGTGGTATCAGAGCGGGAAATTCAAACTTGGTGCAACCACCAGTTTGAAAATTTCTTTTCGGATTTCTTTTTAATTTTATCATTTTATTTTCTTTATCTTACGAATTCTTTGAAGAAAAATTTTTATTCGTTTTCTTTGGCAAGGTTGGTGCAACACCCCTTGTCTTTAATTTATCCAGCACTGCTAATCCAAGACCAAGTCTTGGCAAATCTCTTTTAGCTTTTCTCTTTCAGAACAAATGTCTATGCAAGAGGGATTCAGCACCGCTAGACCTCCACTCTTCAGTGGAGAAGACTTTTCCTACTGGAAAAGTCGCATGGAGGTCCACCTGAAAACTCAGGTGGACATGTGGATCATTATCTAGTCCGGTCTGGAGATCCCCCGAAATGTAGAAGGGCTTCCACAAAGCTACTCGGAGTGGGACAACACTCTAAAGCGCAAGATAGAAGCCGACGCAAAAGCAACGCAAACCCTACAATGCGGGCTGACAAAAGAAGAGCTGAACCGCGTGGGCCCCTTCAATAGTGCAAAGGAGCTATGGACAAAACTGATCGAGCTGCACGAAGGGACTTCAGATACTCGGATCAGCAAGCGGGATCTGCTACTAAACAAATTATACACTATCAAGATGGCGGACAACGAATCAGCAGCCCAACTCCACGCACGGATCCAAGAGGTAATGAACGGTCTTCACACAATAGGTCACAAGGTCGAAAACCGTGACCTAATAAGGTATGCTCTAAACGCCTTCCCTAGAAACACCTTGTGGGCATCTATGGTAGATGCATACAAGGTCTCTAGGGATCTTTCTAAAATAAAATTAGACGAATTATTTTCTGAACTAGAACTGCACGAACAAACTAACACCAATATGGTTGAGAAAGGTATTGCTTTTCTTGCAGGCAAGACTGGAAGAACAACAAAGAAGAAGCCTGAACCTGAAACCGAATCTAACTCAGACTCAGATTCAGAAGAATAAGATAAAGATCAAACTAAGCTGGTCTGGCTCGCTCGAAGCTACTACAAGGAGCTGAAGAACCGAACCAACAAACGAAAAACCGGCCGAAGAAAGGACGAACCAACTGAACCAGCAAACAAGCCCAATGTGACCTGCTACGAGTGCAAGAAAAATGGCCACTACAAGTCAGAGTGCCCTAACCTAAAGGAGACGAAGAAGCCGAGAAGAAAGAAGGCGCTCCAAGCAACCTGGGATGAGTCTTCCTCAGAAGAAGAAGAAGAGGCACCCCAGTCCAACCTCCTAGCTCTAACCGCCTCAGATAAAGTCGAGACAGAGTCAGAATCAGAACAAGAGGACGGGGAGTTGACCTTCACAGAGGACGGAGAAATTAAGGTAACTGGTTTTAATAGATTACAGTTAACTGAATTGATTTCTTTTCTTTCTCGTGATTTGGCAAAAGCCAAACTCCGGGTCGAATCCCTCCGACAGGAAGTAAAACTCCTGAAAGAGGGAGCTGACTCTAAACCCTTAACCGAGAAGGTTCAGGAAGGAACTTCTATTCAAGTTGAAAAACTTGAAAAGGAGAACTCCTCCCTGAAAACTCAGGTTAAGCAATTTAGAACAGCTTTAGAACGATTTACATCTGGTTCCAAGGGTCTTGACATGATCCTTGGAAAACAGAAATCAGTTCTAAATCGATCTGGACTTGGCTACCGAACCAAATCCCGACAAAGATCATATTTGACTGTACTGAATCAGTCCAGAAGAAAAATTCAGGCATGGGTACCTAAACTATGCCTGAACCAATCTACTGGATCAAATCAGTATTGGATCCCCAAGGACAAGATTCACATCTTGCCTAACCATCACCGTGGCTTTAGTCCAGGGGGAGCCAACTGAAAACCATTTTTATTATTAGATAAACTTGTCATTATTGATTTAAATTGATTGTTTGATTGTTATTTAATTTCTGCAATATACCATGCTTAGACTTAGATTAGTTAAGGACTGAACAAACTTAGCTGAAATTTGGCAACATAGTATTGGGTAGAGGTGAGATGATAGTACGTTGGGGAAACCAATTCTAATAAGATCAAGTTCACTTGGTCTCTTTAGACTGGCGGAACTGGCCGAAGCTACCGATCCAAAACCAAACTAGTTAGACCAAAAATTTCTCAGAAATTGATTTTGAAAATGAAATTTCATTAAAAGGCTTTGTCAAGGAAAGGGTGGATGATCCCATAAGGCTTCGGCCAAAGAAGGCCTAGTGCCTCGCCAAGACCTGGAAGCTAATTTTTGAATTTCAAATTCAAATTAATTTTTGTTAAATTCGAATCTAACACAAAATTTCAGTTATTTATAGATTTAAACATAAATTTAATTGTTTTCAAAATTAATCAAACTTTTTCAAAATAACTTCTAATCAAAAACTGTCTCACAAAACCTATAAGGTTAACGTGATTGAAAACCCTAGATTGGGTGAGACAGACTAGGTAGTGAAACTCAATTTATGCTATTCCTGATTCTAATTGGATCCAAATCAAGAAAACTCTTTATGCGTAGGAACATAATGATTTGGACCAATGGATGTTGGATAGCGGTTGCTCCAGACACATGACTGGAGATAAATTGAAGTTCACCAAGCTCAAACTCAAAAACCTAGGCTCAGTGGCATTTGGCAATAATGCTACACTCAAGGTAATTGGGTCAGGTAATATTGAGCTTAAATCTGATTTCATTATTAAGAAAGTTCTATTGGTTGAAAACTTTAATTTTAACTTGCTTAGCATAAGTCAGTTATGTGATTCTGGGTATATAGTTACTTTCAATAATTCTAACTGCCTGATTAGAAATGAACAAGACTCAAAAATCATACTTAAGGGCACTAGGAAAAACAATGTATACACTATAAATCTTCCCATTATACCTAAATGTATGTTAACACAATTAGAACAAACAAACCTCTGACATAGGAGATTAGGTCATACCAATGTAAGAACTATATCAAAAATTACCCAACTTGGCTTAATCAAAGGTATCCCCAAAATCAAAAATAATGAAAACCTTATATGTGAATCATGTAATCAAGGCAAACAAACTAGGGATGGTAACTATGTTCATCAATTCAAATATGCTAAAGAATTAATAAAGAAATTTAAAATGGATAACTCTAAAAGCATAAGTACCCCCATGGCCACTAATGTAAAAATAGATAGTGACCCTGATGGTAAACCTGTGGACCTTAAGCTTTATAGGAGTATGATAGGTAGCCTATTGTACCTTACAGCCAGCAGACCTGATATTCTTTTTACTGTAGGGATGTGTGCTAGATACCAAACTTGTGATAAGGAAACACACTTAGCAGCCCTAAAAAGAATTTTAAGGTATGTAAAGGGCACCCTAAATGTAGGGATTTGGTATCCTAGAACTTCAACTTTTGATTTAACAGGATACACAGATTCTGACTATGCAGGCTGTAAGTTAGATAGAAAGAGCACAAGTGGGAGCTGCCAACTGTTAGGTCAAAGTCTAGTCAGTTGGTGCAGCAGAAAACAACACTATGTAACTCTATCCACAACTGAAGCTGAGTATGTGGCATTAGGAGAATGTGTGGCTCAACTTTTATGGATGATGCACACACTCAAGGACTTTCAGCTCAACTACACCCAAACTCAAGTATTCATTGACAATATAAGTTCAATTAATTTAACTAAGAACCCAATTCAACACTCTAAAACCAAACACATAGAAGTCAAACATCATTTTGTAAGAGACCATGTAGCCAGGGGTGAAATAACACTTAAGCATATTGACTCTAAATCCAACCTAGCTGATATATTCACAAAACCCTTACCTGAATCTGAGTTCAGTTCACTAAGAAGTCAGTTAGGATTGTGTTCAGTAGAATAGTTCAACTCAATTGGTTTTACTCTACTTGATTTTAAAAATAAGTTTTCTAAAATTTTCTATTTTTGAAAAACTGTTTTATCTAAAGTTCAAAATCAGTTTTCATTTTCAACTTAGCTTTATTTCAAAAATCAATTTTAAAAACCTTTCGACTTAGTTTTATATTAATTTTAAAACTACCCCCTTCAAAACTAGAGTTTTTTTCGAAAATGGACTTAGCCTAGGCTTTAACCTTAGAACTGCATGCACCTATAGACTTAGAAGCCAGCATCTCACAAGCACCTAAGGATACTTTTGATTGATAACCTAGAAAGGGTTGAGATGCTTAGGTCTTTACCTCAATTCAAGATGCTTTAAGTCAGTGCATCTGCAGTAATTGGGGCACTAAATACAACTTATACAGCAATCAAGTTAAGTGTCAAGATTAGAAAATCTAACTTGAATAGAAATACTTAACTTGACTAACCCTAGCAAAAACTACTGTATATAACAGTTAGTAAGTAGCTAATTGGGTTAGACAGATCCCTATAGACAAAAATTGATTGATTTAGTGAAAATCAAACTGGTTCAGTACAGCAAACTCTTATTTATTTTCATTATCCATGCTATTCTTATTTGTTTTGATATATGGCAAAGGGGGAGAGATAGGAAAGGAGAGAGTAAAATTTTCTTTTCAAAATTGTCTTAACTCTATCCTTTATTCAAAAAGTGCCTTCAAAACTTCTACTTTCAAAATTACTTAAGCCTTTTCGAAACTTTTACTTAAAGCCTTTCAAATTTTGCAAAGTACTACTAGCTTCAAAATTTTTTCAAACGTTCAAATTTTGCAAAGTACTCTAGCTTCAAAATACTTAAGCTTTCAAATTTTGCAAAGTACTCAAAATTTTCAAGCTTTCAAATTTTGCAAAAAAAACTCTAGCCTTTCAAAAGGTTTCTACTTAAGCTATTACTCTAAAGCTAAAGTTTTTTGTTAAGTACTAGAGTGTTCCAAAAACGACTAAGTTAACATTTTAAGTACTTTAAAACTTAAGACTTTGAAAATTTTTTTAAGTACTCAAATTATGCTTTAAAAACTCTACTATGTACTTTTAAGTTACCTATAAGTACCTACAACTAAGTTTTCAAAGTACAAGTAAAGTCCTTAAAAACCCCACGAATTTTTGAAAAATCTAGGGGGAGATTCCTTCGAGGGGGAGGGAATAGAATTTTTTATATGTTGCTTAAACTTAACTTTTTGAACTAGGGTTGCCATAAATCAAAAAGGGGGAGATTGTTGGTGCAGAATGCACCTAAGTCAAACCTGTGTTTTGATAATGGCAACATAGGTCAAAAGTTAAGTCTTTCTTGTTTTCTAACAAGTTAATCAAGTGTGCAGGAAAAGCCCTAGCGAAGGACTGCTAGGCACTGGCAAAGGAATGCCAGGAAAGGAAGTCCTAGCAAAGGACTGCTAGGCAACTGGCGAAGGACTGCCAGCATCCAAGACCTAGCGAAGGACTGCTAGGCTCCAGGCGAAGGACAGCCTGGGACTAAAGACCTAGTGAAGGAATGCTAGGCACCGGGCAAAGGACAGCTCAGCATCCAAGCCCTGACAAAGGACCGTCAGGCAAAAGTCCAACCAAAGGAGCGGTTGGCATCAGGTAAATTCTCCCGAGAGGAGTAGGTGAGGACGCGTTCCCCGTCGAGGGAATAGTAGGTGTCGGTTCGACCTAGGACTCCATTTTGGAGACCAAAGTCAGAACCAAGACAGCTAAGGCTGTATAAAACTAATAATTTATTTTATTATTGTGTTTTGGACTAACCCTGGATGCAGGACCGAAGGAACGGAGTCTGCAGCTCAGATTGCCTCAAAGGAGTGAGGCAACTGCTGACCATGGCGCCCGGAGTGTCCCGGGCGCCCCCAAGGTACATACAAAACACATCAAAAGAAGAAGGGTTCGAAAAGCTGCTGGGCGGGGCGCCCCCGTGCTCCCGGGCGCCCCCTGCGCTGCGGGCGCCCACATGTGCTCACTTCGAACCAAGAAGCCATCGAAGCCAAGAAGATAGAACTTTGACCCGGGCAATGCGGGCGCCCCGAGCGCTTCGGGCGCCCCGGTCAAAGCGCATCCAGAGGATAGACGCTGACCGAGATCTGTGCGGATCAAAGGCCACGTGGGGGGCGCCCCCGACGTCCCGGGCGCCCCCTAGCCCTATATAAAGGACCCTCGACCCCAGGCTTCCAACAACACTTCCTTCAACGCCTCAAAGATCTTCTACGCTCTTGCTTTGCTCCGGAAACTCTCCAACTCGAGCCGACGATGTCCCGCTGCCCCGAACAAGTCAATCCACTCTGGACATCGGTAACGAAGATTAAAATTTAATATTATTATTTTATTGCACTTATTTGTAATCAAATCTTTGTAAACAATTTTGCACGTATATAGAATTGCCCAAAGTAAACGGTCAACGACCGTGGGCCTTGGAGTAAGAGTCGACACAGGCTCCGAACCAAGTAAATGGACTGTGTCTGTGTGCTATTTATTTTATTTCCGCTGCGTACTTACTCTTACTTAAAATCTGAAAGTTTTCCGATATTCACCCCCCCCCCCCTATCGGGCTTCTCGATCCAACATCTTGTCCTTGGGGATCCAATACTAGTTTGGTCCAGCTTGGTTGCTCAGGCAATGTTTGGGTACCCATGCCTGAACTTTTGGTCTAGATTGATTCAGTACAACATATTATGACCTTTATCTAGCCTTGGTTCGATACCCTAACCCGGATCGATTTAGAACGGACTTCTGTTTTCCAAGGATCATGTCAAGACCCTTGGAACCCGATGTGAATCGTTCTAAGGCTGCTCTAAGGTCCTTGACTTGTGTTTTCAAGGGGGAGTTCTCATTCTCAAGCTTTTCAACTTGAGTAGAGGTTCCTTCTTGAACCTTCTCAGTCAATGATCTAGAGTCAGCTCCCTCTTTCATGAGTTTTACTTCCTGTCGGAGGGACTCGACTTCAATTTTGGCTTTTGCCAAGTTACTAGATAGATAAGCAATTAATTCTACTAATTCAACTTTAGAGAAACCACATACAGTGATTTTGCCGTCCTCCAAAATTGTGAGCTTTCCGTTGTCTGGCTTCGATTCTGATCCGGTGTCGATCTCTTCCGAAGCAGTCAAGGCGAGCAGGTTCAATTATGGGGCCTCTTCTTCTTATTCTGAGGAAGACTCGTCCATGTTGCTTGAAGGGCCTTCTTCCTTCTTGTCTTCATGGCTTCTTTCAGATTGGGGCACTCTGATTTGTAATGTCCCTTCTTGTTGCATCCGTAGCAGATTACATTTGATTTAGTCTTAGATGATTCAGCTGGATCTTCCTTCTTTCGGCTGGCTTTTCTTTTGTTGGTCTGATGCATCAGCTCCTTGTAGTAGTCCCGGGCTAGCCGAACTAGCATGGGTCGATCCCCTTCGCTAACTTCTGAGTCTGAGTCTGAGTCAAACTCGAGTGCAAGTTGAGGCTTCTTCTTCACCACCTTTCCTGTTTTGCCTGCAACAAAATCAATGCCTTTCTCGGCTAAGGTGCAGTTAGTCTGCTCATGTAATTCAAGTTCAAAAAATAACTCGTCTAATTTAATTTTGAAAAGGTCCCTTGAAACTTTGTAAGCATCTACCATAGATGCCCACAAAGTATTTCTCGGAAAGGCGTTTAGGGTATACTTGATAAGGTCACGGTTTTCTACCTTGTGACCGATTGTATGTAGACCGTTCATCAACTCCTGGATTCTGGCGTGGAGCTGGGCTGCCGACTCACCTTCGTTTATTTTGATGGTGTACAACTTGTTCAATAGTAGGTCCCGCTTGCTGATTCGGGTGTTGGAGGTTCCTTCATGCAATTCGATCAACTTACTCCAGAGTTCCTTTGCACTGTTGAAGGGTTCCACCTGGTTCAGCTCTTCTTTGGTTAGTCCGCATTGGAGTGTCTAGGTCGCCTTTGCGTCTGCCTCGATTTTCTTTTTCAGCGAGGCATCCCATTCTGTGTAAGGTTGTGCCACTCCTTCAGTATTCTTCGGGATTTCCAAACCAGATTGGATTATGATCCACATGTCCACATGAGTTTTCAGGTGGACCTCCATCCGACTCTTCAAGTAGGAGAAGTCTTCTCCACTGAAGAGTGGTGGTCTAGCTATGCTGAAACCTTCTTGCATGGCCATTAGGATTTCTGAAATGACAAAAATAGAAAAAAAATCTTGTCCCAAGACTTGGTCTTGGATTTGTAGTGCGGGAACAAGATAATTAAAAATAAACGATCGAGTGGTGTTGCACCAACCTCGATGAACGAGAAAAATTTGAAAACAAATGAAATTGAAAATTTAGTAAAATCCGAAAAAATTCTCAAATTGGTGGTTGCACCAAATTTGAGCCACCCGCTCTGATACCACTTGTTGGATCGAGAAAAATGATAGACGGGTGGGGGGTGAATATCGTTAAAATCTTTTTCGGATTAAGGAACGAGAAAACGCGCAGCGGAAATAAAACAATCACACAGGAACACAAGTAGTTTTTACTTGGTTCGGAGTCGCGGTCGGCTCCTACTCCATGGCCCACGGTCCTTGACTATTTAGTTTGGGCAATACTATAATCGTGCAAAAACAGGTTTACAAATTGAGTACAGAAATATTGCAGAAAATGAAACTAATTACACTTTTCGTTACCGACGTCCGATGTGGATCGTATTTCGGAGCAGTGGGGCGCCGTCAGCGCTGGAATCTCAAAATCGGAGTTTGCCGAGGCGTAGAGCATGAATGAAAAGCTTTGGAGCGTATGAAAACTGTGTTATTGAAGCCTTGGGGTCGAGCCCCTTTTATAGTACTCCATCGGGCGCTTGATGGGTTGGGGGCGCCTGACACGTACCCTTCGATCCGGGAATCCTTATCCGTTGGCTCGGTCAGCGCTTATCCTCCCCTCTTGGGCGCTTGAGCTGATGGGGGCGCCCGTGAGCTCACGGGCGCCTGATCCGCCTTGGTTCAGTGGCTTCGCAGCTGATTTTTGGTTTTTGTCTTCACCCTTGGGCGCCCGTATCCTTACAGGCGCCTGAGCCCACTCGGGCGCCTAGGCCCAGTGAAGAACCTTCACATGCAGACGATCTGTCCTTCGACCATGCAACTAAGGTTAGTCCCAAAAATATGACAAGTAGTAATTATAGCCATAGCTGTCATGGTTCTGACTTCGGGTCTCCCAAATGGAACCCTAGGTCGAACCGATGCCTACTGTTCCCTCGACGGGGAACACGTCCTCACCTACTCCTCTCAGGAGAGTTTACCTATTGCTAACCGGCTCCTCCGGTTGGAATTTTGCCTGATCCACCTGACTAGGTCTTCGTGCCCAACTTCCGGTCAGGTCTTCGGTGCCCAGCCCCTTGGCAGGACTTCGTGCCCAATCCTCGACCAGGACTTCTTTGCCCGACTTCCGGTCAGGTCTTCTTGCCCAGTCCTTGACCAGGACTTCTTTGCGCAGCCCATTGCAAGGACTTCTTGCCTAGTGTACCTATGGCTTCTTCTTGCACACTTAGTAAGCACATTAGAACACAATAACATCTTAACTCTTGAACTCTTTGCCATTATCAAAACTCAGGTTCGACTTAGGTGCTGCCTGCACCAACAGTTTAGTCAAACATAGCTTAGGGACCCATGCTTGGACTCGGGTTCTAGGTTGGTTCAACACAGAATAATATGAGCGATGTCTTGATTTTGTCCGATAACCTAGTCCGAATCGATTGATTACGGACTTCTGTTTTCCAAGGATCATGTCAAGACCCTTGGAACCCGAAGTAAACCGTTATAAGACAACTATGAGCTCCTTGACTTGAGTTTTCAAGGAGGAATTCTCTTCCTCAAGTTGTAGAACTTGAGTTGAGTTTCCTTCTTGATTTGACTCAGTCAAGGAACTCGAGTTGACTTCATCTTTTAGGAGTTTTACTTCCTGTCGGAGGCTCTCAACTCGGATGTTGGCTTTCGCCAATTTTCGAGATAAATAAGAGATTAAATCGTACAACTCAGATTCGAGATAGCCTCTTACCGTGATTTGTCCGTCCTCTAAGATTGTGAGTTTTTCGGTGTTGACGTTCTCGTCTGGTTCCGATTCTATTCCGGAGTTGACGTTTTCCAAGGCGGTCAAGGTGAGTGGGTTCGTGTGCGGGACTTCTTTTTCTTCTTCGGAGAAGGATTCATCCCAGGTGGCTTGAAGAGCCTTCTTCCTCCGTGCCTTCTTGTTTTCCTTTAGGTTGGGGCACTCTGACTTGAAGTGTCCCTTTTTGTTGCACCCATAGCAGGTGACGTTGCTTTTGCTCTTTGAGCTCGTCGAGGGTTCTGATGGATCTTCCTTTCTCCGGCTTGACTTCTTCTTGCTCGTTTGGTGCTTAAGTTCTTTGTAGTAATTAAGAGCTAGCCGGACCAATTTGGGATGATCCCCTTCACTATCGTCTGATTCTGAGTCTAAGTCAGACTCGGGTACTTGTTGAATTTTCTTTTTCTGAGTTTTACCTGTAACAAAAGTAATACCTTTCTCGGCCAAAGTAGTATTAGTCTGTTCATGCAGTTCTAACTCAGAAAATAACTCGTCTAATTTAATTTCTGACAAATTCCTGGAAACCTTGTAGGCATTTACCATAGATGCCCATAGTGAGTTTCTCGGAAATGAATTTAAAGTATACCTTATTAGGTCACGGTTTTCAACCTTATGACCTATCGTGTGTAGCCCGTTCATCAGCTCCTGGATTCTGGTGTGGAGTTGACCTGTTAATTCTCCGTCGTGCATCTTTATCGTATAGAGTCTGTTGAGCAACAGATCTCTTTTGCTGATGCGGGTGGTAGATGTACCTGCATGTAGCTCGATCAACATGTTCCAGAGCTCCTTCACGCTATTGAAGGGTCCTACACGGTTCAGCTCCTCTTTTGTCAAGTCGCACTGCAAGGTTTGGGTTGCTTTTACGTTGACCTCGATCTTCTTCCTTAGTGGGCCGCCCCACTCGGTATAGTGTTGCACCACGCCTTGTGCATTTTTTGGTATTTCCAGTCCAGACTGGATAATAATCCACATGCCCACCTGAGTTTCAAGGTGGACTTCCATCTTGCTCTTTCAGTAGGAGAAATCTTCTCCACTAAAGAGGGGTGGTCTGGCGGTGCTGTATCCCTCTTGCATGACCATTAGATTTAACAAAAAGATTTTACAAAAAAAATAGAAACTCGTCCCAAGACTTAGTCTTGGATTAGCAGTGCGGAAAAATAATAATAACGAAAAAATTGAGTGGTGTTGCACCAACCTCGATTAATGAGAAAAATACAGGCGAAAAGAAAAAAAATATTAAAATTCGAAAAATCCGAAAAAATACTCAACTGGTGGTTGCACCAAGTTTGAATCACCCGCTCTGATACCACTTGTGGGATCAGATTGAATCGATAGAGGGGGTGAATATCAATCGTTAAATTTTTCTGAATACTTAGAGAAATTGCATAGCGGAAAAGTAAAAACAATCGCTAACACTTTTGCTTTTAATTGGTTCGGAGTCATAGTCGACTCCTATTCCAAGGCCCACGGTCCTTGACTGTTTACGTTGGACAATTATATTTTCGTAAAAGATTACAAGTTGGAGTTCCGAATATAGAATTAAAAAGAATTACAGCACTTTAACAAAAAAAATGGAATTTATATCGACGACCGGAAGTTTTTGGAATGTTAGAGCCGCTGGTCGTCGTTGGCGCTTGAATGTTGAGCATGGAGCTTGTTGGAGCGGAGCACTTGAATAAATGCGTAGAATGCAATTGTTGTTGAAGCCAAGGGGGTGAACCCCATTTTATAGTCATAGCTAGGGCACCTATGTTGAAGGGGGCGCCTGACATGTGAACTTCTCTGCGTGAACCTCAATCTGCAGACTTGGCCAGCACTTATCCCCTTAACCAGGGCGCCTGAGCTAACAGGGGCACCTGTGTTAACACAGGCACCTCTGTTATGGTCTTGAGGCCTTGCTTCGAAGTGGCTGGAATTCACCCATTGACTGGGGCGCCTGTCTCAACACAGGCGCCTAGCCCAGTAGGGCGCCTCACTCCATTGAGGCACCTGGGAGCAGAAACCTCCATCTCTTTGTTCCTGCAACCAGGGTTAGTTCCAAAACACAAGAAACATACAAATAAGATATATTTAAACATGATTTATAGCCTGAGCTATCTTGGTTCTGACTTTGGGCTTCCCAAATGGAACCCTAGGTCGAACCGACGCCTACTGTTCCCTCCACGGGGAACGCGCCCTCACCTACTTCTCTCAGGAGATTTTACCTGTTTGCCAACTGGCTCCTCCGGTTGGACTTTTGCCCAATCCCTCAGATCTGGTCTTAGTGCCCAACTTCACTCACCAGGTCTTAGTGCCCAGCTTCACTCACCAGGTCTTCGGTGCCCAGTCCACGACTAGGACTTAGTGCCTAGCTTCACTCACTAGGTCTTAGTGCCCAACTTTATGTCAGGACTTAGTTGCCCAGCCTGCGGCCAAGACTTAGTGCCCAATTCATAGAACCAGGACTTAGTGCCTAGTTTACCTAGGACTTTACCTGCACACTTGATTAACCTTGTTAGATAACAACACAACCTTAACTTCTGAACCCTTTGCCATTATCAAAACATAGGTTTGACTTTGGTGCTTCCGACATCAACAGCTACCTCTATCCTGGATAGGCATAGGACCACACAAATAAAAATGAACCAATTCTAACATATCTTTAGCCCTATACCCCTTGGCCTTAAAAGGCCTCTTGGTCGTCTTACCTTCTAAGCATGATTCAATGGTTGGGAAGTCTCCCACCACCAATGAACCGGAGGACCCATTGGCTATCGATCATTGAATCCTACTAAGGTTAATATGACTAAGCCTTAGATGCCAAAGACATGTTTGGTTCATCTTGGAAGGAAACTTTCTCTTATTTTGATTTAGATGATGAGCTATTAGCTACTATTTGAATCATGGGAGACTTTGGTTCTAATTGCATAAATTGCTTATCCATGTTCCTAAATAGATAATCCTTCTATTCCACTTTTCATAACAAAAAGCAATAGAATATCCATTATTTTATAAACTGAACCAAAGTTCTTTCTAAAAATTAGGTACATAAATGCAATCTTTTTAAAACCAAAACTTTATATTCCTATCTATAGATAAATAAATAACTCTCACTATAATAGTTGCCACCTCCGTATCCTTGCCCATGTAGATGGTAATCTCTTCATTAGCTAGTCATCGGGTTTCCTAGAACCCCTGCAAAGAGTTGCAGACATGATTAGTGACTCCCGTATCTATGCACCAGGTACCGGTAGATAGCACTGCTAAACATGTTTCAACGACTAAGCATGAAGAAATACCTTTATCTTGACGACGGGGACAGTTCACCTTCTAGAGTCCAGTTTTCTTACACGTGAAGCACTTTCCTGTCAGCTTCTTCACGCCTGTCCGAGGTCCCTGCGATCCAGCTGCCTTCTAGTACCTACCTTGTTTCTTCTTCTTCCTGCCTTTTGGCATAGAAGTAGAAACCTTCTAAGTGACCAAGGTCTGTGAATTCTGACGAAAGAGCCCCTCCACCGCCTACAGTTCTCCTAGTAGTTCCCCCAACGTATACTCATGCTTGCTCATGTTGTAGTTGAGTCGGAACTGCTCAAAATTCCTAGGCAGAGACTAGAGTATAATATTGACCTGGGTTTTCCTATAGATTTGTGCCCCCAGTACCTCAATCTCATTGAGGTGAGCCATCATTTTCACGACATGATCCCTCACGGGTGTCCCTTCGACCATAGTAGTCATCATCAGGTTCTTCATCGCAACCTGCCTAGCGGCCCGACCCTGGTGCCTGAAGAGCTCCTTGAGGTTCTAATGTGAGCCCAATACTAGTGTCACAAGTGAGTCTCAAATTTAGATATTTATAAACTGAAAACCCTTGACTATTAAGATAGAAATGTAGAATAGGGGCCTCAGGTCGTATTTTTCCAAGGACTAGTTGAATGAATGATTAACTCGAGCTTAAAGGTTATTTGTCGTTTGATATTTTGGGTTTTCAAATAAAATGGGGGTTTTTGCGATAAGAGATGAAAAAACAAGTTGGGATGAAATAGACTAAACTAGCAGAACTGAAGTAGGAAATTGCGAGAGCTACATTTAACCTAGTGGAAGAACTAAGCACTTAAATTCAAACAGTGGAATTGAAACTAAAGTACTACTTGCAGGAAGTAATTGCAGGAACTAATTGCAGGATAAGGAAACATAGAACAAAGCAATGCATAAGAACTTGACTTGAAGTGAAATTTGAGCAAACTAAACAATGTGAAGAAAACAAGTGCTTGGAACAAAAATACTCCTTAATTGAACACCAGATCAGTTTCTCTCCAAGTTTTCCCCTTGCCGTCACACAAAGGTTCAACTAGGAACCCCCTAGCTCAAAAAACAATGAAGAAACACTCCCTGATCAAGTTTGCTGCGAATTGGCTTCCCTGATCGGTCAACCGACCGATCAGGTCCTCTTCTGATCGGTCAACCAACCGATCAGGTCCTCTTCTGATCGGTCACGGGACAGATCAGAGACATCTCTGTCCGGTCACCGTGATCGGTCAGTAGCTGAGACTCTTCCACCGAACTCTTCTCCTCGACACGCTAATTCACGATCGGCCTCAAAACCTTCAGATCAGCATCGGAGAACCCCTCCGGACCATCCTTCAGCTTCAGGCGATGAAAACCCGCGATCAAATGGAATCGATCGATGGAATAGAACTTCGGCAAGACCCTCACCTTCGCTCCTTTAGATGCGAGATCAGATTAGCGAATTGAACCAGAAAATATACCTCATTGATCTGAAACCTTGAGAAGAAACGATTATAATGTGTTGGTCGCGTGATCTAAGACGAAAATTGCAAGAAAAACGATAAAGAAATGATGCAGAAAACGGAAGAAAACGAGATCTCTGCTGCTACTCTGCTCTGCGATCGGTGACGACCCCCCTTTGGCGGAGAAGAAGACTGATTTAAATTAATCCCCTTTGAATTTGGACGGTTGTGATTGTTTCGGACTCATCCAATGGTCGGATCAAGTTCGATCTGAACCAAACCTTACAGATCTTGATCAATGGCTCTGATCTACTTCTCCTTATCTCGGATCAATCAGATCTGCGACGGATGGCTCAGATCTTCCCTTCTCTTGAATGAATGGTCTAGATCATCTTGAGCTTGATCCAACGGTCAGATTGCTTCTGATTTGGATGAAATTTTTAGATCTTGATTTGTGGTCATGATTGACTCTATGTTGAACTCGGATTGATTAGAAGTTGACCACTGGCTCAGATATAACTGTTCTTTGATCGGACGGCTCATATTGATCCAGCTCTTGATCCCTTTGATCAAAGCCAATTCTGAACTAAAGTTTGACCCAATCTGATCTAGGTCCATGATCCTTCAAAGCCTACAAAAATAGATTTCAAATTTAATGCCCAAAATATCTCAAATATACAAAGATTTGAATCAAAAGCTAAAATAGAGGTAATTCATGGAACTGTACGTAAATGCAAACATAAGCATATAATAGTGGATCAAAACATGGATTTGAGAGTCTAAATTTATCAACAAAATGGTAATTATCAACTCCCCCACACCTACTCTTGGGCATCTCGCACAAGCCAACTATTAAACTAAGGATGTATCCCCCTAGATTATTCTCAATCACAGTTAGAAGCAATTGAAAGGAAATTATCTAGAGTTGTCAATTCTCACAAATCTAAACTTAATGGATTAGTAACTTGTCCTTAAATCAACAACTTAATCTACTTCATCTTTCATGATTCATTGAGATGAATTAACTCAAAAATCCTTACAAAGGAAGTTTTAAAGTGGCACTCTTCCTAAATTCTACATTTCAATAAAAGTGGAGCTCACTCAAACACAACCATGGTTCTTGTACTATCATAAACTTGCTTATTATCTACTCTCCACCATCATTCTTGATTTGGATCCACATCTACAAAAGCTTATTTGAACAAGTTAGGAAATATGAAATGATGAAATAGAAATAGAAGTTTAATGAATTCTGATATAAAGATTCATGATAAAGAAAGTAAAGAAATATGGTATGATGAGAAAAATATGGTAAAGAAATATAACATGATAATGAAATATGGGAAAGTAAGAGAGTGGAAGACTTGGACGCCAAAAATGTAACCCAATGTACTTTGCCCTCATTTATGGTCTTCTCAATGAAATCAAAGTTGTGGTGGGTAGGTATCAGCTGATTTGGATGAAGAACAACACTGAATTCAGTGTTCTATGATGTGCCAACTCCACTGATCGGTCACTGGAACGGACTGGAATTCTTCTGATCGTTCTGGCTTCCCTCTCATCGGTCATGTGACCGATCAGACTCCTGCCTGATCGGATTGGTGACCGATCAGGGCCTGAACAGAAGCTGAAACTACAGATTTCTGAACTGCCTTCTGCCAAGGTTTCAATCTCTCAATCAATACTCACTCTTGCATACAACTTTCTCCTTGTTCACATCTTCACCTCAGAAATCTAACCCAACATTTGATTTCCACTTCATATTTTCCTTTTCTTTTCTTTTCTTTTGTTTCTCAGCTGCTTCTTTCTTTTTTTCTGATTTTTTTTTCTTCTCCGCAGCCATGTTTTTTGTTTGTCTTTGCTTCCATTTTTTTTCCTTTCAGCACTTTCAAATTGTACAGCTCAATTCATCTTCAACAGAAACGTTTCTGATCACAACATATAATGAATACAGAATTAGATGCTCTACTTACTCTTGCAACCAAACTTGATACAAACTCCTTCAATTGGCACCTTTGCTTGTATGTTGCCAAATGCTACACTTTATCTTCTATATTTGATCAAATGCTTGATCCTCCCCCACACTTAAACTTTTGTCGGTCTCGGGCAAAGAAACATCAAGAAACATCGAAGTACCCATATCCAATGAAAATATTATGATAAACATGAAGATTAGGGAAGGAAAATGGAATATAGAGTAGGTCAACAATAAAATTGCAAAAAATGATATGAAAAGGAAATAAAGTGACTCACCTTTATAAATATGGTCCAATCATAGAAATATAGTTTTCAAAGAACCTAAGCAAGTTCTAGAATACAATCACATGTGTGTATCATAAAAATTTGGCCAATCCTCACTAGGTAAAAAGAATTCATCTCAAGTCATCAATCTAGAGTCCATAACTAAGTAGTACTCAAGCATTCAAGAATTTTCATCCATTGGCTCAAATCCTATGTTTTAACAACCAAATTTAATTTGCTTTCAATGGACTCTAAAAAGATATAGAGAAAATCTAGATTGATACATTTATTCCAACTCATACAAAAAATAAAGTGTCAAAAGGATAGAATGGTATCTACAATGGATCTTTATTCATTTTACACTACCCAAGCATTTATTAGCAAGAACTCATTTAAAAAGAAAATTTTACTTCTAGAAAACATAAAAATGAAACAAGAAATGAAACAAAATGCAAGAACACTAGTAGAAAAATACTTATTAACCACGGACGTTCACCGTTGTCGTAGGCGAAAATCACTGTTGTTAAAGGCCATGTTGTTAAAAGGGGTGGTCTACATCAACAGTTACAAACCGTTGTCGTTTATAGTCAATAACAGTATAGCAATAGGTTTTCACCGTTGTCTTTTAATGTGATCGACAACAAGTTAACAATAGTATTAAACCGTTGTTTGTGTGATTTAAACAATAATTTAACAACAAATAAAATCGTTGTCTTTTGATTGAGGCAACCAACAATTTACAACAAATATCATTTAAAAAATAAATTATTTAAATAATTAAACAATATTGAGTAAACACACTTCAAACTATCATACATCAAAATATCATCAAATATCATACATCATACTGTGCAAATATCATACATCAAGATATCCCCAGTATTAATCCAAATTGAGATAACATCATCAAAATATCATATACATCAAGAACCAAAAACTGAGATAAACAAATAGATGAAGACAGCCGTACCCCAGTAGCTTCATCCAAGTGCAGTCAACCAGATGAAGACAGTCGCACCCCTTAGCTTTGCACCATATGATAATTCCTTCCCTTGGATTGTCACAACAAATAAAAATATAAAATGAGCATTCACAACTAATGATAGTAAACTATAGCAAAAAATATAACATAATTGTGCAAAAAATAGTAACATACCTCAGCTAGAAGTGCAACAACAACAACAGAAATGCAGGGTACTCTTCGAAAAGTTGAAATAAACACGAATGACATTAAAGACCTGGAGATCTTTTAACTACAACCGGCAAAGTGAAGAAGTACATAAAATCTCATAAGGCATAAATATAATCAAGGACAACAGAAATTCTTAGAAAATTACAATCAATTACCAAACCTGAATAGGAAGTGAAGCAACAAGTGCTTCAACTGCAAGAATTATGCTTAAGTCTCCACCCCACCGGAAATCTCTAAGTGAATACAATTAAAGATGTTCCTGCATTCTACAATTAAGTCAGAATTGAGTGGTCCCTTGCCTGCAAGGATCCATAAGTATGCAGAAAGGTCACAATTCATTTTTTCGATTCTCATTGAGTGGTTTGGTTGCTTTTCTACCTAATAAGTTTGACAACTTGCACATGAATGAACAAGGCTTTTGTGGCTGGGACTCCGATTCCAGCAACTTCATCTTAATGGTGCAAACAGAATTGAAATCATGCACCAGATGAGGATTGACAATATTTTCCTGCACATATGTTATCTACATGATAAAAAAATAAACAAGAGGGTATTGGAGCATAATTTCAACAACATAAAAGAACAAACGAAGGATGCTTGCAGCGAGAGATTGTAGGAAATAATCTTTAAGTCATACCTTGAAATCCTTAAACCGACAAAAATCTTTCTGGCCATAACCCTGTAAGGCAAATGTGTCACTGTATATGATGTTTATTTGTTTTTTTTTGGTTATGAAGGAAAGGATTAAGGTATTTCTTACCGGCAAAGGAACAACAATTTCATTGTGGAAGACACGCACAAAGTACTCAACCCTTTGGTCTCCAGAGGACACTATATTCTTAGAAGTATTGCCTGAACACTTGTACAAGGCCAACATATTGTTCCCAGCAAAAGGTGCTATCATACTGCCCTTCCAAGTTCTTATGTTGGGTGGCAATGGAGGAAGGCTTAATGGTTGCTCCCTCTGAATTTGCTTAAACTCTGGAAAATGGACAATATGCATTACTTTTGTATGCGAGGATGGAGATTTACATAAATTTAAAAAGTAAAATCAGATATAAAAACTTCACCAGATTCTTCAAGAAATAGTCCAAGCAATCATATAATTTTAAGTAGAAAGAACAAAAAGAAAAAATATAATAAAAATCATATTTTAAGTAGAAAGAACCACAAACAAAGGCTCACCTTTCAACTTGCCAGTGGGATCTCAAAGTTTCATAAATTTAAAAACTTATTGCTATGCTAGGTCCAACACCCTGCCACCAAAAGATAGTTAATACAAAACCAAATATAACTAAATACAACACCTATATGTTCTGTATCTTTGAATATGCCAAAATTAAGAACTTCAACTATGATTTGTTGCCTATGAAGAGTAAAAGATAGAATACTGTTTATACTCATTCACATATATCATGATATTACCTGAGTTGCGAGATGTGTCCTCACAAGATCCAGTGGATATGTAAGTGAAGCAACTGTTATTCCGGATAAACCACCAGCAAACAATCTTACACAAACATCTGCTGCTACATTATCTCTATGCTTATCTAACCCAGGAATCATTTGCAATAACTGAAACAATAATGATAATAATTTAGAGAAACAAAAAAAAAGTTGATGATGCCATAGAAAATTGGCATACTTATCTACTGAAATTTTCAACTTATCACATTTTGCATCATTTTGAAGTTTGTATTGAGATCCAGAAACACTTGTTATCATATCACTCTTGAGAATCTCAATTAGTGCACCTAGCTCTTCCGGATGAGCTTGGTAAGATATAAAGTTCAACTTGTGAGATGAAAGAATCAATTTGGGTAATGTTCCAAACCTCTGTAAAGTATAGGGTAATTGAGCTCCACATGGAAACATTCATCCTTTTAAGAAGGATCAGATACTAATACATACCTGAAGAACATCTTCAATGATCAAACAAGATAACAACCGAAGAACATCTTCAATGCTGGAGAAAGTTGGGATCGTAAAGCATCACTTTGGTTTTCCAGATGTGATGAACTATTAGCTGCATCAGAACTGTCCAAGTGGGAGGATACTTCATGTGGTAATTTTGAGTTGACTTGCTGAACAACCTCATCCTTCCTCAAGCTAGATAGAGTTAAGGCAAACTGAACCAGAAAATGATAACCATGTGCATTGTGAATATCTTCCCTGAGACTTGTGGAGCCAGCCTCTGCAAATAAAGCATAACAGGTGTTACATTAAATTGAATTAACTATCTAAAAGTTACTGAGCTGGTCCATTACAGAGAGAAACAATTTGAGTTTAGAAACTGTTGAATTTACACATCAAGAAACTAGAATGGTTTGGAATTAAATTACCATGCCTATATGATAATTCAACACATTCAAGTAGCAAGTCTACTATCCCCATGGTATAAGCAGCATCACCATTTTCAGCATTGAAATCTTTTACAGCCATAAGAAGGACTTTTATCTAAACACAAAACCACAAAGCACCTGATAAGATCAGTCATGAAATCCAGCAACATATTTGCTGAAGAGTAGCAAAAGAATAATGAAACTCAAAAAGAAGGTACTCCTGGGAGATGAATGAAGAAAAGAAATGTAAATATAAAAAATGAAAATCTTATAAACAGAGTACTTATTCCTATAAAAATAAAGCAACATAATGAAGAACTTATTGCTAATACAACCATATTCTGAATCATAATATGGAGTTTGATGAAGTAATCTGTTTTAGGAAGCACAACCGCATGAATCAGAAATCAGAAGGTATCGCTATAGAAATCAAAAGGTATCGCTACAACCCTTACCATCCGAATCACACACACCCTCTACTATATACTAATCAAGATTTCAAGATCACCCAACCATATGAATTCAACGGTGATCTCAATCCCTGAACAAACTGAAAAAATCGAGAATCGGTTGAGGAAAAGCTTACCAAGAGACCCGATCGCCGAAGAAAGGAGGAAGAAGGAAAAAAAACTTCAGCTGCACCCCGGTTGCGTGCAGAAGATAAGATCACGAGGAGGATGTCACGTGTGGAGCAAAAGGCGTGTGGCACCGGCTTCAAAGAGGTGGAAACAGTTGTTGACGTCAAGGGCTTGTGCTCACAGCAATCGAGAGCAAGAGGAGAGAGCGATCTCACACAGCCGACGAGGATTTCGGCAGGACCTCACCAGAGTCGACATCGCCTCCCATGATGGTGGTGATGGTGGATGGCCTCAGCGAAAGAATAGGCATCGAAAAATTGATCCGACAACGCGAGGCAAGTTCACGAAGAGGAAATGCGCGCGAGACATAGGGATCCGAGGGAAGAAGACGGTGCTTCTTTAGGACTTGGAGACTAGTGCCCATCGCTCGCCGGTGGTTAAGAGGTGGCGGCAAAGGGGCAGCGCGACGTCGGCCGATTGCCATGCGCGAAGAAGAGTCGGCGAGAGCTAGGGCACAGGCGTACGAGAAAGGCACGGGAAGGAAAGAGAAGTTTTATACTCATTACAATTACAATGTAATCGACAGGCGTTTCGGCGGGCATTTTCGTTTTCACGCTCGTTGTTGTGTATTACCACATAAGCAACACCAATAGACAACAGTTATTTAAAAACTGTTGTCGTAACCAACCCAATAGACAACGGTTTTTAAAAAATCGTTGTCTTTGACATACATAAGACAACAATTTTTTAACAACCGTTGTCTTTTTCCGCAAAAATTTTTTCAATATCAACAGTTTTGAAAAAAATCGTTGTTAAATAAAAAAAGACAACGATTTTTCAAAAAACTGTTGTCTATTGGGTGTTGTTGAATCCAAAAATTCTTGTAGTGGAAGGAACAAACTCCCCTTTATTTCTGGCGGTCGGAGTCGATTTAGTAATAACCTCCATTCCGGTAGTGGAGGAGTTTGGGTGGTTGAGAGAGCATCCTTCATGTGATTAATGTCATGGTGCACTACTCCCCCACACTTCAACTTCACATAAATATGTTCCGGTGGTCGAAGGCGATTGAGGTACAAAATCCAATTAAGAGGTGGAGTGCTATGAGTTAAAGTGAGATCATCTCCTCCCTCTTGATGCTTTTTGGAGATCCTTCTAGGAGGTTGGAGTTTATTCAGTTGGAGCACCCACTCCAAAAGTCTACAGTGCCCTGCAAAACCATGCAATACCTCCCTCACGCGTACAGGATAAGAAAGAAATGAAATGCAATCAGTCTCTATATATAATGTATCCAAATATGCATCAAATCCAATAAAATCAATTTTGAGTATCTCTATGAGTTTTTCACAATTAGTATCCACAAAGGGTATATCAAGAAACTCATCACAACCAATGAAATCAATTTTGGGTACCTCTATTAGTTTTTCACCATCAATTTCTACATAAGATGTATCAAGAATCGTATCACAGCCAATAAAATCAATGCTAGGTACCTCTATGAGATTTTCACAATTAACCTCTACAAAAGATGTATCAAGAATTCCATCACAACAAACAAAATCAATTTTAGGCACCTCTAAAAATTTTTCACAATCAGCTTCCATACAAAATGTGTCAAGAAATTCATCACATTCAACAACATCAACACTAGGTACCTCCATGAATTTTTCACAATCAATCTCTACATAAGATGTATCAATAATTGCTTCATAACCAACAAGATCAACCTTGGGAGAAATACTTACCTTATCATGCTGAAAAATACCTGGAGGTTCTACAAGAGTAGATATAACTGTGGTCTCCTCCTGATCATGTACAAACTCCACTTCAATCTCAGGTTCTGATTGACATTCAACTAAGAAAGGTGATTCTTGGGTTCTTGCTTCTACCATGCAAGTCCCTACACTTTCTGGCTTGTCCTCTGAATCTTCTAATGTATCAATCACTATTGGTGGTCCCTGGGGCTCAGTGCAATCCCCTACACTAGTAGAATCATCTCCAACACATGCTTCATCAACAATATCTGCAACAACCATATTAGAAAAATTAGGACCAACATCAACTATGTAATCACAAATTAAAAGATTAGAAGGATCACAAAATAAAAGACTAGAAGGGTCCTGTAGAGCTTCAAAATCCAATTCAAGGATGTCACAAGCTTTACTATCCATCTCCTCCAATTCCTCCATAGCTAATGCATATTCAGTAGGTATGGGTGGTCCTTGGGGCTCAGTGCAATCCCCTACACTCTCACATCTATTCTCTGAAAACACCTCAATCAATATAGGTGATCCTTGGGGCTCAGTGCAATCCCCTACACCTATAGAATCATCTGCAACAAAAAATAAGTTAGATACAACCTCCAGCTCAGCCTCCTCAGTAGCTAATACCTCCTCTGCTTCCTCTGAGCTTAAACATCCCCTCTGAATATCAAATAAAATTTTATCAACAATTAAATCCGCCTCAAAAACTTCCTCTAAAATACCCATGCTAATGCTAGGAGGATCCTCTCTGGGGTGCTGTGAGAAGTGTAAAGAGACCCTTAGTTCCTCCTCTTGAGCTGAAATTTTCGGGCATGGATCTTGAATAGGAATTTTAGGAGGAATAGCTGCAGTAGGTGCCCTAATTTTATGGATTTCTTCTTCTTCTTCTTCCACCAAAATTGCAAGATCAATTGAAGAAGGTCTTAGGCTTGCACTAGGGTCACTTTGAACTGATGTAAAATCATTTTTAGGACTGATTTGAGGTGGAAAATAGGTTGCTGGAAATTTTTCATTAAAATCATCACTTGGAACATTTAGACTTGAAATAACTTCCTCATTCCTCAAAGTTAGTTCACAATCATGCCCCTTAAGATTTGGAATAGCTTGAAAAGGGAATTGGCTTGATCTTTGGGTTTACATTTGATTCATTTCACTAACCAATTTTCCCATGTGTCTCTCAATATCTTGAAGCGTAGAATCATACTCTTGTTGTTGTGAATGTTTTTGTTGTATGATTTGTTGCAAAATCTCCCCAAGACTTTGTTGTTGAGCCTCAAGCTCACTAGAATCCTCAAAATCACCTTGATGAGCATGGAACTCTTGTTGGTCTTGAAATGTAGCATTAGGTTGCTCAAAATCATAACTAGGCTGTGAATTCTGAAAATAAGGTAGTTGGGGTTGATTAACTTGTTGATTTGGCAGCTGGAATTGCTGAAAATTGGGCTGGGAACTTGGTTGGAACTACTGAAAATTGTAGCTCTGAAAATTCTGAGTTTGAGGTTGAAATTGTTGTGGTGAGGGTTGAAATTGTGGAGGTTGAAAATTCTAATTGAATGGTTAAAAACTTTGCTGATTTTAATTGTAAGCTTGCTGAAAATTTTAAAATTGTGGTTGAAATTGTTGTTGTGACTGATTGAAAGGTTGGTTTTGCTGAAAATTTGAATAGGGCTGTTGAAATGCTTGAGAATGCTGCTGGAAACTCTGAATAGGCTGCTGAAATTGTTGAAGTTGACTTGGCAGAAATTGATAATTTGGTTGTTGGAAATTTGAATAGGATTGCTGAAAACTTTGAAATGGAGGTTGTCCTTATTGTGGGGGCTGTTGTGAATTAAAATGATTCCCCCAACCCGAATTGTAAGTAGATGAATAAATGCTGGGTCTTTGTTGGAATTCCATTTGTTTCAACAAAACTTTTAACTCCAACAATGAACTTTTGATCTCTAATTGTTCCTTTGAAAACATTTGAATATCCACAAGGTCTCCACCTGCAGTCCTATCACAAAACAAACAAAATGGCAGCGTAAACAAAAAGATAAAGCACATGAAAATAGAATCAAAGAATATAAATATTAAACACAAGCTCAATTTAAACAAACTCAACTAGTGATTCCCCGGCAACGGCGCCAAAAATTTGATGTGAGCCCTGATGAGACCGGGTGCATGTTGACATGGATGCGGGCTCATAATTTTAAAATTAATTACGTGCAGCGGAAGATTTAGCATAAATAATTTTTCAAATTATTTAACCACACATCTAAGCATGCAACCTTATCTTGTGTAGACATGATCATATATTTAAAATTTTGCAGAAACGTAAACTAATTTACTTATTACCTCGCGTAACTCGAAGGAAGGGACGAGATCCAACCGTAAGCATCCCTCGGAAGCTCCGCCTCTATTCGCGTCCACGCCGAGTATCTTCGGAATGACTTCACAAAGCCACGAGTTTCGTATTCTCGAGAACTACTAGATTCTCTGAGAACGCGACAAGAAAAACCAAGAGAGAAGTAATCACATCGGAAAAACTCACCACCAAGGTTGGCCGGAATCACAATTCCGGCGAGAAGGAGGAAGATGACTTGCGCCCAATCCCAAGGTGATGATGGCCGGAGAGGAAGATCGTCCCAACGGAAGAACTTCGTCGCCTCGGTGCTTCACCTTGTGCTCACGGCAAGAAGAAAGGGGGAGAGGCTTGTGTCCGGCCAAGAGGAAGAAGGGAGGAGAGGGAGAGAGCCCAAGCAAGAATACTTGGATTATTTCGAATGAATTCCAAGCCTTGCCTTGGGTCCTTTATATAGTGGCCTCTCAACCGCCAAGTCTCTTTTTTCTAATGGAATAAATTTTCATAAGAAATTTATCATATAAATTTTCAATGACTTATTCCATCATGCCAAGTCTTGATTTTATATCATGGTTAAAATCATATTTTAATTCATAATAAAAATCAACCAAATCTCTTTTTTCTTATGGAATAAATTTTCATAAGAAATTTATCATATAAATTTCTTTATATAAATTTATTTATCATGGTAAATCAATCCATGATTGATTTTATAAAATAAAATAAACCAATCCAAGGTTTATTTTAATTTCCATGAAAAATAAATTTCTTTATCATGGTAAATCAATCCATGATTGAATTTATAAAATAAAATAAACCAATCCATGGTTCATTTTAATATCCATGAAAAATAAATTTCTTTATATAAATTTCTTTATCATGGTAAATCAATCCATGATTGATTTTATAAAATAAAATAAACCAATCGATGGTTCATTTTAATTTCCATGAAAAATAAATTTCTTTATATAAATTTCTTTATCATGGTAAATCAATCCATGATTGATTTTATAAAATAAAATAAAGCAATCCATAGTTCATTTTAATTTTCATGAAAAATAAACCAAACCTTGGTTTATATAAAAAATTTATATCATCCATAATTTTATAAAACAAACCACACTTGATTTATTTTAAAAATTGAACCAAACAATTTGGTTCCCTCCCTTTGTTGTGGCCGACCAAGCAAAGAGGGTGGGGACCCTCTTTGGCCGGCCTATCCATGTCATGCCCCAATGAATTAAACTCATTTAATTCATCTATTAAGTCTTCAAAAGACTTAGCCATTTTACACTTCCGATGCGTCTCTGAAAAATTCAGATTCGACTTATCGTTTGGCTCAACCAAACCTAATCTCTCTTGATTGAAAAATCCAATTTTTAACTCGTTTTAAATCCCTCAGATTACTCGTAGTGCATGTGACTAAATAGGCTTTTGATTTATGTTGGCCGTCTATAATTAACCAATCATAGAACGATCATGAGTGGCACCTAGTAGTACATCATGATCCCCAATTAATCGAAAGATCAACGGTTGACCTTAGAAACAATTCTGAAACCCTTCAGCAGCTATAATGAATCGTGCCCCATTCCCTTCACCATCTTATACCCACTTGGTTCAGGACATGGTCTATGTGTGTCAATCCCCATTAGGCTGACTGCGTCACACCTAGCCCAAGTAACATTTTTCTCGTCCTACGGATTCTAATTACTCTCATGTGTCTAAGAGATTCATACTCTGAATATGTCATGCTCTGGCTAGAGGCTTCGAGTAACAATCCGACGATAGGCCTTGGGTATACATCTCCTCGCAAGGAGTGGTGAATCCTTTGTAGGCTGTTCAAATATCTTCGGGCACTTCGGCTTATACCCAATCATCTTAGGTCCACACCTCCTTGGAGATGCTTGCTTAAGATATCAAAGTATAAGTCTCCATGACCAAGATGACTTGAACACCGCAAGTCAAAGGATCATTGCACTTAAGCTGCAGTAAGAACTTCACTGACATGTCTATATGTAGACTACCATATGAAGTTTTACAGCCAGTCACTCCAATGAACTAGTTCCCTTAACTAGCATTCATGTTTATCTCTGGACATCCCAATGTCATTAGCCAGTGAGAATCAGCTGATTAGAGAATAACCCATGCTAGTCTCAACAGAATTGATAGTGTCCATATTTATCTATTCATCGACTAGGGACAATTTCAATACTTCACAATTGCACATGTAGAGATAATCACTAGTTGTGAATTCATCACAAATTCTCTCATGCTGTGAATTGTATTGTGGACATTCAGTAAATGAGTTTAAGATCTCAATCAAATACATAAACATGTATACTCAAATAGTGAATATTCATTTATTAAAGTAAATGATTACAATCATAAGGTGATTGCCTTAGGACACTTTTCTCATATCACTAACAAACTCCCACTTGACCTAATGCCAATCGCTACGGTATCCAATATCATAGGCTCTAACATGACCCTTAAACTTGTTTTGAGGCAGGGTCATAGTTAATGGATCCGCTAAATTCCTTTCATTGGGAATTTTCTCAATTTGTATATCATTCCCACTTATAATCTCTCTGATCAGATGATAGCGGCAAAGCACATGTTTGGATCGCTGATGAGACCTTGGTTCATTTGCTTGTGCAATAGCTCCACTGTTGTTGCAATAAACCGGTATTGCTTCATCAATGGTTGGAACCACACCATGTTCTGAGACAAACTTCTTGATCTAGACTGCTTCCTTAGCTGCTTCTGAAGCTGCAATATATTCCGCATCCGTGGTAGAATCCGCTACTATGTCTTGCTTGGAACTCTTCCAACTTATTGCGCCTCCATTAAAAATAAATACGTATCCAGACTGAGATTTGGAGTCATCCTTATCTGTCTGGAAACTGGCATCTGTATATCCACGTATTACCATATCACCGTCTCCATATATTAGGAACACATCCTTAGTTCTTCTTAAGTACTTGAGGATTATCTTGACAGCCGCCCAATGATCCATTCCTGGATCAGACTGGTATCTGCTTGTGACGCTCAGAGCATACAAGACATCGGGCCTAGTACATAACATAGCATACATGATAGATCCTATCGCGGATGCATAAGGAATCTTATTCATGCAAATCCTCTCGTCTTCTGTGCGCGGACACATAGTCTTCGAAAGGTTGATCCCATGACTGATGGGAAGGTAACCTTTCTTGGATTCCGACATGCTAAACCTTTCTACCACTCGGTCTATATATGTAGACTGTGAAAGACCAAGCAACCGTTTTGATCTATCTCTATAGATTCTAATCCCAAGGATATAGGTTGCTTCTCCCAGGTCTTTCATGGAGAAAATTTTGGACAACCAAATTTTAAATGACTATAAGACTGATATATCGTTTCCTATAAGTATATGTCATTGACATATAACACTAGGAATACGACTGCACTCCCACTAACCTTCTTGTACACACAAGGTTCGTCAGGATTTTGTGAGAAATCAATCTCTTTGATTGTCTCATCAAAACGGATGTTCCAGCTCCTGGATGCTTGCTTTAGTCCATATATAGATCGTCGAAGCTTGCATACTTTGGTTTTATCAACCGATGTGAAACCTTTAGGTTTTATCATATATACATCCTCAAGCAGGTTTCCATTAAGGAAAGCTGTTTTCACATCCATTTGCCATATCTCATAATCATAATGAGCTACTATGGCCAGGAGCATTCGAATGGATTTAAACATTGCTACTGGCGAATAGGTTTCGTCATAATCAATTCCTTGTTTCTGACGATATCCTTTTGCCACTAATCTAGCCTTAAACGTAACAACATTACCTTCCATGTCGATTTTCTTCTTGAAAACCCACTTGCACCCTATGGGCTTAATCCCTTCAGGTGGGTTAACCAAGTCCCATACTTGATTTTTGTACATGGAATCCATTTCTGACTTCATGGCATCAAGCCATTTATCCCTTTCTGAATTTTTCAGAACATCTTCATAACTGATAGGTTCGTCATTCCTAATGAGTAACACGTCGTTCGATTCACTTATGAGAAATCTATATCTCTCTGGAATATTGCGTGTCCTATCAGACCTACGAAGAAGTGGTGTTGTTTTAGGTTCAACTGATAGCTCATCATTATGAGTTATTGGTTGTGAGTCTAGACTAGGTGTCTCTGTAATGTCTATTGGAGTTCCTTGAACTTCTTCAAGTTCAATGCTACTCCCACTATTTTCTTGTAAAAGAAATTCTTTTTTTTAGAAATACAGCATGCCTTGAAACAAACATCTTTTGTTCCAAGGGATGATAGAATTTGTAACCTTTCGTTTCCTTAGTGTATCCATTAAATAGACATTTATCAGACTTACCATCCAATTTGTCTGATATAGTCCTCTTTACATAAGCAGGACAACCCCATATCTTTAGGTGAGATAAATGAGGTTTCTTACTATTCCATGTCTCATATGGAGTAGTAGAGACTACCTTGGTCGGGACTCTGTTTAGCAAGTAAACAGTTGTCTTAAGCACATAGCCCCAAAAGGATTTTGGAAGAGTTGCATGATTCATCATAGATCTAACCATGTCCATCAAGGTTCGGTTACGCCTCTCAGATACACCATTATGCTGTGGTGTATATGACGGAGTCTATTGAGACAATATCCCATTGTCCCTAAGATAATCTTGAAACTCTTGACTTAAGTATTCACCACCCCGATCGGATCGAAGTATCTTAATACTTTTGCCAAGCTGTTTCTCTACTTCACTTCTGAACTCTTTGAATTTCTCAAAAGCTTCAGATTTGTGTTTCATTAAGAACACATACCCGAATCATGAGTGATCATCGATAAAGGTAATGAAGTAGCTATAGCCTCCTTGTGCAAGAGTTGACATTGGTCCACATACATCAGTATGTATTAGACCAAGCAATTCTCCCACTGGTTTACCTTTTCAGGAAAAGGGTAATTTGGTCATCTTGCCTTTTAAGCATGATTCGCATGTATCAAACGAACCGGGTTCAAATGATTCCAGAATTCCACATCGGTGTAATTTGGTCATGCATTTCTTGCTTACATGGCCATGACGACAATGCCACGTATAGGAGTCTATTTGATTATCTATTCTAGCACGTTTGTTGCTAACTTCGATATTGAAAACGTCACCGGATAAATCTAACGTGTAAATACCATTGCATAAAGTTCCAACCCCATAAAGAACATCATTTAAAGTTATGTAATAACAATTGTTACTAAAAGTTAAATGGTAACCCTTTTCATTCAAGCATGAAATAGATACAATGTTCTTTATTAACGAAGGAACAAAATAACAATTATCCAATTCTAAGACAAGTCCAGTAGGGAGCTTTAGCAAATATGTTCCGATAGCAATAGCAGTAATTTTTGCTTCATTTCCAACTCGCAAATTCGTTTCTCCCTTGACGAGTCTTCTTCTATTCCTTAGCCCCTGTATGCCATTACATATATGTGAGCTACACCCAGTATCATGTACCCAAGTGTACGAGGAAATAGGGTGACATTCAATAACGAAGATGCCTGAAGAAGATTGGGCATCGGATGCCTTCTTCTTCAAGGACTCAAGATAAACCTTGCAGTTTCTTCGCTAGTGGCACTCCTTGCCGTAGTGATGGCAAGTGCCTTTTAGTGCTTTTTCAATCCTTTTGTCCTTAGTTAACTTATTGGTGTCCCAAATGGAACGCAAATTCAAGGAAGACATGATCAGGTGATTATCCTAGAAATACAAATTGAGGTTATGTGATGAGAATGATAAAGAATGCATCAATATATATTAATTAAATCCTATTTATTTTTTGAATTGAATAACCCTTTTTATCAATTCGGGAGATCGTAGGAACATCTCCAAATAGGTTGATATCCAACCATAGATAAGAACAACCATGGCTGGAGTCCATCAAGTTATTCTTAGCTATGAAGGTAGGTAATTATACCGATTACATATTACACATATGTAACTATCACATTATGCTATCAACTAATTGAATGTTTGCATAAATCATTGGGTTGTTAACTCATTAACAAGTATGCAACAATATACATAGCACCCAACTGCACCTCTCTTTACATCGACCTTAGCTGTGGCATAACAAATCGATGCTCCAAGCTTAAGGCTGACCCATTAATCAAGAAATAGTTTTAATATGGTTGGAGCTCATTCAACCGTTTAGTCAGGCTTGGATGTGTCCAACAACCAAAACTAAGGATTGACCTCTGACTCCAACTATATTAATCATAAACTAATTCCATGGTTTGAACATGTTGAGGTTCAAGCCGGGCATGGATGTGTCCATCAACCCAAACGAGAAACAAAACTCCTGTTCTAACCATATTAATGGAAGGTGTTGGTCTTAATATTTTGTAAGAGGTTTTGGGTCTCATCTTTTTTTTTATGCACATTCATGACATATAATTATGTCATGTTCTAACGATTTCCTTAATAAAGTATGTATGTAACTTAATTTATCAAGTCTCATTAATTGAATTAGGAACCAAATTTCCTAATTCTAATTTCATACTTTATTCAAGGAATTGTTTTGGGAAACAATTTCCTAAATTATCATAATCAATTTCGGAAATAATATGTTTAAGACTTTGATTTCTCTAAATCAAATCTTATTAAATTAAGAGACAGATTCTCTTAATTCAATCACATATTATTTTCTTGAAAATCTTATTTAAGGAAATATACTCTATAAGAAACAATTGTCCTAATTAATTTTGGAGACAATAATATGTAAGATCATCACCTCATAAATCAAATAAGGAAATTATCGTTTGAGAATCACCTCAAAAATTTTCAAGATTTGATCACATATTTTATTTATGGAAAATTAATATCAATAAATTCTTAATTTGGACGGCTCCCCGAGGCTCAATCCAAAATAAGAATTTATTGATAATATAATTTGGACGGCTCCCCGAGGCTCAATCCAAATTAAACATTTGACAGTTTAAATTCAATTTAGGAAATTTAATTATAACAACTAATTTTAAATTGGACGGCTCCCCGAGACTCAATCCAAAATAAAGAATTTTATAAATAATTTAATTTCCAATTATGAATTTAAATGACAATTAATATTCCCATAATTTGTCTAGACTTTCTTGAAATAAAGTGCCCAAAATTGAGAGTTTCCATAAATGAAAAGTTTCCAAAAATAAAAAAATTTTCAGAATAATTGTAAGTTTCTGGTACAAAGAAAAACTTACGTATTTCCAAAATTAGAAAATTTTCAAAATAGGAAATTTCCAAAATTGGAAACTTTCCAAAAATGGAAAATTTTCACAATTATCATAAAATTTCAGAAACAGGGATATTTCAAAAGTTTGCGAAATTTCATGAGGATTTCCAAACTTTGAAATTCCTAAATGTAAAATTTACCATAATTGGAAAGTTTCCATAATTGGAAAATTTTTCCAAAATTGAGATCATGACAAAGTTTTCCGCAAAACAATTATATGATTAAGTCGAACATTAACCGGCTATGATACCACTGATGGAACCGGGTGCATGTTGACATGGATGCGGGTTCGTAATTTTAAAATTAATTACGAGCAGCGAAAGGTTTAGCATAAATAATTTCTCAAATTATTTAACCGCACTTCTAAGCATGCAACCTTATCTTGTGT
Source organism: Boesenbergia rotunda (assembly GCA_024364735.1). Lineage (NCBI taxonomy): Eukaryota > Viridiplantae > Streptophyta > Magnoliopsida > Zingiberales > Zingiberaceae > Boesenbergia > Boesenbergia rotunda. Next base: position 92,853 of record JAGFNQ010000214.1, read on the forward strand.
AGACATGATCATATATTTAAAATTTTGCAAAAACGTAAACTAATTTACTTATTACCTCGTGTAACTCGAAGGAAGGGACGAGATCCAACCGTAAGCGTCCCTCGGAAGCTCCGCCTCTATTCGCATCCACGCCGAGTATCTTCGGGATGACTTCGCAAAGCCACGAGTTTNGAAGAGAAGTGAGACTTCTACTTCAGGTATAAATGTTATAGAAGTCAACCTTTCTATTTCTACATCATGGGTATTAGATTACTGGGTGTGCTTCTCACATTTGTACAAATGTGCAAGCGCTGAGAAATAGCAGGGCATTGGCCAAGGGCGAGATGGACCTACGAGTAGGCAATGGAGCAAGGGTTGCTGCTGTTGCTATAGGGACTTACTTTCTATCTCTACCCTCTGGGCTTGTACTGGAATTGAATAACTGTTGTTATGTACCTGTACTAACAAAGAATATCATTTCAGTTTCATGTTTAGATAACAAAGGTTTTTCATTCATAATAAAGGACAAATGTTGTTCTGTTTATTTAAAGGATATGTTCTATTGTAGCGCACATCTGATGAATGACCTCTATATTCTAGACTTAGAAAGCCCTATCTATAACGTGAATACCAAGAGGTTGAGATCAAATGAGTTGAACCCAACCTATCTCTGGCACTGTCGCTTAGGCCACATAAATGAGAGTCGCTTGTCCCAGCTCCATAAGGATGTTTGCTGGACTCATTTGATATTGAATCATATGAGACATGTGAGTCATGCCTTCTAGGCAAGATGACTAAGACTCCCTTTAGTGGACATAGCGAAAGAAGCGACAGACTTGTTAGGACTCATACATAGTGATGTATGTGGCCCTTTCAATGTCGCTGCCAGAGGGTGGTTACAGGTATTCATCACATTTACTGATGACTTCAGTAGATATGGCTATGTGTATTTGATGACTCATAAGTCTGAATCCTTTGAAAAGTTCAAAGAATTCAGAAATGAAGTACAGAACCAACTTGGCAAGAGTATTAAGATACTTCGATCAGATCGAGGTGGAGAATACTTGAGCCATGAGTTTCGTGACTACCTAGCTGAGTCTGGGATTCTATCCCAACTCACTCCCCCTGGAACACCACAGTGGAATGGTGTATCCGAAAGGAGGAATCGTACCTTATTAGATATGGTACGATCTATGATGAGTCACGCAGATCTTCCTATATCCTTTTGGGGATATGCTCTAGACACGGCAGCGTTCACACTAAACCGTGTTCCATCAAAGGCTGTCATGAAGACACCATATACGATATGGACGGGGAGGAGTCCCAAGTTATCTTTCATGAGGGTTTGGGGTTGTGAGGCTTACGTACGACGTCAAGTCTCAGACAAACTGGGACCCAAATCTGATAAGTGCTATTTCGTGGGATATCCCAAGGAAACTAAGGGATATTACTTCTACATTCCCAGTCAACACAAAGTGTTTGTTGCTAAGACTGGGGTCTTTCTAGAAAGGGATTTTGTTTCTAGAAAGACTAGTGGGAGTTCGTTTGATCTTGAAGAAATTCAAGACAACGACCATAGCACTGAGCCCTTGATGGATACTGAACAGGCACCACAAGAAATTGTGGATGAGATTGTTACATAAGAAATTGTGGAACAACAACCTGTTCAGGTAGACTTACCTCTTCGCAGGTCTGATAGGGTACGTCGTCAGCCTGAGAGATATTCATTTCTCTTGCCTGACCATGATGACGTTATGATCATTGAGAATGAACCTACCACCTATCAGGAAGCTGTGATGAGCCCAGATTCTGAGTCATGGCTGGAAGCCATGAGATCCGAAATGGAATCCATGTACACTAACCAAGTTTGGACCTTGGTTGATCCACCTGAAGGGGTCAAACCCATTGGGTGTAAATGGGTCTTTAAGAGAAAGCCTAACATGGATGGACTTACTCATACCTATAAGGGTAGACTGGTAGCTAAAGGTTTCAAGCAAATTCATGGTATTGACTATGATGAAACTTTTTCTCCAGTAGCGATGTTTAAGTCTATTCGGATCATGCTTGCTATTGCAGCCTACCACGATTATGAGATCTGGCAGATGGATGTCAAGACAGCGTTTCTGAATGGAAACCTCCTCGAGGATGTGTACATGACACAGCCTGAGGGTTTTGTAGATCCACAGCATACTGGCAGAGTATGCAAGCTGCATAGGGCCATTTATGGTCTAAAGCAAGCTTCTCGGAGCTGGAATCTTCGATTCGATGATGCGATCAAACAGTTTGGTTTCATCAAGAACGAAGATGAACCTTGTGTCTACAAGATGGTTAGTGGAAGCACAGTAGTCTTCCTAGTCTTGTATGTGGATGACATACTACTCATTGGGAACGACATCCCTTCGCTACAGTCTGTGAAGACTTGGTTGGGGACTTGTTTCGCAATGAAGGACTTAGGTGAAGCAGCCTGCATTCTAGGCATTAAGATCTATAGAGATAGATCTAAAAGATTGCTTGGCCTAAGTCAGAGTACATACATTGATACCGTTTTGCAACGGTTTGCCATGCAGAATTCCAAGAAGGGAAATCTGTCAATGTCACATGGCGTGAGTCTTTCGAAGACTCAAGGTCCCTCTTCTAGAGAGGAGAGAGACCGCATGAGCAAGATCCCTTATGCCTCAGCCATAGGATCTATCATGTACGCCATGTTATGTACTCGTCCTGATGTCTCGTATGCTTTGAGCATGACGAGCAGATACCAGTCAGATCCAGGTGAACGTCACTGGATAGCAGTCAAGAATATTCTTAAGTACTTGAGAAGGACTAAAGAATATTTCTTGATATTTGGAGGCGAAGAGGAGCTAACTGTAAAGGGTTACAGTGATGCTAGCTTCCAAACTGACCAGGATGACTACAGATCGCAGTCAGGGTTCGTGTTTTGCTTAAATGGTGGCGCTGTCAGCTGGAAGAGTTCAAAGCAGGATACAGTTGTTGATTCTACAATAGAAGCTGAGTACATTGCTGCATCTGAGGCAGCAAAGGAGGCAGTTTGGATCCGCAAGTTCATTACTGAGCTTGGAGTGGTTCCTAGTATAGCCGACCCAGTACAGCTCTATTGTGACAACAATGGAGCTATTGCGCAGGCTAAGGAACCTCGCTCACACCAGCGGACCAAACACATACTACGGCGATTCCATCTCATTCGAGAGATCATCGATCGAGGAGATGTGAAGATTTGCAGAGTACCCACAGAGGCTAACGTCGCAGATCCCTTGACCAAGGCTTTGGCACAGATAAAACATGATGGTCACACTAGGTCATTGGGTATTAGATACTACAGCGATTGGCACTAGTGCTAGTGGGAGATTGTTAGTGAGAGCCCTAGAGCCAATCATATGATGATTACTTTTTGGACTCATTGTATCATATTCTTATATATATATTTCTTATATATAAAGGCATTTCTTATGGTTATTGTACTTATGTGTATTGGTGCCAAATAACTTAGTATAATAACGTCCTTGAGTAGAAGGTTCTTATCTATATCAATCGATTAGTTGAATCGATAGTGAGATGATATAGAAAACACTACTCTTAATTATTCCTAGTCAAGTATTAACATTCAAGGACAATGTTAATGCATAGAGACTAGCATGTAGGTCAACATGATGACTTGATCTCACAAGTCATGGATATGAGATATCAAGTTGACACATGGGTATACATTAGAGAATGTATACTGAATGGCCCGCCATGAGAAAGTATCATGGATCGTTATATGAGTGTCATATACTTTCTCATGTGACTATTAGTATGACTATTAGTATGACTATTAGTCCTTAGACCTGAAGTCACCATAGTTCCCTACATAAGGAGTTATGTACTTTGGTTTCGTCAAACGTCACCCGTAACTGGGTGGACTATAAAGGCGATTACTGGGTATGTAACAAATTATGCGGAGGGATGTGAGTGATGTAGATGAGATCTATCCCTCCTATATGACGGGAGAGATATCATAGTCTTGATAGAGTGAGATCACTAAGTGCATGGCCATGCCCAAATAAGGCAATATGAGATATTGAGCTTATTTGATTATAGTGAGTCTACTTGGAGTTCAAGACACATAGATTGATTGGAGGATGACACGGTCTATGCTTCATATAAGATCAATCTAGATATCGACGATAGAAGGACATTGTCACATATTATGAAAGTCATAATTAGTAGTCACATTGGTGATGTTGGATCTCAACATTCTTGTAACTTGGGTAGCAATGATGTGTTGCTAGATACCGCTCATTGCTTATGTTTCTAAGAGGTTAGAAGCATTTCCAACGTTACAAGAACCTATAGGGTCACACGCAAAGAACAAATAGATGGAGAAAAATTGAAGTCAAGTTTGACTTGGCTAAATATGGAAAGTCCATAAAAGGCAAGTTTGACTTGACCCAAATCCAAATCAAGTTTGACTTGACTTGGTTCCACTTCAAGTTAGACTTGACATGAGAGAAGAAATGGAGTCAAGTTTGACTTGACTAAATATGGAAAGTCCATAAAAGGCAAGTTTGACTTGACCCAAATCCAAATCAAGTTTGACTTGACTTGGTTCCACTTCAAGTTAGACTTGACATGGGAGAAGAAATGGAGTCAAGTTTGACTTGACTAAATATGAAAATTCCATAAAAGGTAAGTTTGACTTGACCAAAAGGCCACCTCACCTTGACTTGACCAAGTGATGACTTGGCTAGGTTTCCCCCCCCCCCATTTGAATTTGAATTCAAATTGAAAGGGGGTTAAGGAAGGCCACCTAATGGCCATTAGTGGCCATTATGGCCGGCCACTTAATGGCCATTAATGGCCATTAAGTGGCCGGCCACCATGGAAGAACAAAAGGGGGTTTTGTTTCATTTTTCCTCTAAGTGTGTCTTCTCTTCTTCCTCTCCAATTGTTGGAGTTCTTCTTCTTCTTCTCCTCTTGGCCGAATCCTACAAGGTGCTAGCACACCTAAAGGATTTCATCCATCTACTTTTGTTCGCGTGGATACTTCTAGAGGGACGGCACTTGACGTCCTAGAGATTCGACATCCAAAAGGAGAGTACGGGATTAAACGGGGCACGCATCAAAGGTAAAATGTTTATCCCTCTTTAGATCTAGGAGTAGATCGGGTTTTGAAGCATGTAAACGAGCACTCGTAATTTTTGAAATGGCTTTCTTCGCTCGGATCCTTGCTATTGGGGCTTTCGGGGTTTCCGCGACGCGAAAAAGCGGTTTTCGTGGCCCGAAAAACCCTACAGTATTCGGCTAGAATGAGGGAGGAGGAGGAAGAAAAATGGAATTGATGGAAGGAAGAAAGTAACTCCCAAGCCCCCCTCTTTATAACACATTAAGGAGGGTAAGTGAAGAGTCATGGTGTCTCTTCCTCTTCATGACTCTTCATATTCCCTAAGCTTAACCAAAATCCACTTCATTTCCTCATAGCACTCCCTTGCTAGGTGAATTGGTTAGAGCATGCATGGTTGTACAAGATGTCCAAGGTTCAATCCTTGGTGCATGCACTATTTTTTCTATTTTATTTTTATTTTATTTCCCTATTATTTTGAAAATCCCTTTAAAATTCCCCCGTAATTATGTTAATATTTCTCATTAAAACCCCTTTATATTTCTATAAATTTTCACCTAAAATTCACCAATAATCATGGTACTAGAAAGTCCATATAAGGCCCATTAGTGCCTATTTTTCCCAATTTAAATGAGAAAACATGGATTTCTAGGTTAAAATTCGAGTTAATATTTCTAGGTCCCTCGGAAAATTATCTAGACATGCTCAATATTTTAAAGAAATATTAAGAGAATTTTCAAGGTCGTTACAGTTCTAAGGTCAGGGTGTCCCCTCTTGATTCCTCAAGAATAATTTTATACTCATGGGCCTGTGGTTCCTCACATAGTCTTCCTCTAAGAATCGGGTATTCTTGGCAACGATTACCCTCTGATCCTTAGGACTATAGATGTTGGCTATGACTTGGCGGGTTTCCTAAGTGAATACTTGGTCGTCCTTGAGAAACCTCTCCATGTCTATGGATTAAAAATTAATCCGAATGGAGACCCGTCTCCCAACGACCATCTCGTTATCGTATCGTACGGTACGTATTACAACTTGGTCAATCACAAAGATCGAGCCTTGTAATTCTCCTAACCAAACGACCGCGGAAAAGACGACGAGTGGATCGCCGATTTTTGTGTTTATTATCGGGGTCCAATTATTAAACATGATTAACAAATAATCACAACCATAATAATTAATCAATCACACATCACATAAAATGGTAGAATTAAAGGAGCCAAGGAAGAGTATATACCTTTCGTTACCTTACGATCTTCTACCGTATGACCCTCCCCTCTTGGACGTCATGTGGGAGACTATCTACCAAGAACCATGGTCACCAAGTCAATCCCTTCTCCTTGCGTCAACCAATCCCTAACCAAAGGGATGTTGTTGGCCACTCCAAGGAAGAAGACAATCCGAATACAATCCCTATTAATTCATTCCTCCACTGCTAGCACTTGAACAACAAGTATCTTGGAGCTCCTGTGTTCTGAGCGACTCTACGTTGAATAAGCAACTTGTGTTCTGAGCAACTCCACATCTGCGCTACAACAAGTTGCGGCTGCCAACAATTTACGCCCATGTAACTTGCCTTCTCCCAGCCACCAACAAGTTGCGCCCACGCAACTTGTTCTCTCACCGCCGCCAATCAATTTGCTCTTGCAACTTGTTTTCTCCACGCCCATGAGCATTTTCTACTCAGTTGGCTGCTTTCACTATCTGCCAGCGTTGAAGTTGCGTAAGCAACTTCTCTTCAACAGAGAACACGAGCGCCGCCGACTACTTGGAGAAGCCATGACCTTGAACTCCAGCCCCGACATTGAAGTTGCTTGGCTATTCCATTGGAGAACGCCACCAACTTGAGTTCCCATTTGCATGCACAGCCAAGTAAGATGTGTATACTGAAAGACATGACTTTTATTATATGAGCATCTTTATTATGAAAAGAGAATCACACTACACTAGTTGTTTGTTTATAATAGTACATACACGAAGTCCCATTGCATTGCATTGTAGATATCATGGTGTGTGGTGTCACACAGAAGATCATGTTATCAGTTCCTTACTTAGCATAAATAGAGGCTCACAACCAAGATGGAATTAGACAACCCATCGGGATGGTTGTAGTGTAGTTAGGTGTAGTTGGTCTTGACTATAGGACTACACTAGTGTGCTATGACTACATTGAGCAGGACCAAAACCCGAGGTTATCCAATTTATACTGACTAGATAATTGGATAGGACCTCAAGCTGATATTATGGAGGATGATCCATTAATCCCGAAATAATATCGGGCATATATTATTAATTATTGTTTCTTTGATTTATCAATGGATGAGATCTATTCAGTTAGATCGATAGACTCGGTAAGTTGGGCAATAATATTAATAATATGATGTGCCAATGATTATTGACGAAATCTGTGTCCTGATGAGTCAGGATGATGATGCCCCCTTGATGAGCTCAAAAGGTTCATTGTGCTAAACCCTGTAGGTGGATTTGATCCGGCACGTTGATAAGGTTGAGTGGTACTAATCAAGGATCCAGAAGTTAATTAATTTAAATTGTCAGTAATTTAATAAATTAACGGGTATGCGAGATCTTAAACACGGGGGGATGGATGACTCGTAATATGTGGAGCCCATATGAAAATATGGGGGTTGGTGAAGAAGTTCAATTAAGATCCTTTAGTGGAATGGATCTTAATTAATGGATCGGGTTTGGATCCATTAGCGGGCCAAGAACCAACTCCTCATCTTGGTCCCTGCCTTAGCCCTATAAATACCCTATGAGATCAAGAAACCAGGGGAATTAATCAATCCACAACCCAAGCCCTCTCCTCTCATCTCTCTCCCTCTCTCCCTCTTAGGGTTTTTGACGCCGAATAAGAGAAGAAGGGGTTCTCCCCTTCGGTTATCTCCACCTCCTCCACCAAGCTCTGACTGAGGCTCAAGGAAGCAAGGTAAGGACCTTCTCTACCGTGTGTGGGGCTCAGGGAAGGCGGAGGAGGCATCGGCGGCCGGCTGTAGGCGGCGCAATGGAGGGTTGCGGCGGCGCTGCAAGGCTGAGGGAGAAAAGATTGCAGGCTGTGTTGGGGTCAGGAAGAAGGTTGTTCTTTCCTTCTTCTTCTTCTTCACGTTCCTCTCGAGGTGTGCTGCTGGTCCAGAGGGCTTGGAGCTGGCTCTGGCGGAAGGCGGCGCAATGGGAGGGGAAGGAGTGGCCGGCGGCGCAAACCCTAGGAGCTAGGGTTTTGGCTGAATGGAGAAGAGGATTGATTGGAGCTCTTGGTGATCTCAGATCGTGGTAGATCGTCGCCCACAAGACGTCCACGAAGGGAGGGACATAAGATAGAAGACCCTTGTAACGCCCGCCTTTTCCCCCCACCCTACGGTGTGGCGAGAGGCGGCATTACGCTAAACATACATGTACATATAAACATCTTAATGCAGCGGAATAATTTTTTTTCTTTATACACATGCGTTTTACCATGCAACTAATACTTGAATATGTATATATGCCTTAACTTATCATTCATGAACATGGTAACATTGGACTTAGCATATTAACGACATGCATGGCATCATGATATAACCATTTCATAGCTTATTCATAATCATCATAAGTAGTAAGTAACTTATCTGTAAACATCATGAGTCTTAAGTCATTCATTAGGCATACCCATCATAAACATAGCATAAAATCTAAGGAAACATTCAAAACCCAAGACATGCGATATGCATAAATAAAAGGATTCTCTGCCATGTCACCGCCACACACACACAGGCTCTTGCCCCTCCTGCTGATTCCCTTAGTAACCTCTTGCTTGATCTGCGGTAAGAGGAAAACAACACTATAAGCACATAGGCTTAGTAAGACCCTTTCATACTCACTAAAACCATACGTCACTTAAACATAACATATAAAGCATTCCACATAATGTAATTCTAAACATAACACATAAGCATAGTCTTGGCATAAATCATAAGCATATGAACAACCAATAGAGCATGATTCATAACATAAACATAACCCTAAAACATACTTTGCATAACATACTTCTTAACATAAATGAGCATGAAACATATTGATCGTGATTTAACATACGTAAACATGAAGCATACTTATTCATGGCATAATTCTTAATATACATGAGCATGAAACATACTTATTCATGGCATAATTCTTAATATACATGAGCATGAAACATACTTATTCATGGCATAATTCTTAATATACATGAGCATAGTTCTAACATGAGCATAAGCATAAAATATACTTACCAGGGCATAATGCATGACATGAATGGATGCATGAGTCCAATGCGCATACGTAAGGATGCTTACTTTAAAATCATACTTTTAAATACTTAAACATACATCATTGGGGTCCCCGGCTTGTACCACATACATACATCATAAGCGCGCATCCCTAAGTAAATACGAGGTAGCGAGCCCCGACCTACTAGGGTAGGAACAACTACGGTAGTTCCAAAAACCAGGACGTTCTTAAGGTGCCCATCCCTGTTGGACAGCTTCGGTAGTCCCAGAACCGTGGACAGCTTCGGTAGTCCAGAACCGGGGCATTCTTAAGGTGCCCATCCCTTGGACCCTTACTTCGGTCCGGTACAAGCCCATTCATAAGAAAATAAAATAACTATGCATGCTTCATCATTCATACTTGTCATTCATACTTATCATTCATACTTATTTCATATCATCGTTATGCCTTCATCATTCATACTTATCATTCATACTTAAGGCATAACCATCGTCTTCATCCATCTTCTTTATTCATAACATATACCATACATGCATAATCATATATCCAGACATAACCATTATCTTGGTTCATAAAGCTTGCATGATCATGGTTCATAAATAGGCATGCAATTCATACATGATACATTTCATCTGGCATACATAACCCTAGTATTCATCATAAGGCATGCAAGGAAAGCTACATATAATCATGACACATACTACTAGGGTTCATGGCATTCATCATAAAACATGCATATACCTTCATAAAGCCATAAATATATTCTAAGCATTTATCAACATACATGCATCATTCTATTTATCATAACATACTCCTACATCAATTACATATATCCATGGTATATGATCTAAATATTCATGAGTAAAGCATAACATAAAATCTAACTTACAAGGTCATGTTACATAACACATAAACTAAGATTTTTGTAACATAAAGATCCTTACATCATGCTTAACTATGTACTAACATCATGGTAACTTATAAACATGCATCCTTGAGACCCTAACCCAATCCAAACCCTAGGTTTGGGTATTGGCCGAATCCTTAAGGACCATGGGTCCTTAGAAAAATTTCCATAGTCATGGTTATCATCCAACCCTTACATATCATGCCATAGGAAACCCATTTGGACCCTTGATTGAATTTAACACTAAGCCTTAGACCTAGAACATGGTTTGGCCGAAACCCTATAAGGGTAACAAGCCCATAGGATAATTCATATAAGTCACCATTTTTATCCATATTATATCATAGCAAGACATACTAAGCATGCTTGAAGAGTTGAAGATTAAATCTAACCCTATACTTGAAGGTGGCCGAAACCCTAAGGGGTTCTTAGGGTGCTTCAAAACTTCCCAAAGTTTTACTTTTGTGCTTAACTTATCATAAATAAACATTTGGAAGCATAAGAAAAGTTTTTAACATGATCTTTCGCCCAATATCTTGCTTGGCCGAAAACTCCATAAACCCTAACTATAGATTTCTAACCATGGGATGCCAATAAGAACTTCTATCATGTTAAACAACTCGTAAACTATCGTACCACAGGTGAGAGGGGTCTTACCTTCCCTTTTCTTGGATTAAATCCTTGGATAAAGAAGTAGAAAGAACCTTCTTGACTCCAAACTTCTCCTTAGCCCTTGTAGTCTTGTAGGGGGCCCTAGATCTTCAAGATGGAGTTCCCTTGTGAACCTTTTCCAAGGGGGAAGGGGGCTTGGGGTTTCGGCTAGGAGGGGAGGAAGAAGAAGAGGAGAGCAAATGACTTGATGGAAGAAGAGAGGAGAAATGTAACTCCTTCTCTTATGCTTTTATGCCACATTAAGGAGGGTAAGTGAAGAGTCATGGTGTCTCTTCCCTTGATGACTCTTCGTTCTTTCCCAAGCCTTACCTAAAATCCACTTCATTCCCTGATAGCACTCCCTTTCTAGGTGAATTGGTTAGTGCATGCATGGTGGTCCAAGAGGTCCAAGATTCAATCCTTGGTGCATACACTTTATTTTTATTTTTATTTTATTTTTATTTTTTCTTATTTCCGAAAATTCCCCTAAATTCATCCATAATCATGCTAATATTCCTAATCAAAATCCATTTATTTTTATATTAAGTTTTACCTAAAATCCACCAATAATCATGGTACTAGAAAGCCCATATAAGGCCCATTAGTACTTAGTTTCTCAATTCAAACGAGATAATCATGGATTTCTAGGCTAAGGTTCGTACTAATATTTCTAGGTCTTTCGGAAAATTATCTAGACATGCTCAATATTTTAAGGAAAATATTAAGAAAATTTTCCGGGTCGTTACAATCCCCCATACCTCGTGAAAGTTCGTCCTCGAACTTAGAATAGCTCCGGGTACTTGCGTCTCATTTCGTCCTCGCGTTCCCAGGTAGCTTCCTCGAACCGTTGACTTTGCCATAGGACCTTGACCAAAGGTACTTCCTTGTTCCTTAGCTTCTTGACTTCCCGATCCAGGATCTGGATAGGTCGACTTTCAAAACTTAGATCCTCCTGAACTTGTACTGCCTGTGGCTCAATCACCTGATCTGTGTTTAGGATACACTTCTTGAGCAACGATACGTGAAACACGTTATAGATAGCCGACATCTCTTGAGGCAGCTCTAGTTCATATGCCACCTCGCCAACTCTTTTCAGAATCGGGTACGGCCCCACATAACGCGGACTTAGTTTTCCTTTCTTACCAAATCTCGTTACCCCTTTCATAGGAGCCACCTTGAGGAATACTAAATCTCCAATATTAAATTCTAGTGGTCTACGCCGGACATCTGCATAACTCTTCTGCCGGCTCTGAGCATCTTCTATCCGTTGTCGAATGTTCTGTATGGCTCGGGTGGTGCTGTCGACAACATCCGTGGTGAGTCCCATTTCCTTCTTTTCACCACCTTCATACAAACAGATCGGAGACCTACATCTCCTTCCATATAAAGCTTCATAAGGTGTCATTCCGATAGTAGCTTGGTAGCTATTATTGTAAGCGAATTCCGCTAAACATAGATATCGGCACCAGCTCCCTTTGAAATCCAAGGCACAAGCTCGCAACATGTCCTCTAGTACTTGATTCACTCGTTCAGTTTGCCCGTCAGTCTGAGGGTGAAATGCGGTGCTGAATCGTAGTTTAGGGCCCAGAGACCTCTGAACACACTCCCAAAAATGCGAGGTAAAGCGACCATCCCTATCTGATATGATGGTCTTGGGAACTCCATGAAGTCTGATTATCTCCTTAACATATAATTGAGCTAGTTGCTTAATCGAATAAGTTATCTTAATTGCTAGGAAGTGAGCAGACTTCGTCAGCCGGTCCACAATTACCCAAATCGCATCATAACCGTTTGTAGTCCTGGGAAGTCCTGAAATAAAATCCATAGAAATATCTTCCCATTTCCATTCCGGAATCGAAAGTGGCTGCAGAACTCCTTCGGGTCGCTGGTGTTCTACTTTCACTTGGTGACAAGTCAGACAAATACTAACATGCTGAGCCACATCCCTCTTCATACCAGACCACTAGAATTTCCCCTTCAGGTCTTGATACATCTTAGTGGATCCTGGATGCATCGAATAAGGGGTCCTGTGAGCTTCTGCTAATATTTCTCTCCGTAGCTTCGGATCATTAGGGATACATAGGCGATCCCTGAGGTAGAGTACTCCCCCGTCGGTGATACGAAACCCATCGCCCTTTCCTTCTAGGATTTCCTGTTTGATTCTCTGAAGACTCAGATCACCATTTTTAACATAACTTTATTTATTAGATCTTATAAGTTCATATACCAAAACTATCCGTACTCACTGAACTAGGTGGGCTGCCATCACGCCCATAATGAAAAATATCATGGCCGTAGCTATCACTCCCTCATTCATCTCCCCTTGGCCTGCCTCAGGATCTTCTACCGTTTCCATCGGATCCTCTTCTTCTATCTGGGAACCTCCTCGGCCACTTCGGGGTCTTCCTTGAACATCCCGGGGTCTTCCTCAAACATCTCGAGCATCTCGGGATCTTCCTCAAGCATCTCGAGATCTTCCTCAAGCATCTCGGGATCTTCCTCGATCATCGGGTCTTCCTCAAACATCTCGAGCATCTCGGGATCTTCCTCAATCATCTCGGGATCCTCCCCATACATCTCGGGACCCTCCTCGTACATCTCGGGGTCCTCCTCATACATCTCGGGGTCCTCCTCGGGATCTTCCTCAGAGTCCCCCAGATCCTCCAGAAACTCATGATGGAGAAGTTGCCTACATAATTTCGTATATGAGATACGCCATCCATGCTGCCCCCAGATCTGATAAGCAACCTCTCTCGCACGATTGGGCAATGAACGAAGCAGAGCTCCAATCCTATGATCATCCATGATTGGAAACCCTTCCTGCTCGAGTTTCCAGAATAGCCGGTCCAACTTCCCCATATTGCCTTGGATCCCAAGGACCGGACTATACTCCACCTCTTCTATTTGCTCCAGCAGCTCACGACTTCGCCCATGGTAACAACTCATGGTGCCAATCTCATGCAACATCTGGAATTGGAAAAAAAACAACACTGTCAGTACAGGACTGACAAAAATCAGCACAAAACTAGTTTTTTTTTCAATTCACAAATATATACAGAGAAAAGCGCACCAGATAAACTCAGTTTCCTTTACCCTAATAATTATAATAATTCATTTTTTTTATAAAATAAAAAAAAGTATCGTTCATGTTCACATATCTTACGAGTACCTTCTATTGTCTATCATAAGACAACATTCATACTTGCATATTCTAGAAACATAACATATCATAAGAGTGCTTACTATCATAAAATATGCAGAAAAGTACTTACTTGGATGCTGCAGGAAAGAGGCTTGAAGTGTGTGTAGTGAGATGGCAACGCGGCTCTGATACCAACCTGTAACGCCCGCCTTTTTCCCCCACCCTACGGTGTGGCGAGAGGCGGCGTTACACTAAACATACATGTACATATAAAACATCTTAATGCAGCGGAATAATTTTTTTTCTTTATACACATGCGTTTTACCATGCAACTAATACTTGAATATGTATATATGCCTTAACTTATCATTCATGAACATGGTATCATTGGACTTAGCATATTAACGACATGCATGGCATCATGATATAACCATTTCATAGCTTATTCATAATCATCATAAGTAGTAAGTAACTTATCCGTAAACATCATGAGTCTTAAGTCATTCATTAGGCATACCCATCATAAACATAGCATAAAATCTAAGGAAACATTCAAAACCCAAGACATGCGATATGCATAAATAAAAGGATCCTCTGCCATGTCACCAACACACACACACAGGATCTTGCCCCTCCTGCTGCTTCCCTTAGTAACCTCTTGCTTGATCTGCGGTATGAGGAAAACAACACTATAAGCACATAGGCTTAGTAAGACCCTTTCCTAGTCACTAAAACTATACGTCACTTAAACATAACATATAAAGCATTCCACATAATGTAATTCTAAACATAACACATAAGTATAGTCTTGGCATAAATCATAAGCATATGAACAACCAATAGAGCATGATTCTTAACATAAACATAACCCTAAAACATACTTAGCATAACATACTTCTTAACATAAATGAGCATGAAACATACTGATCGTGACTTAACATACGTAAACATGAAGCATACTTATTCATGGCATAATTCTTAATATACATGAGCATGAAACATACTTATTCATGGCATAATTCTTAATATACATGAGCATGAAACATACTTATTCATGGCATAATTTTTAATATACATGAGCATAGTTCTAACATGAGCATAAGCATAAAATATACTTACCAGGGTATAATGCATGACATGAATAGATGCATGAGTCCAATGCGCATACGTAAGGATGCTTACTTTAAAATCATACTTTTAAATACTTAAACATAACATCATTGGGGTCCCCGGCTTGTACCACATACATACATCATAAGCGCGCATCCCTAAGTAAATACGAGGTAGCGAGCCCCGACCTACTAGGGTAGGAACAACTATGGTAGTTTCAAAAACCGGGGCGTTCTTAAGGTGTCCATCCCTGTTGGACAGCTTCGGTAGTCCCAGAACCGTGGATAGCTTCGGTAGTCCAGAACCGGGGCGTTCATAAGGTGCCCATCCCTTGGACCCTTACTTCGGTCCGGTACAAGCCCATTCATAAGAAAATAAAATAACTATGCATGCTTCATCATTCATACTTGTCATTCATACTTATCATTCATACTTATTTCATATCATCGTTATGCCTTCATCATTCATACTTATCATTCATACTTAAGGCATAACCATCGTCTTCATCCATCTTCTTTATTCATAACATATAACATACATGCATAATCATATATCCAGACATAACAATTATCTTGGTTCATAAAGCTTGCATGATCATGGTTTATAAATAGGCATGCAATTCATACATGATACATTTCATCTGGCATACATAACCCTAGTATTCATCATAAGGTATGCAAGGTAAGCTACATATAAACATGACACATACTACTAGGGTTCATGGCATTCATCATAAAACATGCATATACCTTCATAAAGCCATAAATATATTCTAAGCATTTATCAACATACATGCATCATTCTATTTATCATAACATACTCCTACATCAATTACATATATCCATGGTATATGATCTAAATATTCATGAGTAAAGCATAACATAAAATCTAACTTACAAGGTCATGTTACATAACACATAAACTAAGATTTTTGTAACATAGAGATCCTTACATCATGCTTAACTATGTACTAACATCATGGTAACTTATAAACATGCATCCTTGAGACCCTAACCTAAACCAAACCCTAGGTTTGGGTATTGGCGAAACCTTAAGGACCATGGGTCCTTAGAAAAATTTCCATAGTCATGGTTATCATCCAACCCTTACATATCATGCCATAGGAAACCCATTTGGACCCTTGATTGAATTTAACACTAAGCCTTAGACCTAGAACATGGTTTGGCCGAAACCCTATAAGGGTAACAAGCCCATAGGATAATTCATATAAGTAACCATTTTTATCCATATTATATCATAGCAAGACATACTAAGCATGTTTGAAGAGTTGAAGATTAAACCTAACCCTATACTTGAAGGTGGCCGAAACCCTAAGGGGTTCTTAGGGTGCTTCAAAACTTCCCAAAGTTTTACTTTTGTGCATAACTTATCATAAATAAACATTTGGAAGCATAAGAAAAGTTTTTAACATGATCTTTCGCCCAATATCTTGCTTGGCCGAAAACTCCATAAACCCTAACTATAGATTTCTAACCATTGGATGCCAACAAGAACTTCTATCATGTTAAACAACTTGTAAACTATCGTACCACAGGTGAGAGGGGTCTTACCTTCCCTTATCTTGGATTAAATCCTTGGATAAAGAAGTAGAAAGAACCTTCTTGACTCCAAACTTCTCCTTAGCCCTTGTAGTCTTGTAGGGGGCCCTAGATCTTCAAGATGGAGTTCCCTTGTGAACCTTTTCCAAGGGGGAAGGGGGCTTGGGGTTTCGGCTAGGAGGGGAGGAAGAAGAAGAGGAGAGCAAATGACTTGATGGAAGAAGAGAGGAGAAATGTAACTCCTTCTCTTATGCTTTTATGCCACATTAAGGAGGGTAAGTGAAGAGTCATGGTGTCTCTTCCATTGATGATTTTTCATTTTTTCCCAAGCCTTAACTAAAATCCACTTCATTCCCTGATAGCACTCCCTTGCTAGGTGAATTGGTTGGTGCATGCATGGTTATTTCCGAAAATTCTCCTAAAATTCATCCATAATCATGCTAATATTCCAAATCAAAATCCATTTATTTTTATATTAAGTTTTACCTAAAATCCACCAATAATCATGGTACTAGAAAGCCCATATAAGGCCCATTAGTACTTAGTTTCTCAATTCAAACGAGATAATCATGGATTTCTAGGCTAAGGTTCGTACTAATATTTCTAGGTCTTTCGGAAAATTATCTAGACATGCTCATTATTTTAAGAAAAATATTAAGAAAATTTTCCTGGTCGTTACAACCGTGAGGTGATCGGAAAGGTATAACTTTCCCTACGCTCTCTTGTATTTCATTATGTTAATTTTGTGCCATAATCATATGCATCGTCATTTTATGTTTAAAAATTTATTATTTTGATTGCAAAATATGTTTAATAAATTCTTAACTGGACCCCGACCATAAACACAAAAGTCGGCGGTCACCTCGTCACCTTTTCCGCGGTCGAACGATCGAGCAAATTACAAGGCCAATTTTGGTAATTGGCTAAGTTGTAATTTGGATTGTTTGATACGGTATGAGAAGGTCGATGGGAGACGGCTTTCTATTCGGATTAAATTTTAATCCGTAGACGTGGAGAGGTCTCTTGGATCGACCAGGTATTCGCTTAGGAAACCCGCCAAGCAATACCCAACAATTGGTATCAGAGCCGAGGTTTTCGGCTTTGTGTGTTTAGGTTTGGTTAATTTTGCAATTTTCCATACATTTTTATTTTGATGATGCATGGATGTGTGTAGGCTAACTTTGTGTTGCAGACACGAGATTCCAACTTCATAGCGAAAATATTGTTTGTGTGATTGTTTGCAATTTTTGTAATTAATTAATTCTCGGGGTTGATGAGGCTAGGTATTTAATTTTTGTAATTAAATACGGCACATATTTAGCCAAGTTTTTATTTACAGTTGATCTAGATTTCATGTACACTCCTTCGTGGAGTATAGGATCAATGATGTAAATAATTAGCTCCTCATTTCGGCTCGGAGATCCCTCAAGGTAGCATGCGCAGAAGGATGGGAGGAGTGGACGAAGTGACGACACAACTTGAGGCACATGAGAGTCCAAGGGGCCATGAAAGTTGGAAAAATCTAGGATTTTTCATTATTTTATTTTCATGTTATTGGTTGTGTACTTGGTTGTGTGATAGTGCTAAGAAAATTCCTCGAGATAAATTACTAAGTGGGAGAGAGACCCTAAGGGTCCCACGGCTTTCATTACAATTCGATAAGTGATGCGAACAAGTCTGCGCGTCGACTTTGAGTGCCTTCCTCCTCATCGGATGGACTTGTTCTGTGGATCACTGGGTCGAAAAAGACTATAGAAAATTATTGAAGAGCGTGTGGACTTCCCTATCGGAAGGCACATAATTGGAAATAAATTTTCTTAATGTCGTGTAATGGTGCACACTTAGATATGAATAATAGTATCCTCCCCATCGGAGTCACTGCTATTATTTTGCAGAGCCGAAGAAAACCAACTGTTGATCTTACTTGTCAAAAAGTTAGTTGACAAGATAGTAAGATCGAAGGGTAAAACCTCCTCTTACGAATGAAGGGATTCGTATACGTCCACACCATTGTGACATGCGAATTTCTCGGTGTATAGGGGTGTTGGTGAATTTCAATAATTAATTGTTTTGAGGAATCCGTTTATTTTCAATTTCTAAAGTAGTGTATGTTGTGATTCTCAGGTTTTTCATAATGACTTTTACTCCAATAGCAACAATTCTTAAGGACATTAAACTTACTGGCCCAAATTACATTGACTGGAAGAGGAACCTAGACATTCTCCTCATTGCTGAGGAGTACAAATTTGTACTCTTCGAAGAATGTCCGGAAAAGCCAAGAGAAGACTCTGGTGAAGAGTTGAGAGAGCGTTATAGGAAGTGGAAAAAGGCAGATGAGATGGCGTGGTGTTACATTCTGGCATCGATGTCGAATGTGCTGCAACATCAGCATCAGGCCATGCCCACTGCCAATGACATGATGCTGAACCTCAAAGACCTCTTTGGGCACCAAGGTTGAGCTACTAGGAAAAGTGCGATGAAGTGTCTGATGTCAACCACTATGGTTGAAGGGACACCCGTTAGGGATTATGTCCTAAAGATGATGGCTCATCTCAATCAGATTGAGGTATTGGGAGCTGAAATCGACAGGGAATCCCAGGTCGATATCATACTCCAGTCTCTACTAAAGAGTTTTGAGCAGTTCAACCTCAACTATAATATGAACAAAAAGAATTATACGTTGGGTGAACTGCTAGGAGAACTCCAGGCGGCAGAGGCTCTCTTTCAGAAGAACTCTCAGGCCTTAGTAACTCAAAGGGATTCTTCCTCTGAGCCGAAAGGCAGGAAGAAGAAGAAACAAGGAGGGTTCAAGAAGGCAGGAGCATCGCAAGGACCCCAGACTGGTGTGAAGAAGCTGAAAGGTAAGTGCTTCACATGCAAGCAAACTGGGCACTAGAAGGCGGATTGTCCCCATCGTCAAAGCAAAGGTATTTATTCAGTCTTAGTCGTTGAAACATGCTTAGCGGTGCTATCTACTACTATCTGGTGTGTAGATACAAGAGCCACTAACCATGTCTGCAATACTCTGCAGGGGTTCTAGGAAATCCGACGGCTAGCAGATGAAGAAATCGTGGTCTGCATGAGCGATGCTACAAGAGTAGCAGCAGTAGCAGTGGGAGTCTTTTATTTATCTTTTGAGAGAAATAAAGTGTTAATTCTGAGAGATTACCTTTATGTACCTTCATTTAAAAAGAATTTAATTTCAGTTTCTAAGTTGTTTAAGGATGGATACTCTGTTACTTTTGATAATAAAGTTGTTATTAAGAGAAACAGAGAGATTATCTATTCAGGTACAATGGTTGGCAATCTGTATACTCTAGAACCAAAACCTCCCACGAAGCACACTGAAGTAAATAGCTCATCATCTAACTTGAATAAGAGAAAAGAGCCTTCTAAGACGAATCAGACATATCTTTGGCACCTTAGGCTTGGTCATATTAACCTTAGTAGGATTCAGAGGTTGATAGCCGATGGGCCCTTGGGTTCATTGGTGGTGGAGGATCTCCCGACCTGTGAGTCTTGCTTGGAAGGTAAGATGACCAAGAGGCCTTTCAAGGCTAAGGGGTATAGGGCCAACGATGTGCTAGAACTGATTCATTCTGATGTGTGTGGCCCTATGCCAATCCATGCGAGAGGAGGCTTTAAATATTTCTTCACTTTTATTAACGATTATTCAAGATATGAGTACATTTACCTGATGCGCTGCAAGTATGAATGCTTTGATAAGTTCAAAGAATTCAAGGCGGATGTGGAGAAGCATCGAGGTAAAAGTATCAAGACACTGCGATCAGATCGTGGTGGCGAGTACCTCTCTGGAGAGTTTAGGAGCTACCTATCAGAATCTGGGATTCAGTCCCAGCTAACTGCACCCGGCACACCCCAGCAGAACGGTGTTGCAGATGAAGGAATAGGACACTTATGCAAATGGTTAGGTCAATGATGAGCTATTCAGACTTACCTGATTCGTTCTGGGGATATGCTCTGGAAATGACAGCGTACATACTGAACTTGGTTCCATCTAAGTCAGTCCCTTATACTCCCACAGAACTGTGGACTGGGCGCAAGCCCAGTCTAGGACATGTTCGGATTTGGGGTAGTCCAGCACATGTGCTGAAGGGAGATACTGATAAGTTGGAATCTCGTACGGAGGTACGTCTATTCGTAGGCTATCTTAGAGGAACGAAGGGTAGTCTGTTCTATAGTCCTAAGGACATGTTCCGCATTTTCATATATTTTATTTTGCTGGATGATATGTGGATGTGCGTAGGCTAACTTTGTGTTGCAGGCACTAGATTCTAACTTATCATGACCAAATAATTGTTATGTGTGATTCGTTGCGTAATTTTTATAATTAATTAAATCCTCGTGGTTGACGAGGCTAGATAGTATTTGATTTTTGTAACTAAATACGACACGTGTTTAGCTGAGCTATTTTTTTTTACTTTCGATCATGATTTTATGTACACTCCTTCGTGGAGTATTGTATCGATGGATGTAAATAATAAGCTAGTCATCTTGGCTCGGAGATCCCTTCAAGGTGGCTTGTCCATGGTGTAGAGAGGAGCAGACGAGGTGACGACACGACTGGAGGCACATTGGAGACCAAGGCCATGAAAGTTGGAAAATCTAAGATTTTTCTATTTCATTATGTTGGTTTATGTGCTTGTCGTGTGTGTGCATGTTAAAATTCCTCAAATTAAATAACTAAGTGGGAGAGGGACTCTAAGGGTCCCGTAGCCTCCATTACAATTCGATAAGTGATGCGAACAAGTCTGTGTGTTGGCTCTAAGTGCCTTCCTCCCCATCGGATGAGCTTGTTCTGCGGATCACTGGGTCGGAAATGACTATAGAAATTTATTGAAGAGCGTGTGCACTTCCCCATCGGACGACACATAATCGGAAATAATTTTCTTAGTGTCGTGTAATAGAGAACACTTAGATGAGAATAATAGTATCCTTCCTATCAGAGTCACTGCTATTATTTGCAGGGCCAAAGTGAATCAACTATTAATCTTATTTGTCAAAAAGTTAGGTTGACATGATAGTAAGATTAATGGGTAAAACCTCCTCTTACGAATGTAGAAATTCGTATACGTCCACACCATCGGTCATGCGAATTTCTCGGTGTTTAGAGGTGTTGGTTGATTTCAAAAATTTATTGATTGAGGAATCAATTTACATTAGAAATCTAAAGTTGTGATTGCTGTGATTCTCAGGATTTTCAAAATGGCCTTTAACCCACTAGCAACCATACTTAAGGAAAACAAGCTTACGGGACCCAATTATATAGACTAGAAAAGGAACTTAGACTTTGTCTTTACTACTGAAGAATACAAATATGTGCTCTTTGAGGACTGTCCTTAAAAGCCTAGCGAGAACTTTGGTGAAGAGCAGAGGGAGAGTTACAAGAAGTGGATCAAGGCAGATGAGATGGTCCGGTGCTACATTCTGACATCTATATCGAATGTATTGCAACATCAGCATCGGGCCTGTTGGGTATAACTTGGCGGGTTTCCTAAGTGAATACTTGGTTATCACCGGGAGACCTGACGGGCCCAAATATACTAATTAAAGTTGTCACGAAATGTATGGGCTCATCAAATTTAAATGTGAATGAATAGCTGGAAACCCTTTTACAATCAAGATATAAAAAGCGTAGTAAAGGGGCCACAGGTCGTATTTTTCTCAGGGACTAGTTGAGGGTTTGTTTGATTCGCGCTTGTATTTAGGTGTCGTTCGTGTTTTTGGGTTTCAAATAAGTAATTGGGTTTTGGGTCGTAAATTTGGAAATGAAACACAAGAAAACGAAAGGAACTCAACTTATGAACTAAGAGAGTGATAGCAAGTAATAACTCAATCAAAGGGAAATCGAATAATCCATAAAGCAGCACTAACTGATTTCAAACTCCAAAACACACTAAAAATTATAGCTAACTTGATACCAAACAATGCCAAGGCTTCTATTGACACAAAGTGCAGAAATTCATCCAATTTGGCACACAAACTAAGAAAGTCTAGGTGCTGAAAATAAGGCTAATTGCAACCCTGTAAACTGATGTAAAACAAATGGAATTGAAACAAGCAAATCAATTTCATTACTCGGAATCCATTACTGCAGAAACAAGGGAATGCTGACAAAGAATCCTGATCTCAGTTGATACGCAGGAAGCACAATGGAAACGCAGGAAACACAATTGAAAAGCAAGGGAAAAGCTGAAAATTGATACAAGATCAGACATTAAAACCCCCTTGATATAACCTGCCAGAATTTTGAAAGCTAATGCGCCGAGAGGACACTAGATTCCAAAAACAACCAAATAGAACACTAGCTGATACCAATTAGCTTGTTGAGGGTTCAGTTGATACATAACTCAGAAAATATGGAACTGATATGCAGCAAAGGACTGATCCAATTCAGAGCTAATTAAATTCAAGAGGCAAAAACAGAATCGCAAAATCTGTGTGCAGGAATGCAGTAACGATCAGATATAGAACAGGCAAGCAAACTAAAATTAAGGCAATAACCTAACTTCAGTAAAGGTTCAAGGAGCTGATGTAACTGATGCAAAATTCGGAAGTGAGAACTGAGATTTTCAGAATTGATATTAACTGCAGAAATGGAACTAAGACATGCTGAAATTCAGAATCAACCAATAGCAGAGACAAACATAACAATCCAAATGCAAGAGAACTTATCTAATGTCAGGAAGGATTAAGAAGGTCTATTGTATAACCAACACGAATTCAGAACCTAAAACTGAAAACTTGCAGAAACTGAAAACTAGAGTGCAGGAATGAAATCTGATACGCAGAAAAACAGGGCTGAATGGGACTGATACGCAGCTGGAAACTGTAAACAAACTGAATTAACTCTAAGAATTCACTAAACTAGCTATCTAATTAACTACTAGAAGCGTTTAAATACTAATTAGAGCTGGGAACAAATTCAGTAACCGAAAACTACAGCTAATGAAACAAAATCAGAAACTGCAGAAACTGAATTATAATTAAACCAACAGAGTTTAACTAAGGAAACTATCCATAATCCCTCCTCTCGGCTCGAGAACCCCTGCTGTCACTCAAGGACGAGCCTCCAGTTGAGAAAGAACGATCCAAACAAGAAAACTACAGCAGCTGGATAAAATTCAGAAACAAAATGTTGCGGCAGAATTGGAAACTACAGCTAAAAACATGAATTACGATAAGAAATCTAAGCCTCAATCCTCCCTAAGCTCAAATGCTTCTTGGTCGTCAAGCAAGAGTGAGCCTCGAACCCGTAAGCTCAGCAAATCATCAAGAAATTGTCTCTACGATTCAACTCTAACTCAGCTTGCTCAATTCTGAATTTCCATTCGGCATCCTTCAATTCAG
This sequence comes from Boesenbergia rotunda, assembly GCA_024364735.1. Classification (NCBI taxonomy): domain Eukaryota; kingdom Viridiplantae; phylum Streptophyta; class Magnoliopsida; order Zingiberales; family Zingiberaceae; genus Boesenbergia; species Boesenbergia rotunda. The sequence goes on from JAGFNQ010000214.1 coordinate 116,951, forward strand.
CTGTGTCCGCGATTGGTGATGAGTTGGGGATGATCCAAGAAGTCTAGGGAACCCCTCCAGAAGCTCGGGTGGAATGAAATGGAGCACAACCGATCCAAAGGCAGCAATTGAACAAAACTGCGGAAACCTCTCAACAGCTCTGTTTTTGGGCAAATCTGAGCTAGAATCTCACCAATGAAACCTTCCAAATGACCTAACACATGCTCTAAGAGAGGAATTGAGGGGTCGCGCCCCTTGGATGAAAAAAAAAACTAGCTAAAACAGTGAAGAACACGAAGAAGAAGATGTTGCGGCGAGGAAACGCGACGAGGAGAAAGGTGCGCAGAAATTTGATTAAATAGTTAAGCACGGACGGTCCAGATTGATTTGAGGAGATCCAATGGCTGATCTTCATCTGATTGGAGCCAAACTTTTATGATGATGATCTGGGGTCAGGATCTGCCTTGTGGTAGCTCGGATCCTCCAGATGTGCAACGGATGGTCCAGATCAACTCTATCTGTGAATGGACGCTCTAGAGCCCTCCTTGCTTGATCCAACGGTTGATTGAGCTCTGATTGGAATGAAACCTTCAGATCATGATCATAGAGCTTGATCAACCCTAACCCTAGCTCGGATTGCTTCAGATCGTCCCGGATGGCTCAGATCTAGCCGCTCTTGAATCGGACGGCCCGGATTAATCGTAGGCTTGATAATTCGATCCGGTTCACATCCGACTCAGGTTTGACCCAGTATGCTCTAGGTCCAGGATCCTTTCATGCCTACAAAAATATATCAGAAAATTAGTGGCCAAATAATCCAAAAATTGTGTAATTTTGCAATTAAGTCCAAAATAATAGGAAATCCTAAAACCTAGGGTAAAATCACAATTAAGCAATAAAAATATAGGTCAATCATGGATTTTAGCACTTAAAATAATCAATAAAATGGTGCTTATCAACTCCCCCACACTTAACCTTGAGCGTCTCGCGAAATACTAAATAAGTATCCCCTAGATTTTCTTAAGCATAATTAGAAGCAAATGAAAAGAAATTACCTAGGGTTGTCAATTCTCATAAATCTAAGCTCTATGGATTAGTATCTTGTCCTTAAATCAATAACTTAGCCTTTTCATCCATCATGAGTCATTGAGATGAATTTAAATCACTAGCCTTTCATGGTAAGTTTTGGTGGCTCTCTCTTAAGTTCTAATTTAGTGATGGAAGTGGAGCTCACTCTTACACATATGTTTCTTGCACTACCATAGGCTTGCTTATTGTCTAATCTCCACCATTAATCATGATTAGGATCAACAACTATAAAAACATAGGAAAACATGAAAAATGGTGAGAAATGGAGTAAAAATCAAGGAAATGGAAAATTTGGTAAAGTAGAAGACTTGAGTGCTTAAAGATGTTTCCAATGAACTTTGTCCCATCTTAACAGTCCTCCAATGATATCACAAATGTGGTGGAGTTAATCTTGAATAATTGCCTTTGAATTGAATGAAAAACCCTTCCTTGGTCTAATGTGCCAAGTTTGCCAATTTTTGTGCCAACCTTGCTTCTTTCACTCTTTTCTCAGATTTTTTTTTCTTTCTTTCTTTCTCTCTAGTGAATTCAGAATGTAGTAACGCAAGGCTTGGACTCGGATGAGAAAAAATCTTCACTAATTTATGGTGCCAAAACTCAAGTTGGATGCCACTTGTTTTGTTTCTCTCTTTTTTTTTTCTTCTTCTGATTTCTCTTCTTTTTGTTCAGCTGTCGACTTTCTGCCTTGGGTCTCATTTTTTTTTTCAATCATGACATGCTCAGCTTCCAAGTCCTTCTCAGAATCATTTCCAATCCATCTAGCAATCAAATGGTAGCAGAGAGTTCAAACAACATAGAATTTGCTTCACAATTTTTGTCTTCTTCAAACTGTTTTCTCCCTTTTTTTTTTTTTTTTTCTCTGCTCTCAAGTATTACAATAGAGCACATTTAGATCAGAGATTGTATCAGAGAGCTTGAGTCTTCAAATAACAATTCGGAACAAAAATTCGATGCTCACATACATCCTTCACTAACTCTTGCAACTACTCTTGATACCCTTCACTTTTGGCACATTTCGATTGCATCATGTGTTCTGTTTCAGTTTTCAGCTCTATGCAAGTACCTCAGTCTTTCCATTCTCTGATTTCTCAAAGTAAATACATCATATAGTGGTGGAAAATGTAAATTGTTCCTCTCGAAAATTCTGATCAGCATTTGAATTTCAACCACTTCCTTCACTGCAATTTCGAAAATCCCTCCACTGCATTGTAATCTCTGCTTTTACTGCATTTTGATCAGCACTTTTCTTTCATTTCCTTCACTTCATACATTCATGTGTTTCTTTCTTCTTGATTCACAGCCTTGAAAACTCAATTTTCAGCCTAAAGTGGACACAATTCCTGCACAAACTGTTTTGGCACTTAATATATCTTTTTTCTCTCTTCCATTTTGCATTTCAATTCTCAATTCTTCCCAATACATGTTCCCCTACACTTCTTCTACTAATTGCGGCAGTCTTACAACTCACTTCCATTCAATTCTTGTCATTCCATCATTTTTTTCTGCAGTCAACTCACTGATTTCTGCACCTTGAATTTCATCAACTCCAAATCAGCATTCGGCAACTCAGGTTCAGCATCCATGATTTCCAGCAGCTGCAATTCAGCTTCCACCATAATGTATCCTAATTTCCATAGTGAAGACAGCTGCAATCAGCTGTAATCAGAGTGACCGAACAGCTCTATCAGCTGCAAATTCAGCAGCCTTGCAAGTGGATCAGCTCAGAGTTTTTGCTTACTTCACTGCATTTCGAAAATTCCTTCACTGCATTTTCTGTTTGCTTCTTTTCTGCTGTAAATCTGGATCATTTCTGCTGTAATTCATTTCCATTCCATTCCAGATCAGTAAATTGGATTTCAGCTCATCAATGCACAGATTTCTGCAATAGCACAGATTTCTGTTACCATGTTTCTGCAATAGCACAGATTTCTGTTTCTGATACAAAGTTTACTGATTTCCAATGCTAGATACAGCTGCAATTGAATTGTACATCCTCTTCCATTCTTTCTCAGCTCCCTCACAGCCCTCACATTATATAATAGTGGAGAATTGAGTGCTCCACTTGAGAATTTTTGATTTGTTTGCCCCCTACACTGCTTCCTTTTCTTTTCCCAACTGTTTTCTCAGCTTCTAATGCAGGAATTGACAACAGCTCCATCAAGAATTCGTCCATAGTTCAGCCATGTTTACAGCCCTTCTGCTTTTCAGAATTTCGAATGGTTGTACCTTGCAATTCATCCTTGGCAATTACAGAGTTTTTCTTTGGCAAAACATTTCTTCTTCATCAAGTTCACAGAAATTTCCTTCACTTGAAATCTTGCGTTCAACAGTTTGGACTTCGGCCATGGCACAATTGTCTTCAAGTCGATACACTAAGTTTTGCTCAGACTCTTCTTCCTTCTTTCGAAATGATCACAGAATTTTTTCCTTTTTGGCAAGACACAGAAATTTTCAGATTTTTCCATTGCTTGCCACTTGAATCCTCAAAACATGATAAGGAAACTAGCTCTCCAATTGCTTCCATCTCTCTTGCTCATTCTTGGCACCAAACTCACTCAATTTGGCACATGAATATGCAGAAATTTTTTTTTTTTTTCGTTGACATGAATTGCCTCTTTTGATACAAATTGATTCCAAATCACTAATCACTCCCCCACACTTAATTCTTTGTCCGTCTCGGGCAAAATAGCATCAAGAAAACATCCCAAGCAAACAAATCCATAGAAAAATGAGGGTCAAGATTAGCAATAAGGAAAGACAACTAGAATAGAATAAGCAAATTGACGTGGAGAGGTGAATAAAATGATTAGTCCCTATAGATGTGATCCATCCATTGAAATATGATTTTGAAAGAATATAAGCAAGTTCTAGAATACAATAACATATGTGTATCACAAAATAAGGCTAATCTCACTAGGTAAAAAAAAAATAATCCATCTCAAATCCCCGGCAACGGCGCCAAAAATTTGACGTGCCCAAATATACTAACTAATTTGTCACAAAGGTATGGGTCTATCAAATTTAAATGTAAATGAATAGCTGGAAACCCTTTCACAAGCAAAATGTGTAAGAATGTAGCAAAGGGGCCACAGGTCGTATTTTTCTCGGGGATAGTTGTCGTGCTTGATTCAAACTTGTGGTTATGTGTCGTTTTTGGGGTTTCAAATAAGTAATGAAGTTTTGATTTTTAATTGAAAATGAAAATGAAATGAAATGAAAGAAAGTGACTTAACTAATAACTAGACAAGAAGTTGACACTTAAGGAAAACTCAACTAGTGGTAAACCAAATAAAAACAAGATACTTGACCGAATTGGAAGGCAAATCTAAGTCAATTGCAAAGAAACACTAAACTGAGATTTAGAGGTTGTGATGGCAAGTTTCGGAAATGAACAAGCTAAGACAAAAATGTATCATGCAAAATTGGAGCTCAACCAAGCAATGGCCATTCAACTAGCTAAAGAATTTAGACTCAACCACTGCATTCGAGATTCAAGTACGAGTAAGTGCAAGTTTGTCAAATTCAGACACACACATAGGCTGAAAAACGAAATTGAATTCAGATTTCAAGAAGTGCAATTCAATTGGCACGCAAATGAAGTTTCCTTGTATCAACTACCTCCAACTCTACAAAATCTGCATGTTTCGGCTCCAATTTTCAAGCTGAGTGATTCAATTGGAAAACACTGGAATTAAGAAAGAACTAAGCAATATTACATCCAGGACTCGAAACTGAAGGCAATTCTATAGAAGCACAAATGCGGAAATGGAATAAGCAAAACAGATGGGATCGTTTTTCAGATTTTAGATGGCAAACACAATGGAATTGATGCACAAAAACTCAAAGCCAATGCTATCCTAACCCAACAAACTATCTATCCAATACTAGAGCAGTAATTAACAGCTAAGAAACTCAGAAATTCGAATACAAATTCAGATATTGAAAATGAGAAAACAAAACTACACTAAACTTGGCACGCTAACACAACAATTGGCACGCAACTAATAGAACTAAACTAAACTGAAATTTGAGCTATTCATTCACTTAACAAGTCCCTAAATTACTCTACTTGCAGAATTGAAGCTAAATTACAGCAAACAACTCAAGAATCGAAAGTCACAGTAGCTGAACCGAAATTTCAGAACAAAACAGTGCAAAAGTTGAAACTACAGCTATAACTTGGAAATTAAAGGTCTAATCTACTCCTCAACTCCTTCCTCAGCTCGAGAAACTCTTGGTTGTCAATCAAGAACCGGCTTCGAACCCCTAGGCTCAGCAAATCAGTGGACAATCAATTCTGAAATTGAATTTGCTTCAAAACTGCGCTTGTTGAAACTTTCCATCCGATTTCTTCGTTCTCAATTGGTGGAGCTGCGAGGACGATTTGGGAAACTTCTGAGATCACTTGAGAACCCCTACAAGTGATTTGGAAGCTTGGAAATGGACTGGTGTTGAAAAGGAAGTGATCGGACTGAGGATTCCCGAAACCCTCAAGAAATCCCCTGTTCAGCGCAATTTGAGCAGAATTCTTCAAACCTTGATCACCAAAGACTCGATTCTCGATCTGGATTGGAAGATGAAGTGGTCACGCCTTCATGGAAACAAAAACGATGAAGAAAGATGAAAAAACGATGAAGAACAAGGAAGAACAGTGGAGGCTGGGCTGAAGACGCGACGAGGAGAAAGGTGCGCAGAAATTTGATTAAATAGTTAAGCACGGACGGTCCAGATTGATTTGAGGAGATCCAACGGCTGATCTTCATCTGATTGGAGCCAAACTTTTATGATGATGATCTGGGGTCAGGATCTGCCTTGTGGTAGCTCGGATCCTCCAGATGTGCAACGGATGGTCCAGATCAACTCTATCTGTGAATGGACGCTCTAGAGCCCTCCTTGCTTGATCCAACGGTTGATTGAGCTCTGATTGGAATGAAACCTTCAGATCTTGATCATAGAGCTTGATCAACCCTAACCCTAGCTCGGATTGCTTCAGATCGTCCCGGATGGCTCAGATCTAGCCGCTCTTGAATCGGACGGCCCGGATTAATCGTAGGCTTGATAATTCGATCCGGTTCACATCCGACTCAGGTTTGACCCAGTATGCTCTAGGTCCAGGATCCTTTCATGCCTACAAAAATATATCAGAAAATTAGTGGCCAAATAATCCCAAAAATTGTGTAATTTTGCAATTAAGTCCAAAATAATAGGAAATCCTAAAACCTAGGGTAAAATCACAATTAAGCAATAAAAATATAGGTCAATCATGGATTTTAGCACTTAAAATAATCAATAAAATGGTGCTTATCAACTCCCCCACACTTAACCTTGAGCGTCTCGCGAAATACTAAATAAGTATCCCCTAGATTTTCTTAAGCATAATTAGAAGCAAATGAAAAGAAATTACCTAGGGTTGTCAATTCTCATAAATCTAAGCTCTATGGATTAGTATCTTGTCCTTAAATCAACAACTTAGCCTTTTCATCCATCATGAGTCATTGAGATGAATTTAAATCACTAGCCTTTCATGGTAAGTTTTGGTGGCTCTCTCTTAAGTTCTAATTTAGTGATGGAAGTGGAGCTCACTCTTACACATATGTTTCTTGCACTACCATAGGCTTGCTTATTGTCTAATCTCCACCATTAATCATGATTAGGATCAACAACTATAAAAACAAAGGAAAACATGAAAAATGGTGAGAAATGGAGTAAAAATCAAGGAAATGGAAAATTTGGTAAAGTAGAAGACTTGAGTGCTTAAAGATGTTTCCAATGAACTTTGTCCCATCTTAACAGTCCTCCAATGATATCACAAATGTGGTGGAGTTAATCTTGAATAATTGCCTTTGAATTGAATGAAAAACCCTTCCTTGGTCTAATGTGCCAAGTTTGCCAATTTTTTGTGCCAACCTTGCTTCTTTCACTCTTTTCTCAGATTTTTTTTTCTTTCTTCTTTCTCTCTAGTGAATTCAGAATGTAGTAACGCAAGGCTTGGACTCGGATGAGAAAAAATCTTCACTAATTTATGGTGCCAAAACTCAAGTTGGATGCCACTTGTTTTGTTTCTCTCTTTTTTTTTTTTCTTCTTCTGATTTCTCTTCTTTTTGTTCAGCTGTCGACTTTCTGCCTTGGGTCTCATTTTTTTTTTTCAATCATGACATGCTCAGCTTCCAAGTCCTTCTCAGAATCATTTCCAATCCATCTAGCAATCAAATGGTAGCAGAGAGTTCAAACAACATAGAATTTGCTTCACAATTTTTGTCTTCTTCAAACTGTTTTCTCCCTTTTTTTTTTTTTTTTTTCTCTGCTCTCAAGTATTACAATAGAGCACATTTAGATCAGAGATTGTATCAGAGAGCTTGAGTCTTCAAATAACAATTCGGAACAAAAATTCGATGCTCACATACATCCTTCACTAACTCTTGCAACTACTCTTGATACCCTTCACTTTTGGCACATTTCGATTGCATCATGTGTTCTGTTTCAGTTTTCAGCTCTATGCAAGTACCTCAGTCTTTCCATTCTCTGATTTCTCAAAGTAAATACATCATATAGTGGTGGAAAATGTAAATTGTTCCTCTCGAAAATTCTGATCAGCATTTGAATTTCAACCACTTCCTTCACTGCAATTTCGAAAATCCCTCCACTGCATTGTAATCTCTGCTTTTACTGCATTTTGATCAGCACTTTTCTTTCATTTCCTTTCACTTCATACATTCATGTGTTTCTTTCTTCTTGATTCACAGCCTTGAAAACTCAATTTTCAGCCTAAAGTGGACACAATTCCTGCACAAACTGTTTTGGAACTTAATATATCTTTTTTCTCTCTTCCATTTTGCATTTCAATTCTCAATTCTTCCCAATACATGTTCCCCTACACTTCTTCTACTAATTGCGGCAGTCTTACAACTCACTTCCATTCAATTCTTGTCATTCCATCATTTTTTTCTGCAGTCAACTCACTGATTTCTGCACCTTGAATTTCATCAACTCCAAATCAGCATTCGGCAACTCAGGTTCAGCATCCATGATTTCCAGCAGCTGCAATTCAGCTTCCACCATAATGTATCCTAATTTCCATAGTGAAGACAGCTGCAATCAGCTGTAATCAGAGTGACCGAACAGCTCTATCAGCTGCAAATTCAGCAGCCTTGCAAGTGGATCAGCTCAGAGTTTTTGCTTACTTCACTGCATTTCGAAAATTCCTTCACTGCATTTTCTGTTTGCTTCTTTTCTGCTGTAAATCTGGATCATTTCTGCTGTAATTCATTTCCATTCCATTCCAGATCAGTAAATTGGATTTCAGCTCATCAATGCACAGATTTCTGCAATAGCACAGATTTCTGTTACCATGTTTCTGCAATAGCACAGATTTCTGTTTCTGATACAAAGTTTACTGATTTCCAATGCTAGATACAGCTGCAATTGAATTGTACATCCTCTTCCATTCTTTCTCAGCTCCCTCACAGCCCTCACATTATATAATAGTGGAGAATTGAGTACTCCACTTGAGAATTTTTGATTTGTTTGCCCCCTACACTGCTTCCTTTTCTTTTCCCAACTGTTTTCTCAGCTTCTAATGCAGGAATTGACAACAGCTCCATCAAGAATTCGTCCATAGTTCAGCCATGTTTACAGCCCTTCTGCTTTTCAGAATTTCGAATGGTTGTACCTTGCAATTCATCCTTGGCAATTACAGAGTTTTTCTTTGGCAAAACATTTCTTCTTCATCAAGTTCACAGAAATTTCCTTCACTTGAAATCTTGCGTTCAACAGTTTGGACTTCGGCCATGGCACAATTGTCTTCAAGTCGATACACTAAGTTTTGCTCAGACTCTTCTTCCTTCTTTCGAAATGATCACAGAATTTTTTCCTTTTTGGCAAGACACAGAAATTTTCAGATTTTTCCATTGCTTGCCACTTGAATCCTCAAAACATGATAAGGAAACTAGCTCTCCAATTGCTTCCATCTCTCTTGCTCATTCTTGGCACCAAACTCACTCAATTTGGCACATGAATATGCAGAATTTTTTTTTTTTTTTTCGTTGACATGAATTGCCTCTTTTGATACAAATTGATTCCAAATCACTAATCACTCCCCCACACTTAATTCTTTGTCCGTCTCGGGCAAAATAGCATCAAGAAAACATCCCAAGCAAACAAATCCATAGAAAAATGAGGGTCAAGATTAGCAATAAGGAAAGACAACTAGAATAGAATAAGCAAATTGACGTGGAGAGGTGAATAAAATGATTAGTCCCTATAGATGTGATCCATCCATTGAAATATGATTTTGAAAGAATATAAGCAAGTTCTAGAATACAATAACATATGTGTATCACAAAATAAGGCTAATCTCACTAGGTAAAAAAAAAATAATCCATCTCAAATCCTCAATTAAGCGTCTAAAGCCAAAATCGTACTCAAGCATCCAAGATTTCATCCATGAACTCAAATTCTAAGTCTTGACAACCAAATTTAATTTATTTTCTAAAAGACTCTAAAATGCTATGGAGAAAACCTAAGGGATACATTTATTCCTAATCATGCAAAAGTTCTAAAAGGAAAGACATGGTATTTACATTGACTCCTATGCATTCTACTCTACTCATGCATTTATTATCAAGTACTCAATTTAAAAGAAAATTCTACAAGTCATAAAAGTTAAGGAAAATGCAAAAAGGAACAAACTCCCCTTTATTTCAGGTGGACGGAGTCGATCCAGAAGAAGCCTCCAACGTGGTAGTGGAGGTATCTGGGTGACTGGGAGAATTCGGACTCCCCCACACTTGAACTTTGCAGAATTATGCTCCGGTGGCCGAAGGCGATTCAGATATAATAGCCATTGAAGGAATGGAGTGCTTTGAATTAGAGTAAAATCATCTCCTCCTTCTTTCTGCCTTTCAGAAGTCCTTCCAGGAGGCTGAAGTCTGTTCAGTTGGAGTACCCACTCCTGGAGTCTTCTGGACCCTGCAAAACAGTGTAATACCTTTCTCAAGCGTGCAGGGTCAGAAAGAAATAAAATGATATAAGTATCTGCATGAAATGAATCCAAATCTGCATCATGTTCAATGAAATCAATTCTTGGTGTCTCAATAAATTTTTCACAATTATTTTCTACCAAGGATGTATCAAATAATGTATCACAGCCAATAAAATCAATTTGTGGTGCCTCAATGAATTTTTCAAAATTATTTCCAGAATAAGATATGTCAAGAGATTCATCACAAAAATCAACATCAAGTCTAGGCACCCCTAAAAAATTTTCACACTCAGCATTTGCATCTAATGTAACACCACATGCTTCATTTTCAACAATTTCTACACTAGGTACCTCTAGGGATTTTTCACAATTATTTCCTACAAGAGATGTATCCCTAAGTATATCACAAACAATAAGATCAGTTTGAGGTACCTCATTACAAATTTCAGAAAAATTAGGAGGAGAATTTACCTGATCGTGCTGAAAAGTACCTGGAGATTCTACAAAAGTAGATATATCTGTGGTCTCCTCCTGATCATGTGCAGTCTCCTCTTCAGCCTCAGGCTCTGGTGGACACTCAACTAGAGTAGGTGATCCTTGGGTTCTTGCTTCCACCATGCAAGTCCCTACACTTTCTGGTAATTGTGGTGGTCCCTGGGGCTTAGTGCAATCCCCTACACCTATGGAATCATCTTCCTCAACCATTCCTGTATCAACCAAATTAGAAAAATTAGGACCTTCAATAATACTATAATCACAAAATAAAAGATGAGAATGGTCCTGTAAAATAGGAATGGGTGATTCTTGGGGCTTTGTGCAATCCCCTACACTCTCAATCCTATCCTCTGAATTTTCTGATGCATCAATCAATATAGGTGGTTCCTGGGGCTCTGTGCAATCCCCTACACCTATAGAATTACAATCATGCCCCTCAGAATTAAAAGTAGCTTGAGAAGCTAATTGTTCTGATATTTGGGCTTTTATCTGATTCAATTTATCTTGTATGTTTTGAAACCGTTGTTGTTGTTGTTCTTGTTGTTGTTGGATTTGTTGACACATCTCCATCATCCTTTGGTGTAGAGCCTCATCCCAATCAGGATCATCAAAGCCTCCTTGATTAAACTGCTGAAATGGAAGGGGCTGAAAATTCTGAATGTCTTGCTGAAAATTCTGTCCTTGAAACTGGAAATCTTGCTGAAAATGTTGAAATTGTGGTTGAAAGGATGGTTGAACTTGCTGAGAATGGTAGCCCTGGAAATCTTGAATCTGAGGTTGAAATTGTGGTGGTGAACACTGAAATTGAGTGGGCTGGAAATTTGGTTGATTTTGCTGAAAATTTGGATCGCATGGCTGTGAATATTGAAAAGGTTGTTGAAAATTCTGTATAGGTTGAAATTCTTGCTGCCATGGCTGAGGTTGAAGCTGAAATTGATTATTTTGGGGCTGAAAACTTTCAAAAGGCTGCTGGAAATTTTGTGATTGCTGAAATTGTTGAAATGGTTGCTCAAACTGGGGCTGAAAACTCTGGAATGGTGGCTGCCCGTTCTGAAAATTCTGGAAAATTGGTTGAATTGGCTGAAAATCCGGTTGAAATTGTTGTGGTGGCTGCAAAAACTGATTTGGTTGCTGGAAATTAGAATAGGGCTGTTGGAATTCTTGCTGGGTCTGCTGAAAGTGTGGACACGGCTGCTGATAAGTGGATGAAAACATTTTGAACCTGCACCCCTGTCACAAAACAAACAAGAAAAATGGCAGTACCCGTATACAAAAGATAAAGCGAAATAAAATAGAACCCAATGATGTGTCAAAAAATACACAAGCAAAAATCAAACAAATCAACTAGTTGCTTCCCCGGCAACGGCGCCAAAAATTTGACGGGCCCAAATATACTAATTAAAGTTGTCACGAAATGTATGGGCTCATCAAATTTAAATGTGAATGAATAGCTGGAAACCCTTTTACAATCAAGATATAAAAAGCGTAGTAAAGGGGCCACAGGTCGTATTTTTCTCAGGGACTAGTTGAGGGTTTGTTTGATTCGCGCTTGTATTTAGGTGTCGTTCGTGTTTTTGGGTTTCAAATAAGTAATTGGGTTTTGGGTCGTAAATTTGGAAATGAAACACAAGAAAACGAAAGGAACTCAACTTATGAACTAAGAGAGTGATAGCAAGTAATAACTCAATCAAAGGGAAATCGAATAATCCATAAAGCAGCACTAACTGATTTCAAACTCCAAAACACACTAAAAATTATAGCTAACTTGATACCAAACAATGCCAAGGCTTCTATTGACACAAAGTGCAGAAATTCATCCAATTTGGCACACAAACTAAGAAAGTCTAGGTGCTGAAAATAAGGCTAATTGCAACCCTGTAAACTGATGTAAAACAAATGGAATTGAAACAAGCAAATCAATTTCATTACTCGGAATCCATTACTGCAGAAACAAGGGAATGCTGACAAAGAATCCTGATCTCAGTTGATACGCAGGAAGCACAATGGAAACGCAGGAAACACAATTGAAAAGCAAGGGAAAAGCTGAAAATTGATACAAGATCAGACATTAAAACCCCCTTGATATAACCTGCCAGAATTTTGAAAGCTAATGCGCCGAGAGGACACTAGATTCCAAAAACAACCAAATAGAACACTAGCTGATACCAATTAGCTTGTTGAGGGTTCAGTTGATACATAACTCAGAAAATATGGAACTGATATGCAGCAAAGGACTGATCCAATTCAGAGCTAATTAAATTCAAGAGGCAAAAACAGAATCGCAAAATCTGTGTGCAGGAATGCAGTAACGATCAGATATAGAACAGGCAAGCAAACTAAAATTAAGGCAATAACCTAACTTCAGTAAAGGTTCAAGGAGCTGATGTAACTGATGCAAAATTCGGAAGTGAGAACTGAGATTTTCAGAATTGATATTAACTGCAGAAATGGAACTAAGACATGCTGAAATTCAGAATCAACCAATAGCAGAGACAAACATAACAATCCAAATGCAAGAGAACTTATCTAATGTCAGGAAGGATTAAGAAGGTCTATTGTATAACCAACACGAATTCAGAACCTAAAACTGAAAACTTGCAGAAACTGAAAACTAGAGTGCAGGAATGAAATCTGATACGCAGAAAAACAGGGCTGAATGGGACTGATACGCAGCTGGAAACTGTAAACAAACTGAATTAACTCTAAGAATTCACTAAACTAGCTATCTAATTAACTACTAGAAGCGTTTAAATACTAATTAGAGCTGGGAACAAATTCAGTAACCGAAAACTACAGCTAATGAAACAAAATCAGAAACTGCAGAAACTGAATTATAATTAAACCAACAGAGTTTAACTAAGGAAACTATCCATAATCCCTCCTCTCGGCTCGAGAACCCCTGCTGTCACTCAAGGACGAGCCTCCAGTTGAGAAAGAACGATCCAAACAAGAAAACTACAGCAGCTGGATAAAATTCAGAAACAAAATGTTGCGGCAGAATTGGAAACTACAGCTAAAAACATGAATTACGATAAGAAATCTAAGCCTCAATCCTCCCTAAGCTCAAATGCTTCTTGGTCGTCAAGCAAGAGTGAGCCTCGAACCCGTAAGCTCAGCAAATCATCAAGAAATTGTCTCTACGATTCAACTCTAACTCAGCTTGCTCAATTCTGAATTTCCATTCGGCATCCTTCAATTCAGCTGTGTCCGCGATTGGTGATGAGTTGGGGATGATCCAAGAAGTCTAGGGAACCCCTCCAGAAGCTCGGGTGGAATGAAATGGAGCACAACCGATCCAAAGGCAGCAATTGAACAAAACTGCGGAAACCTCTCAACAGCTCTGTTTTTGGGCAAATCTGAGCTAGAATCTCACCAATGAAACCTTCCAAATGACCTAACACATGCTCTAAGAGAGGAATTGAGGGGTCGCGCCCCTTGGATGAAAAAAAAACTAGCTAAAACAGTGAAGAACACGAAGAAGAAGATGTTGCGGCGAGGAAACGCGACGAGGAGAAAGGTGCGCAGAAATTTGATTAAATAGTTAAGCACGGACGGTCCAGATTGATTTGAGGAGATCCAACGGCTGATCTTCATCTGATTGGAGCCAAACTTTTATGATGATGATCTGGGGTCAGGATCTGCCTTGTGGTAGCTCAGATCCTCCAGATGTGCATCGGATGGTCCAGATCAACTCTATCTGTGAATGGACGCTCTAGAGCCCTCCTTGCTTGATCCAACGGTTGATTGAGCTCTGATTGGAATGAAACCTTCAGATCTTGATCATAGAGCTTGATCAACCCTAACCCTAGCTCGGATTGCTTCAGATCATCCCGGATGGCTCAGATCTAGCCGCTCTTGAATCGGACGGCCCGGATTAATCGTAGGCTTGATAATTCGATCCGGTTCACATCCGACTCAGGTTTGACCCAGTATGCTCTAGGTCCAGGATCCTTTCATGCCTACAAAAATATATCAGAAAATTAGTGGCCAAATAATCCAAAAATTGTGTAATTTTGCAATTAAGTCCAAAATAATAGGAAATCCTAAAACCTAGGGTAAAATCACAATTAAGCAATAAAAATATAGGTCAATCATGGATTTTAGCACTTAAAATAATCAATAAAATGGTGCTTATCAAGACCTCTCCATGTCTATGGATTAAAAATAATCCGAATGGAGACCCGTCCCCCAATGACCATCTCGTGCCGTATCGAACGATCCAAATTACAACTCGGCCAATTACCAAAATCGGTCTTATAATTTGCTCGACCGTTCGACCACTAAAAAGGCGACGAGTGGATCGCCGACTTTTGTGTTTATGGTCAGGGTCTAGTTAGTGAATTATTAGCTATGATACGATATCAAAATAATATACTAACTCACATGAAATGACAAGATAAAAAAAACAAGCACATGTATGAACATAAGCATAATAAAGGGAGCTTGGGAAGAGATATACCTTCCCGATCACCTCGCGGTCTTCTACCATATGTCCCTACCTTCCTAGACATCGTGTGGGCGACGGTCTACCGGGAACCGAGATCACCAAAGGCTCTGAAATATCCTCTCTTCACTAATCGGCCAAAACCCTATCTCCTAGGGTTCACCCGCCGGCGCTCCTTCTCCTCTCCCTTTGCGCCGCCGACCGCCGGAGCCGCCTACAAGCCTCCGGACCAGCAGCATACCTTGAGTGGAAAGTGAAGAAGAAGAAGAAGAAGAAGGAGAGAACTCTCCTTCTTCTCTGCCTAAACCGCCAGAACAATCCCTCTTCCCCTTACCTTGGGCCGCCGCTGCCGCAAGGTCCGCCGCCACCTCTCCTCACCGACAGCCGCCTCTTCCTCTCCTCACACCAGAAAAGGGACCAGTGAGTGGTTCCTTTGTCTGCTGGTGATCTCCTGCCGAGAGGATGAAGGAGGAAGAAGAAGAGGAGAAGCTTTATTGTGGCCTAGGAGAGAGGAAAGGAGATGGCAAGAGAGAAAGGGCTTTTGGGATGATTGGATTGATTAACCCCAGGTATCATGATCTCTTAGGGTATTTATAGGGCTAAGGTAGAGACCAAGAGGAGGAGTTGGATCTTGGCCCACCAATGGATCTAAACCCGATCCATTAATTAAGATCCATTCCACTAAAGGATCTTAATTGATCATCCTCACCAACTCCCATATTTTCATATGTGCTACACATATTATGAGTTGTCCATCCCCCCGTGTTTAAGATCTCGAATGCCCGTTAATTAATTTAAATTACTGGCAATAAAATTAATTAACTTCTGGATCCTTGACTAGTACCACTCAACCTTATCATCGTGCCAGATCAAATCCACCTGCAGGGTTTAGCACGATGAACCTTTTGAGCTCATCAAGAGGGCATCATCATCCCGACTCACCAGAATACGAATTCCGTCAATAATCAATAGCACATCTGTTGGATCGGGTTGGTCCGGCTAGAGGAGGGTGAATAGACGGCTGGCTAATAAATAAAAGAAATGGAGGAACTCGTCTTTTAAAAAGAAACTTGGTTGCAACTTGGTCGTTGCTTCCAAGACGGTTAAAGCAAAAAAAAATCTCCTTGTGGCGGAGAAGCCTTACAACTAAAGCACACTAGACTTTAGAGAGAATTACAAGAATTGAATTGAATTTTCTGACTCTGAATCTCTAAGCCTATTTATAGGTTGAGTGATATGATCTTGACCGTTGATACAAGATTGAATTTCATCTTGATCGTAGATCTAAGATTATCTCAACCAGATTTTAAACTCTAATTAAAAGGGATAAATATTATTAATCGGCTCCTTTGAAATGGTCTTCAACGGCTCCTTTGAAATGGTCTTCAACGGCTCCTTTGAAATGGTCTTCTCAACGACTCCTTTGAAACGATTGCTTCAAGGCTGGTAAAGTGTGGATTGCTCCTTTAATCGGCTCCGTTAAAGCTTTAATTAAAAGCTTTTAATAAAAGCTTAATTCGCATGTAGATTGCATCCACGTGTGATTTAAAAAAGCTTTAATTAAAAGCTTCAATAAAAGCTTAATTCTCTCGAGCTCGTCTTATTAAAAGCCATTTTAAAAAAAGCTTTAATTAAAAGCTTTAATATAAAAGCTTTTATAAAAGACGTCGTGCTTGTCTTGATCCAAGTCAAAGTCAAAGGCAACTTGACTGTTCGTAAGTAGATCTTCTGGATGATTTCTGACCAATCGGA
Source organism: Boesenbergia rotunda (assembly GCA_024364735.1). Taxonomy (NCBI): domain Eukaryota; kingdom Viridiplantae; phylum Streptophyta; class Magnoliopsida; order Zingiberales; family Zingiberaceae; genus Boesenbergia; species Boesenbergia rotunda. The sequence goes on from JAGFNQ010000214.1 coordinate 133,690, forward strand.
GTTAGGCTCACCCGAACCCGACTCCGACCTTTCGCCCCTCGAGCGTGCTTCCTTCCGGCTTCTCGTCCCTCGGACGTCGCGCGCGTCCTTCACGCTCCACCGACGTACTCTTCCGCAGCTTCCGCGTCCCTCGGATTGTGCCGAGCCCGTCGGCTCACTTCCCGTGCAATCCTTCTCGTCCACTGCGTCTTACGCTCGACTTTCTCCGTACCTAAGTTCCTGCACACTTAGCAGAGGGATTAAAACCAATAGGACCTAACCTAACTTGGTTGATCACATCAAAACCAACCGGGGCACCAACAATCTCCCCCTTTTTGATGTGCATCAACCCAAGTTTAGTTAGGGATAAACAACAAACAATAAAAAATATTGTAACAGATTTAAACATGAAAAGAATTTGCAATCATGTACATAACCTCCCCCTGAACATAAACTATTCTCCCCCTTTGATCACAGCAAAAATGGGACAAAAAAATAGGGATGGAAAAATATAAATTTCACTTAATTTTTTTTATTAAAAAATCCTAATAAATTCATGATAAGTATGCCAAGTACTCAAAAATATAAAATTAATTTTCTCTAGTAAACTCCGATCGAAATAATTTCTTAAAAACATTAAACAAATGATAAAGGACATAAAGAAACAAAATATTAGTCAGTTTTGTTTTTCATAAATACCAGAAAATTAATTCAATATTGATTTTGGGACCCAAAATAAATTTTCATCTACGGGGTTAATCAAATACTTTGGAGGAATATAATTTCTAGGAATTTTTCTAAGCTGGCCCCTATGATTTTTAACATACCAATTCAGATTTTTAGGATAAAAATTCTTTTTAATTCTTAAACATGCAATATCATTTTCTAATTTCTCCAATAAATTCTTCAAATTTTCATTTTCTGTTTTCAGTTGGTCGGATAGAACAGATGAGCATACAATGCCAATTCTTTCTTTTAACTCAGAGTTTTCTATCTCCAATTTATTCATCGACTTAAGCATGGATTTTATTACTGAGTAGATTCGAGCAGGTGGAAGTAGACATACCGCACTTACCGGGTCGGTTTCGAAGTTAGGATCTTCCTCTTCATTGCTGCTTTCTCCCGAGGTGCTTTCTTCATCTTCGTCTTGGCGGCTTGCCATCAATGCAAGTCCGACGAACTCTTCGGCTTCCGATTCATCTGACGAGGTCTCGTCCCAGGTGGCTTTTAGTGCCTTTTTCTTCTTGGGCTGGTTCTTGAGTTTAGGGCACTGATCTTTCAGGTGTCCCTCCTCATTGCAGTTGTAGCATCGGACCGTTAGTTTTTTCTTTCTCTGCACCTTTTTTGAGCGGTTAGTATTAATGTATTTACATAATTTTCTTACCGCTAGTGTTGTTTCTTCATCATCCGCTGAAGATTCTTCGTCGAGTTGGATCTTCCTTGTTTTTAGCGCAATATTGTCAGCTTTCCTGTTCTTTTCTACAAAGCGTGATTCGTGAAGTTCCAAACTAGAAAACAACTCTTCTAAAGTACTTATTTCTAGATTTTTTGAAATATAATATGCATCAATTACCGATGTCCATTCTGGGGTTCTCGGAAACGCGTTTAGAGCGTACCTTTGAGCATCGCGGTTAGTTACCTTTTCTCCGAGATTTTCGAGGCTTGTGATTAGTTCTTTTACCTTTGCATGTAATCTCGCAACAGATTCTCCGTCTTCCATCCGTAGATTGGTCAGTCGGCTTCGAAGAACATCTCATCGCGCAAGTTTTGCTTCCGAGGTTCCTTCGTGGAGTTCCAAGAACTTTTCCCAAAGTTCCTTTGCTGATTCGTACTTACCGATCCGGTTCACATCTTGCTCTGGGAGGACGGTCAGCAGATGAAATTCTGCCTTTCCATTTGCTTCAGCATCAATTTGTTCCTTCTTGTTCCAAAAATCAGGATCCTTGATCTTTCCTTCATTGTCTTTGGGAGCTGCATAGCCATTTTTCATAATAATTAATAATTCATAATCTGTAGTAAAAAATACCTGCATCTTCCGTTTCCATGCCGCGAACTCCCCCTCAAATTTAGGCGGGTATATTGCTGGTCCAACCATCTTAAAATTTGCTGCAGTTGGCGGTTAATCCTTCTGCGGCGGCTTGGCTCTGATACCACTTGTTGGATCGGGTTGGTCCGGCTAGAGGGGGGTGAATAGACGGCTGGCTAATAAATAAAAGAAATGGAGGAACTTGTCTTTTAAAAAGAAACTTGGTTGCAACTTGGTCGTTGCTTCCAAGACGGTTAAAGCAAAAAAAAATCTCCTTGTGGGGGAGAAGCCTTACAACTAAAGCACACTAGACTTTAGAGAGAATTACAAGAATTGAATTGAATTTTCTGACTCTGAATCTCTAAGCCTATTTATAGGTTGAGTGATATGATCTTGACCGTTGATACAAGATTGAATTTCATCTTGATCGTAGATCTAAGATTATCTCAACCAGATTTTAAACTCTAATTAAAAGGGATAAATATTAGTAATCGGCTCCTTTGAAATGGTCTTCAACGGCTCCTTTGAAATGGTCTTCTCAACGGCTCCTTTGAAACGATTGCTTCAAGGCTGGTAAAGTGTGGATTGCTCCTTTAATCGGCTCCGTTAAAGCTTTAATTAAAAGCTTTTAATAAAAGCTTAATTCGCATGTAGATTGCATCCACGTGTGATTTAAAAAAGCTTTAATTAAAAGCTTCAATAAAAGCTTAATTCTCTCGAGCTCGTCTTATTAAAAGTCTTTTTAAAAAAAGCTTTAATTAAAAGCTTTAATATAAAAGCTTTTATAAAAGACGTCGCTCTTGTCTTGATCCAAGTCAAAGTTAAAGGCAACTTGACTGTTCGTAAGTAGATCTTCTGGATGATTTCTGACCAATCGGAGTTAGGCTCACCCGAACCCGACTCCGACCTTTCGCCCCTCGAGCATCCTTCCTTCCGGCTTCTCGTCCCTCGGACGTCGCGTGCGTCCTTCACGCTCCACCGACGTACTCTTCCGCAGCTTCCGCGTCCCTCGGATTGTACCGAGCCCGTCGGCTCACTTCCCGTGCAATCCTTCTCGTCCACTGCGTCTTACGCTCGACTTCCTCCGTACCTAAGTTCCTGCACACTTAGCAGAGGGATTAAAACCAACAGGACCTAACCTAACTTGGTTGATCACATCAAAACCAACCGGGGCACCAACAACATCATATTATTAATATTATCTCCCAACATACCATGCCTATCGATCTAACAGAATAGATCTCACCCATTGACAAATCAAAGAAATAATAATTAATAATATATGTCCGTTATTATTTCGGGATTAAGGGATCGTACTCTATAATAAAATCTGAGGTCCTATCCAAATTATCGGGTCAGTACAAATTGGATAACCTCTGGTTTTGGTCATGCTCAATGTACTCAAAGCACACTAGTGTAATTCTATGGTCAAGACCAACCACACCTAATTACACTACAACCATCCCGATGGGTTGTCCAATTCCATCTCGGTTGTGAGCCTCTATTTATACTAAGTAAGGAACTGATAACATGATCTTCCGTGTGACACCACACACCATGTTATCTACAATGCAATGTAATTGGGCATTTATTCATGTACTAATATAAATAGGCACCTAGTATTGTTGTGATTCTCTTTTCAAAAGTCAGATGATCTCATATATGAAAAGAGCAATGTCTTTAGTATACACATCTAACAATCTCCCACTTATACTCAAAGACTATGTTGTCCTCAAAATGTCATACATCTGACTCCCTGATCCTCCACATGTCTAAAGCTCTCACTATCATGGCCTCAATGAAAAGATCTCCCATGTTGTCCTCTGATGTAATCTAGGCAACAACAGCTTTTCCTCTCTTGGGTGATACTCATGCTCTATGTGTTTACTTGTCTTATGGGCTCGTGATTTTTTCGAGTTTTGCAACTGCACCATTTGTTTATCATAACAAAATGTGATAGCTCTGAGCAAACTAGGAATCACATTGAAATCCATCTTGAGGTCCCTGAACCATGTAGCTTTCCTGGCTGACTCAGAGGTCGCCATATACTCAGCTTCCATGGTGGAGTCCATCACGCAGCCGCTGCGCGACACTCCTCCAACCTCTGGTTCCACCTCTTAAAGTAAACATAAAACCCCGAGGAATACTTATGTTTGCCCTAATCCGACTTGAAAACTGTATCCATATAACCCATAAGGAATTGGTCTGCCTGGTAAATCAGTTTATAATCCTTAGCCCTTCTCAGACACTAATATAAGCTTTTACGCAATCCAATTTCCTTGATCTGGGTTACTCCGATATCTGGTATTCATGCCCCCGGCACAACAGATATCTGGTCTTCTTTTAGCATACATGAGGCTTCCTATAGGCGACGCTAAAGGAACCGCCATTACCTGCTCTATCTCCTTTGATAATCTAAACATATCTCCTTAGATAGAGTAGCTCCACAACTGAAAAGTACAAAACTTTTCTTAGAAGTTTCCATGCTAAAACGAGATAAGACAGTGTCACTGTATGAAGCTTGGGATAAGCACAACATCCTTCTCTGGTGTTCCCTTAGAACTTTGATCACCATGGATGTGTCCTGCTTCTCCTAAGCCCTTCATATCAACTGTTTGGACGACCATACCCTTACCTCTGATAATACTTTGTCATTGTTGCCAACTAACAAAATATTATCTACGTATAGTACAAGAATACCACTACGTTTCCGTCACATTTCTTACATATACAAATCTCATCCGTCCTTTGAATAAATTCATACGACTAGATTATCGCTTCAAAGCGGATGTTCCTCGTCATAGGTCTAGGGATCTTGATTCATGGTTGCCAGGGACCAAGTCCGAAGACTTTCCAAGAACATGAATCCTTTTGGTTGACTAACAACCCTCCCACTACGACGAGGAACAACCTATGTATCATCTGTGACACGTGGTGCAGTGACTTGTGGTATTTCCTCTTGTACAGTTGGTACTAAGGTCAGAATGTCCCCCTTCAATTTTCAAGAACTAGTCTACTCATGGGCTTGTGATTCATCACATAGACTTCTTCTATGAATCTGGTATTCGTGCCAACGATTACCCTCTGATCCTTAGGACTATAAAACCACCTTTCGTTCCTCTAGGATAGCCTACGAACAAGCGCACGAGATTCCAATCTTATCAGTATCCCTTTCAGCACATGTGCTGAGCAACCCCATATCTGAATATGTCTTAGACTTGGCTTTCGCCCAGTCCACACTTCTATGGGAGTAGAAGGTACTGACCTAAATGGTATCAGGTATGTACGCTGTCGTTTCCAGAGCATATCCCCAGAACGAATCCGGCAACTCGGAGCAGCTCATCATTGTCGTAACCATCTCCATAAGAGACCTTTTCCTTCACTCTGCTGCACCGTTCTATTGGGGCGTACCGAGTGTAGTCAATTGGGATTGTATCCCAATCTTCTGATAAATAAGTCCTAAACTCTCCCAAGAGGTACCCACTACCACGATCCAATCATAGTGTCTTGATACTTTTACCTTGATGTTTCTCCACATCAGTCTTGAATTCTTTGAACTGATCAAAGTATTCAGACTTGTGGTTATCAAGAAAACGTATCCATAACTTTGAATGTTCATCTCACAAAGTATTCAAAGCTACCTCTATCCTGGATAGGCATAGGACCACACAAATCAGAATAAACCAATTCTAACATATCTTTAGCCCTATACCCCTTGGCCATGAAAGACCTCTTGGTCATCTTACCTTCCAAGCATGATTCAAAGGTTGGGAAATCTCCTACCACCAATGAACCTAAGGGTCCATTGGTTATTAACCTATGAATCCTACTAAGGTTAATAAGACCAAGCCTTAGATGCCAAGGACATGTTCGATTCATCTTGGAAGGAACCTTTCTCTTATTTCAATTAGATGATGAGCTATTAGCTACTATTTGCATCATGGGAGACTTTTGGTTCTAATTGCTTAAATTACTTATCAATGTTCTTAAACAGATAATCTTTCTATTCCACTTTTCATAACAAAAAGCAATAGAATATCCATTATTTCAGAAACTGAACCAGAGTTCTTTCTAAAATTAGGTACATAAAAGCAATCTTCTTAAAACCAAAAACATTATTCTCCTATCTAATGGCAAATAAATAACTCCCACTGCAATAGTTGTCACCTCCGTAGCATATCCCATGTAGACGGTAATTTCATCCTCAGCTAGTCGTTGGGCTTCCTGGAACCCCTACAAAGAATTGCTGACATGATTAGTGGCATCCGTATCTATACACCAGGTACTGATAGATAACACCGCTAAACATGTTACAATGACAAAAGAAAAGGATATACTTTTCTCTTGACAATGGGGACAGTTCACCTTTCAATGTCCAGTTTGCTAGCTTGTGAAGCATTTGCCTTTTGGATTCTTCACGCTAGTCCTAGGTCCCTGCGATACTGCTGCATTCTTTAACTCTCCTTGTTTCTTCTTCTTCTTGCCTTTCGGCATAGAAGTAGAAAACCTTTTGAGTTATTAAGGCCTGCGTATTCTGACGAAACAACCCCTCTACCACCTGGAGTTCTCCCAGGAGTTCCCCCAACATATAATCACGCTTGTTCATATTGTAGTTGAGCCTGAACTGCTCAAAACTCCTTGGCAGAGACTAGAGTATAATATTGACCTGGGTTTCCCCATCGATCTTTGCTCCCAGTACCTCAATTTCATTGAGGTGAGCCATCATCTTTAGGACATGATCCCTTACGGGTGTCCCTTCGACCATAGTGGTCGTCATCAGACTCTTCATAGCAGCTTGCCTAGCAACTCGACTTTGGTGCCTGAAGAGATCTTTGAGGTTCAGTATCATGTCACTAGCAGTGGGCATGGTCTGATGTTGATGTTGTAGTACATTCGACATAGATGCCAGAATGTAGCACTACGCCATCTCATCTGCCTTGACCCACTTCTTGTAACGCTCCCTCAACTCTTCACCAGAGTCCTCTCTAGGCTTATCCGGACATTCCTCGAAGAGTACAAATTTATACTTCTCAGCAGTGAGGACAATGTCAAGGTTCTTCTTCCAGTCTATGTAGTTTGGGCTAGTAAATTTATTGTCCTTAAGTATTGCAACTAGTGGGTTAATGGCCATTATGAAAAACCTGAGAATCACAACACACACTACTTTAGAAATCGAAAATAAATTGATTCCTCAAAACAATTAATTTTCGAAATCAATCAACACCCCTATACACCAAGAAATTCGCATGTTACGATGGTGTGGACGTATACGAATCCCTAAATTTGTAAGAGGAGGTTTTACCCATCAATCTTACTATCTTGTCAACCTATCATTTTGACAAGTATGATCAACAGTTGGTTCACTTCGACTTTGCAAAATAATAGTAGTGACTCCGATGGGGAGGATATTATTATTCGCATCTAAGTGTGCACCATTACACGACACTAAGAAAATTGTTTCCGATTATGTGCCTTCCGATGGGGAAGTACACACGCTCTTTAACAATTTCTATAGTCTTTTCCGACCCAGTGATCCATGTTGAGGCAATTTGTGGTCCGGAGTGACCAAGTGTTTGATGTTTGGGCAAAGGGTTTAAGTTAGGTTTGTAGGACCGGTGCCGTCGATAGAGGGGGGGTGAATATCGACCGTAAATCTTTCATTGAAAACTTCGTAAAACTTTTGTTCGTTCTAGACTTAAAGCGTTAGTGCAGCGGAAAATAGAAAAATAAAGAACAGAACAAAACACAAATTACTCGCGGGATTTATTTACTTGGTTCCCGACCCCCCTGGGTCAGTACGTCCAAGGCCTATGTACTCGGCGTGAGTCCACTATTAGTCTCCTTTTCGAAATTTCCGGAGGTGGAGAAAACCCGTCTTGTAGTTGATTTACAAGCAAAAAGATATTAAACTGAATTGCAGAATGTAAATCAAACCAAAACAACTTATGTCGAAGCGTCAGCTGATCTGGACCTCGGAAGTGTCGCGCACTTCCTCCTGGAGCCTCCCGGTTGTAGAGCCTCATCTTTAGCGCGTTGTCGTCGGTCAGAATGATCAGAATAGATCACCGCAGTTGTCTTTGAAGCAGAGGGGTTGAAGCCCCTTTTATAGGCTTCCTACGGGCGCCCTGGACGTTGGGGGCACCCCGATAAACCCGGTTAAACCTTATCCCTGCGCCGACCTCGCCGTAGCTGATAAAGCCTTTGAGCAGGGCGCCTCGGACCTCCTGGGCACCTATCATGAACCCAGTCAATGCTAATCTCCTGCTTCGAACTCGCAGCAGCAAAACAACTTTGAACCCGGGCGCCCCGCTTGAAGCCTATTCTGCCTACCACCCAAAACTGCCACTTCTCTTCTCTAGCTTGGGCGCCCTGGATGCATGGGGGCGCCCCCACTGATGGGGGCGCCTAGCCTCAAGGTTTCCAACCTAGATTTTTTGCTTGCTTTGTCTTCCAATCTTGGTACCTGGAAGATACATAAACACAAAGCACATATACATACAATATTAGCTTAAGGACTTGGTTCGGACTTCGGATTTGCATGAAACCCTAGGTCAAACCGACGCAAGTTGTCACGCCCCGAGACCTAGGAGCCGCTGTTCCAATATAAAATCGGACAGCACCTCCCTTGTCCGACGGACAATTTACACATACAAACAACACACGCAGATAATAATTTGGCCTCAGGCCTCAAAAACAAGATATAACATAACCATAACACATAATAAATCATACCTGACTGCGGACCGATCCGACTTACAACAAAACAACAAACACATAGTCCATCAGAGGACTCAAAAATACAATACCAAGACAAATAAAACGCGATACAAGTTCCACGACATAAAGCAAATCCAAAACAAATATTACGATGTAAAGGAAACATAACTACGCGGAAGCACCCATCACTGGAGTCGTAGGGACCTGGGACTGGCAACTGGGGCTCCTCCGGCGATCAATCATCCTGAAAACAAAAATATAGGCAACGGTGGTGAGTCCAAATAAACTCAACGGATACCAGAAGCATATATGCACAGCAAGCTATAAATAACAATAAGAATCACGCTGATACAGTCTCGAGTATAGAGGATAAATCATATCTAAAGACTAAGGGTGAAATACATACCAGAGTCCGTCTATCCTATAGGTAGGTGTAATCAATCCTCTATATAACCTCAAAAATGATACACAATCCAAATGTGTATGTTACCTGTAAGGATATGTCAAACATATACAGCACTCAAACACGATAAGCACCAACAAAGGTGCAAAGCATCCTATACACCTGATGCAATGATCTATTCTGTACGCACCTCAGCCACCACCAGACCGGCGGTCGGGTGAACAGAAACAGACAAGTCAACCACTCATGGTTGAATAGAGAAGCCAACCTCTTGTGGCGTACAACATATAAAGCCCAGCACTCGTGGCTATGCAAATATGATGCCCAGCACCTGTGGCAATGCAATCATGACGCCTAGCACCTGTGGCAGATGCAATATGTAGCCCAGCACCTGTGGCTATGCAAATATGATGCCCAGCACCTGTGGTAATGCAATCATGACGCCTAGCACCTGTGGCGGATGCAATATGTAGCCCAGCACCTGTGGCTATGCAAATATAATGCCCAGCACCTGTGGCAATGTAATCATGACGCCTAGCACCTGTGGCGGATGCAATATGTAGCCCACACCTGTGGCTATGCAAATATGATGCCCAACACCTGTGGCAATGAAATCATGACTGGAGACGGGCTCAGACCTCAGGGGAGCCGATGGTCTCCATCACGATAATAGCATCGTGCTAATAGCTCAATCAACACAGGAAACCTGGTTGTGCGACGGGCTCAGACCCTAGGGGAGCTGATAATCGCCAGTATGCAATCGTACAGAGCCTACAACTCAGTATGCAACTTGGAGGGTAGTGTATGCCAACAACTCCCCTCCTCACTAACCAGGTTGTTAACCACACATCGGTGGGAAGGGTATAGGTCTAACGCATGTATCCAGATCTAACCATTTTACCCTAGGTATTCATGCAAGGTATATCTAGGAATCATTCCAACCACACATCGGTGGGAAAGGTATAGGTCTAACGCATATATCCAGATCTAACCATTCAACCCTAGGTATCCATGCAAGGTATATCTAGGAATCAATCCAACCACACATCGGTGGGAAAGGTATAGGTCTAACGCATATATCCAGATCTAACCATTCAACACTAGGTATCCATGCAAGGTATATCTTGGAATCAATCCAACTATAGGTACTAAGTGACCTACCATCATATCTGAGCGCATATGAACGCATGGCAAATATCGAGACTGTAAGGAACTAAACAGGAGTCATCTAAGCAACAGATATCTGATCATAATACACAAAGGCAGGCATAGCGTATAAACTTACTGTTATCCATAACAAACTATGCATAATAGTAAGACAATATCTAAAAAGATAAGTCAGGGTTACCCGCCTTCAACGTGGAGTCTGGGTCCAAGAAAGAACCTCCGCGTCTATACGTCCAAACCAATCAACGTCCTGTATCAAAGGATATAGTTCATCAATTACCAAATCGACTGATAACTAGCTAAACACGATACAAACCCAATTATCACCATCCTAAAGGTGATTGTCACTAATTAACCCTAATTAATGATTAATTTCTATTTAGGTTGAATCGTGAACCAAGTTAGGGTTTATCCCGGCTTAACCCAAGATCCAACACGCCTCTACCAAAAAAATCCATATCGACTAGTATCAAATTAACCACACTAGCCACTTCAACCGATCTCCATACAGATCAAGAAACAAAGAATAGATCATGCTCACAACATATCGAATTCAAGATGAATACCAAACAGTGGAAATCCACAGCTTCATCCCTCATGGCAGCTTTCAAAGATTCACGGCAAACCAATACCACAACTACACACACTACCGTAATCAAACACATCTCCGACCACATAACCATCTTGCCATCAAGCTTATGGTAGGAACAAAGAATCAAGATTAATTCTGCTAACCTAAATCCATTTGCATAACCGGTCATCAATAATCCAATAAAAACAGGCCAAAGGAACATCAAATTGAAACCTCAAAACTCCACCAGAGCTAAACCTAAAGCTCAATCTGAAATAAAACAGAGTTCATCTCAAAAGCTCAATCTGAAACAGAATTTCCAATACAACAATCCAAATAAAAACAGGAGTCGTATCCTTACTGAATGATCAGATTGCTATCCAAAGCAAAACCCACTTCAACATTCCATTCATCACCCGGGAAAGAACACCAACAATCCAACCATGAATCAGAATTGAATTTACCTAAAGGCAGGATCAATCCGGCAGCTTCTCAAGCACCCCGTAGCCGGCTGCAATGAGGTGAGTATTGACGGAGCACCCGGCACAGAATCTGCCCTTGGTTGTATGCTGCCGACAACTCCCCTTTGCTCTAGATCCGACAGATCAGCCCAGAGGAGGAAGATCAGTAAATTTCATATCCCAATCCGAGCTATCTCCCACGCCCAATTGGAGAGGGACGACCTGCAGTCGCTGGCTCCACCCTACGGTAGCTCCTTCCCGCTTCAACCTTCTGCCCTAGATCCGACGAGAGGCAGGGTGGAGCAGAGTCCACGGGATAGGGTGGCTGGCATTGGATGCCCTAGCTTCGTGTGGCGGCTGCGATTGTTTGATCGAGCAGCGAGAAGTGGGGCGGCCGAAGACACCGCCCTAACAACCCCTTTTATGTTGGTCTTTTACATTTTAGCCCTTAGGATTCGACCATTTCCAAACTGTGCCTCATTTTTGCCCTGTTTCGCCATTTAGTCCTTTTAGGCCTAGGATTTTAACATTTAGACCCTTTATAGTTTAGGTTCCATCACACTTAAGCACTCAAAACTTAAGTTTCAAAGCGATTTTAGCCTCTAATTTCAATTTGGATCTCTCAAACCCTAAATCTTGTTCCGAAAAATTTTCTAGATCGCGTTAAAAATGTCGGATTTAACATTCTCCCCTACTAACAAAAATTTGGTCCCCAAATTTCGCTATTACACACGGTATATACTAACAAGCCCTATACTGTGTAACTACTGGACGGAAACTAATCATACGTTTCCTAGGTAAGGTAGCAACCCATAAAATCCAGTAGACTCCATCATCTCTGTTTGACCACCAGTATCTCGCTAGCCAGTAGGTACACTCCTAAAGCCCATGATCTAATCGTAGATACCCACTAGATCCCATCCCAATGTATCTGTGCCGAGCAGTAATGAGGACTATCAATATTTATCACTACTTAAGTAGAAAAATGCATGAACGAACATCATACCACGAAAGGCTGATCCACCGGTCTGCGGTGCCTCCTCTTGGGTAGCCGCATATACTCGTCCTGTCTCGGTACCTGATGGTGGCATCCTCGGAACTGGCTGGGATGGAAACATAGGGGATGCAACAAACTGCTGCGGCTGGTGTACCGAATAAGTTGCGGCTGGCTGCAGAGGCTGATGCGTCAGATGCGCCTGACCATAACCGCCGGTCACAGAAGACTGGGGTGCTACCAAAGTGGGAGTCTGATGAAAGCCATGCATACAACAGATGTGTACTGGTGGGGGAGCTATCTGCTCCTGTCGTGGACCAGTCTGAATTCGTTGACCTCCTCTCCGTGATCTCGATGGTCTAGGGCGACACCTCTGAGTGTTGGCCTCTGCGGATGGATGTGTCACCCTCTGATCACACTCCCGGCTCTGATCATACTCCAATGGGACATTCTGATGTACCATCATCCCTGGCCCCACACTGAAAACAATGAAACATAGTACCATCGCTCCTCTGGTTCTGCTGCGATGATCTGGAAGATCCTGCTGATGAGCGCCCATCCTTGGGAGGTCGAGGAGCTGCCCCAGGATTTCCCTGCACATCATGGTCCCTACTAATCCTCTTTTGTCCTGCATACAGCTGCTCCTAATCTAACAGTGTATCCTGATCCGACTGTCTATCTCCATACACTTGTTTCTGTGCCATCTCGATCAGGAGTGCTCTGTCTAACGCCTCACGGTAGGAGGTCGTACCAAACCCGGCTATCAGAATCTGGATATAACCGGCTAATCCCTGGATGAACTGAAGCATCCTCTCTCTATCATGTGCCACCAACTGGGGGCAGTACTCAGCTAGACGGCTGAACTCCGCATTATATTCCATGACCGTGCGCTTTCCTTGCTGGAGAATCAGAAATTCCTGACGTCGAGCCATCTGATACGCAACGGGGAGGTACTGACTCTCGAATGCCTCATGGAAAGTTGTCCAGGTGATGTGCTGCTCACCAATAACCGTGTGCTGAGTAGCCCACCAAGTAGTCGCCTCATCATGCAAATGGTAGGCAGCCAATTCTGCCTTCTCCCACTCTGAACAGGCCATATAGTAAAATGTACCCTCCAATGTCTCGATCCAAGAACGAGCGACCCGAGGGTCAGGTTCTCCATGGAACAATGTGAATCGCCCTTTCACCGACTCCGCCAATGCTGGTATCCGTGCTCGAGCCCTAGCCCTAGCCCAGTCCACAGAACCGATAGGGTCCACCAGTGGAGCTGCAGCAGATACCGGAGCGGGAGCTGCAGTAGGAATCATGGGAAATCCCGGAACCGAAGCCACGGGTGGAGCTGGGTGAACTGGCAAGGCAGGCGCTACTGATGGTACAGCGGAATACACTGTAGAGGGTACAACTGGTGGTACCACTGGATACGCAGATGTAGGTCCTCCTGGGGTGTAGGCACTGCTGAATATACCGATGGGGGTACAACAGATGGTACCACTGGTGGTATCGCTGGATATGTCGGTGTAGGCTCTACTGAACACCCTAAGGTGGGTACCACAGATGGTATAACTGGATACACCGGGATAGGTACCACTGGTGGTACCACAGAGTAGGCATGGGTTGGTACTGCTGCCGATATGGTGGGCACAACTGGGATAGATACAACTGGTGGAACAGTGGGAATCGCTGATACAAATGGAACTGAGACCCTCGGAACACCCGGGGGAGTCTGACCACGACTAACAGGTTGTATCCCAGTCGATCTCTCTAGTGACTCTGTCGCCTGAGACCTGAAAGTCCGCCACATGGTCGCTCTGGACCACGTCTCGGTGTGGGAGCAAATTTACTCCGAGTCATATACCTGTTACATCATTTCCCAATGTTATAAATAGTGCAAGTCTTACAAAACATACCATACGAAGAATATCATCCTCTTCTAACGATGGTAGCACATACCTAATGCTACTCTTCTACATCAATGTAGGTTATGTACCCTAACCATGCCCTCCAGGTGACCTAACCAGGCATGAACGACCCAACGGTCTGAAACTCCTTGAACCAGAGTAAGTCGATCCTACACTTATCGAGCCAACAGCAGTAGGCAATCCCTAGTTCTCGCTTAGCTAATAATAGCTAGAACACGTACTATAAATAATAAGGTCTAGAAAAATCAAAATCCTAAACCTTCAATAGATTGTTGACATATTCGACCTTGGCTTTCCGACTCAGCAGTCAACACTACTAGAGAATTAGCATTCCCCGTTCCAAAGTCTTATCGGCAATGTGTCAACTAATCGCTCACATGAACGATCACGACAAATATAGATTGACTCCCTGTCAATCCGACTAAAACCAAGTCTATGAGTAGCAATCTATCCAATATGAATACACAATCCCCCCAAGCTGGGATAATCTAACCAATCCTAACTCTAATAGTGAATACTAAAAGTAGAATAGGTCCAGAAAGCTATACCTCTTGTCGCCTGGAGATGTCCCGTTGTTGCCAAGTCCCAAAGTACAACCTTGTCGAAATACGACTCCGAAAATCCGAAATGTACTCGGGTATATCATCAAACCCGAGCTCTGATACCTACCGAATCGGTATCAGATACAACTCCGAAAATCAACAAGTCCCCAAGGTATCTCACAACCTGGGCTCTGATACCAAAATAAATTGGTATCAGATAGACACCGAAAAATCCTCAAATACTCGAGATATCTCGCAACCTGAGCTCTGATACCAAAATAAATTGTCACGCCCCGAGACCTAGGAGCCACTGTTCCAATATAAAATCGGACAGCACCTCCCCTGTCCGGCGGACAATTTACACATACAAACAACAGACGCAGATAATAATTTGGCCTCAGGCCTCAAAAACAAGATATAACATAACCATAACACATAATAAATCATACCTGACTGCGGACCGGTCCGACTTACAACAAAACAACAAACACATAGTTCATCAGAGGACTCAAAAATACAATACCAAGACAAATAAAACGCGATACAAGTTCCACGACATAAAGCAAATCCAAAACAAATATTACGATGTAAAGGAAACATAACTACGCGGAAGCACCCATCACTGGAGTCGTAGGGACCTGGGACTGGCAACTGGGGCTCCTCCGGCGATCAATCATCCTAAAAACAAAAATATAGGCAACGGTGGTGAGTCCAAATAAACTCAATGGATACCAGAAGCATATATGCACAGCAAGCTATAAATAACAATAAGAATCACGCTGATACAGTCTCGAGTATAGAGGATAAAGCATATCTAAAGACTAAGAGTGAAATACATACCAGAGTCCGTCTATCCTGTAGGTAGGTGTAATCAATCCTCTATATAACCTCAAAAATGATACACAATCCAAATGTGTATGTTACCTGTAAGGGTATGTCAAACATATACAGCACTCAAACACGATAAGCACCAACAAAGGTGCAAAACATCCTATACACCTGATGCAATGATCTATTCTGTACGCACCTCAGCCACCACCAGACCGGCGGTCGGGTGAATAGAAACAGACAAGTCAACCACTCATGGTTGAATAGAGAAGCCAACCTCTTGTGGCGTACAACATATAAAGCCCAACACTCGTGGCTATGCAAATATGATGCCCAACACCTGTGGCAATGCAATCATGACGCCTAGCACCTGTGGCGGATGCAATATGTAGCCCAGCACCTGTGGCTATGCAAATATGATGCCCAGCACCTGTGGCAATGCAATCATGACGCCTAGCACCTGTGGCGGATGCAATATGTAGCCCAACACCTGTGGCTATGCAAATATGATGCCCAGCACCTGTGGCAATGCAATCATGACGCCTAGCACCTGTGGCAGATGCAATATGTAGCCCAGCACCTGTGGCTATGCAAATATGATGCCCAACACCTGTGGCAATGAAATCATGACTGGAGACGGGCTCAGACCTCAGGGGAGCCGATGGTCTCCATCACGATAATAGCATCGTGCTAATAGCTCAATCAACACAGGAAACCTGGTTGTGTGACGGGCTCAGACCCTAGGGGAGCTGATAATCGCCAGTATGCAATTGTATAGAGCCTACAGCTCAGTATGCAACTTGGAGGGTAGTGTATGCCAACAACTCCCCTCCTCACTAACTAGGTTGTCAACCACACATCGGTGGGAAGGGTATAGGTCTAACGCATGTATCCAGATCTAACCATTTTACCCTAGGTATTCATGCAAGGTATATCTAGGAATCAATCCAACCACACATCGGTGGGAAAGGTATAGGTCTAACGCATATATCCAGATCTAACCATTCAACCCTAGGTATCCATGCAAGGTATATCTAGGAATCAATCCAACCACACATCGGTGGGAAAGGTATAGGTCTAACGCATATATCCAGATCTAACCATTCAATCCTAGGTATCCATGCAAGGTATATCTAGGAATCAATCCAACTACAGGTACTAAGTGACCTACCATCATATCTGAGCGCATATGAACGCATGGCAAATATCGAGACTGTAAGGAACTAAACAGGAGTCATCTAACCAACAGATATCTGATCATAATACACAAAGGCAGGCATAGCGTATAAACTTACTGTTATCCATAACAAACTATGCATAATAGTAAGACAATATCTAAAAGATAAGTCAGGGGTACCCGCCTTCAACGTGGAGTTTGGGTCCAAGAAAGAACCTCCGCGTCTATACGTCCGAACCAATCAACGTCCTGTATCAAAGGATATAGTTCATTAATTACCAAATCGACTGATAACTAGCTAAACAATATACAAACCCAATTATCACCATCCTAAAGGTGATTGTCACTAATTAACCCTAATTAATGATTAATTTCTGTTTAGGTTGAATCGTGACCCAAGTTAGGGTTTATCCCGGCTTAGCCCAAGATCCAACACGCCTCTACCAAAAAAATCCATATCGACTAGTATCAAATTAACCACACTAGCCACTTCAACCGATCTCCATACAGATCAAGAAACAAAGAATAGATCATGCTCACAACATATCAAATTCAAGATGAATACCAAACAGTGGAAATCCACAGCTTCAACCCTCATGGCAGCTTTCAAAGATTCACGGCAAACCAATACCACAACTACACACACTACCGTAATCAAACACATCTCCGACCACATAACCATCTTGCCATCAAGCTTATGGTAGGAACAAAGAATCAAGATTAATTCTGCTAACCTAAATCCATTTGCATAACCGGTCATCAATAATCCAATAAAAACAGGCCAAAGGAACATCAAATTGAAACCTCAAAACTCCACCAGAGCTAAACCTAAAGCTCAATCTGAAACAAAACAGAGTTCATCTCAAAAGCTCAATCTGAAACAGAATTTCCAATACAACAATCCAAATAAAAACAGGAGTCGTATCCTTACTGAATGATCAGATTGCTATCCAAAGCAAAACCCACTTCAACATTCCATTCATCACCCGGGAAAGAACACCAACAATCCAACCATGAATCAGAATTGAACTTACCTAAAGGAAGGATCAATCTGGCAGCTTCTCAAGCACCCCGTAGTCGGCTGCAGTGAGGTGAGTATTGACGGAGCACCCGACACAGAATCTGCCCTTGGTTGTATGCCGCCGACAACTCCCCTTTGCTCTAGATCCGACAGATCAGCCCAGAGGAGGAAGATCAGTAAATTTCGTATCCCAATCCGAGCTATCTCCCACGCCCAATTGGAGAGGGACGACCTGCAGTCGCCGGCTCCACCCTACGGTAGCTCCTTCCCGCTTCAACCTTCTGCCCTAGATCCGACGAGAGGCAGGGTGGAGCAGAGTCCACGGGATAGGGTCGCCGGCCTTGGATGCCCTAGCTTCGTGTGGCGGCTGTGATGGTTTGATCGAGCAGCGAGAAGTGGGGCGGCCGAAGACACCGCCCTTACAGCCCCTTTTATGTTGGTCTTTTGCATTTTAGCCCTTAGGATTCGACCATTTCCAAACTGTGCCTCATTTTTGCCCTGTTTCGCCATTTAGTCCTTTTAGGTCTAGGATTTTAACATTTAGACCCTTTATAGTTTAGGTTCCATCACACTTAAACACTCAAAACATAAGCTTCAAAGCGATTTTAGCCTCTAATTTCAATTTGGATCTCTCAAACCCTAAATCTTTTTCCGAAAATTTTTCTAGATCGCGTTAAAAATGTCGGATTTAACACAAGTTCTCACCCCCGAGAACGCACCTTCCACCTACTCCTTTCAGGAGCCGGTTGCCACCCAGTCCTTCGGGTGGACTTTTGCTTAGCCTCCGATTACTCCGGACCTCGAGACGCCCGAACCCCGACCCGTCTCTACTTCTATCCTTAGTCATCGCTCAGCTAAGTTGCTCAGTCCCTCGGACCAAGACTCCATGCCCAAACCCTAGGTCCAGGACTTAGGTGCCCAACCCTCGGCCAGGTCTTCGTGCCCAATTCCCCGAACCAGGTCTTCGGTGCCCAACCCTCGGCCAGGTCTTCTTGCCCAGTCCCCGACCAGGACTTAGTGCCCACCTTCCGAGTAGGTCTTCGGTGCCCAGCCCTTTGCCAGGACTTAGTACCCAATCCTCGATCAGAACTTAGTGCCCAATTCCCTGAACCAGGACTTATTGCCTAGGTTTACTAGGACTTCCTTCCACTTTGGTTACTCCTCTCTTAACTCCCCTTTGTCTGTTCAATGTGTCACTGACTTAAGTAAATTGTCAAACATTAAAACACTTAGAGGAGAATATCATTGATGCAACTTGCACCAACAATCTCCCCCTTTTTGATGTTTGACAATAACTTAAGTTAGATTGGTTGAAGGGGCTGACTTACTCTCCTTGGGATCAAACTAAAAAATGACCTTAGTTTTGAAAATATATTTTTGATCCTCTGAACATTATTAGAAAAAATTTCTAACTTTCACTTTCTTTCATTTTGATTAATTGATCCTTTGGTAAGAGGGAAAGAAAAAAAATTATTTCTAACTTAAGCGCATCTCTCCCCCTTTGTCATACATCAAAAAAATTACCAGAAATACTTGTGCCAACAATGAGAATATTTGGTTCTTTTTGAAAATACTTAGTATAAATTTTTGAAGGCATCGCATAAAACTAAGTATTTACGTATTTTGATCTTAGAAAACTTAAATAATATTGCATTTTTTTGAGAAAATACCGTATTTTTGAAAGAATATTGGTGCAAGTACTTTGACAGATATGATGCATTTTTGAAAGATATTTTGAAAACTATAAGTTTTTCAACAAAAATATTATACATATTTTGCAAGTACTAACTATTTTTGAAAAAGATGAGACTTTGAAAAATATAAGTAATTTTTGAAAAGTATTATGTATTTTGAAAACATAATATTTTACATGACTAAGTTTCTTTTCCAGTCTGACACAATCCTAGGAAATCTTGTTAACTATAAGAATATTTTCCTAAGTGTCCTGGAAAATTTTCAAACTCAAGTAAATATAAAAATAATTTCATAAGTCACATAACTTCTGAAAAATAGAATAATAGGATGTAAGTATATTTTGAAAAATGTATAAATTTTTAAAGTCATAATACTTGATTTCAGTCTGACATTTATCTTCCAGTCTGATGCAATCATAGGAAACCTTGTTGACTACAAGGACATTTTCCTAAGTGTCCTGGAAGATTTTCCAACCTCAAGATAATCATTTTTTCAAATTGATCAAAACCAGATGAATTTTTGAAAATACTGGTATTTTTTAAAAAATGATAGTATTTCGAAAGAATACTTATGTTTTTAGCATGATTTGAAAATACCACGCATGAAAACATTTGAAATATTCAATAATTTTTTTAATTTGACCTCCCCTAAACTTGACCCAGTCCTGGGAAGCTTGTTGACCACAAGTACTCTTCCTCTGAGTCTTAGGGTTTGATTCAAATCAAAGGAATTATCTAATAATTTCAAAACAATTAATTACACAAAAAACTTTTTCAGAAGTTTGATTTAGACTCCCCCTAAATCTGACACATCCTAGGAGTCCTTGTAGATTATGAAGTGGACCTTCCTCTGTGTCATTAGGGTTTATCAAAATCAAACAATACAAAGCACACTCTTGGAATGTATTTTGAAATTTCGAAACATATTTTGAAATTATGGTATTTTATCTGACATAGTTTTCGAAAAACATAAGTAATAGTGTTTAAAGCCCAGTTTTCGAAAACCGTTTTAAAAGACAGTGGTTTTTCAAGGATAATTTTTGAAAAAGAATAAACCACTCCCCCTGTACCCAACATCGTTTGACTCTATCTAAGTGACTTAAGGAACTTTAGTGTTGTCCTAAGAGGCTTGTGTCTAATTGAGTGAGTCAAACAATTTTTGAAAAGATATACTTTTGAAAAATGTATAATATGTATAATCAATTAGACAAGCATGAATTTCATAAAAATATTATTATGTTGAAGCACTATTTTGAAAATATATTTTTAGGAAAATATTCTAACAATTTTGAAAAATAATTTTAAAAAATATTTTTCAATTCATTAGTCCTTAACATCTCACCCATTTTAGATGTATCAATACAACAAGCATGGTTGCCTTATAGGTGTATTGTGAGATGCTTGAATCATTTTTCTTAATTTATTATTAACTCTAAGATTTAATTGAAGCTTGTGTTAGATTTGAATTTGACACGAAGTAACTTGAATTTGAATTTCAAAAATTGGCTTCCAGGTCTTGGCGAGGCACTAGGCCTTCTTTGGCCGTAGCCTTATTGGATCATCAACCCTTTCCTTGTCAAAGCCTTTTAATGAAATTTCATTTTCAAAATTACTTTTTGAAAAATTCTGGTCTAACTAGTTTGGGTCTTGGATCGGTAGTTTCGACTAGTTTCACCAGTCTAAAGAGACCAAGTAGTGTATACTTGACCTTATTAGAAGAGGTTTCCCTAACATACTATCATCTCACCGCCACCCAATACTAGGTTGATCAAGTGTCAATTATTCTTTTTCCTATAGCCGTTCTAATATATGCATAAAATTTAAATATGAATGACATGTCATATATTTAAAAGAAGTAGCAAATGCATAGCATGACAATTATGCATGAGTCAAACAATTCAAAGCATTTTATTTAAGTTTCTAATGATGTATCAAATTCCCGATTTGATACATGTCGTGTGAACCCGCGAATATGTCAACGCACTTTGACATATTTAATGTTATTAATTTTAATTGTTATAGTTTGGGTAAAATTTTATTTTAGTTCAAGTTTATTTTATTTAAAGATTTATTGGAGAATATATTGATTAAGGACTAATTAATTAAGAATTAATTGATGTTGAATTAATTGAATTTGAATTAATTACGATTAAGTTATTAATTGAATTAATTTAAACTTAAAGTAAGTAAGATCTAACTAATATGAGTTAATTAAGATTTAATTTGAATTAATTTTAAGTTCGAATTAATCAAGATTTAATTGAATTAATTTAATCTAATTTAACGAGGGTTTAATTTGAATTTATTAAGATTTAATTTGAACTTGATTTGTATTTAATGTAATTAAGATTTGAATTTAATTAGAATTTAATTTAATTTGAATTTAATTTAATTATGATTTGAATTTAATTTGAATTTAATTTGAGTTTAATTAATTAGAATTTAATTTAATTTGAATTTAATTGAATTTGAATTTAGTTTAATTTGAATTTAATTTAATTTGATTTTAAAATAGTTTGAATTTAATTTAATTTAATTTGAATTTAATTTAATTTGAATTTAATTTGATTTGAATTTAATTTAATTTGAATTTAATTTAATTTAATTTGGATTTAATTTGAATTAATTTGAATTTAATTTAATTTAATTTGGTTTAATTTGAATTAATTTGAATTTAATTTAATTTGGATTTAATTTGAATTAATTTGATTTTAATTTAATTTGGATTTAATTTGAATAATTAAGGTTGAAATGATTAATTAATAGTTGTGGGTTTAGGTTCAGCATTTTCATTATTTCGAAAATTTCTGACTCATCCTTATTTTTTTTCAAGTTTTTCTAATAATTCGGATTTATTTGAACGTTTGTGATTTTTATTAACTATGGCCTTTATCTTAGACAATTCTATCTCCTCCTCAAGATTAGATCTTTTAGTATCCTCAAAATAGGAGGAATAATTTGGGCCACTAATTAATATTTTGTAATAATTTTTAAGATTATCTATAATTAAGTTATTATCTAGGAGAATTTTTTCTTTATTATCCTCAAGATTTTTAATAAAATCATTTTTATCTTCAAAAATAATTTTAGGATCATCTCCAGAATTATCTTCACTGACTTCAGAGTTATCTTTTGAATTCTTGAATTTGAATTCAGAGTTATATACGGATTTTCAAATTTGAATTCAAAATTATCTAATGGATTTTCAAATTCAGAATTATCCTTAAGATTTTTGAATTCAGATCTATCCTTAGATTTTCAAATTTGAATTCGGATTTATCCTTAGGATTTTCAAATTTGAATTTATCCTTAGGATTTAATTTATCTGAATTAAAATTATTAGAATTAAAGTTTTTAGAATTAAAGTTATCAGAATTAAAATTATCAGAATTAAAGTTATTAGAATTAAAGTTATCAGAATTAAAATTATCAGAATTAAAGTTATGATAATTTATTTTAGAAATTACTTAATTGATGTTCTGAATTAAATAATTAATTTCTGATACTTTAGTCATATCTGCATTTTCTAATTTGACATGCAAAATGTTAATTCTACTATGCAGTAAATCTAATTTATCAAAAAAATTAACTAAATTATCATAAGGCAGTGCAGGAATTTTGAAACTTTTCGGAACGTAAATTTTACGTACCTTTGTCGGACATTTGTTCTTGTAGTGTCCGTACTTCTCGCATTTGAAGCATCTGATGTGGCTTTTATCTCTCCGGACTTCTGGCGCTGGTGCCCCCTTTGCCGCCAGTGGTGTAGATCGAGTCTTACGAGTAGGGCACTGATTTTTATAGTGCCCTCTCTCCCTGCACGTGAAACAAATAATATGAAACTTAAAAATGGGCATTAAAAAAATTGTACCTGATTCACCCCTGGGCTTCCCCTCAACTCCTAGCGTCGTTGCTCCGTCGACGGTTAGTCCGGTGAAGAGCGGCTCGGCTCTGATACCAATTGTAGGACCGGTGTCGTCGATAGAGGGGGGGTGAATATCGACCGTAAATCTTTCGTTGAAAACTTCGTAAAACTTTTGTTCGTTCTAGACTTAAAGCGTTAGTGCAGCGGAAAATAGAAAAATAAAGAACAGAACAAAACACAGATTACTTGCGGGATTTATTTACTTGGTTCCCGACCCCCCTGGGTCAGTATGTCCAAGGCCTATGTACTTGGCGTGAGTCCACTATTGGTCTCCTTTCCGGAATTTCCGGAGGCGGAGAAAACCCGTCTTACAGTTGATTTACAAGCAAAAAGATATTAAACTGAATTACAGAATGTAAATCAAACCAAAACAACTTATGTTGAAGCGTCAGCCAATCTGGACCTCCGAAGTGCCGCGCACTTCCTCCTGGAGCATCCCGGTCATAGAGCCTCATCTTTAGCGCGTTGTCGTCGGTCAGAATGATCAGAATAGCTCACCGTAGTTGTCTTTGAAGTAGAGGGGTCGAAGCCCTTTTTATAGGCTTCCAACGGGCGCCCTGGACGTTGGGGGCGCCCCGATAAACCCGGTCAAACCTTATCCCTGCGCCGACCTCGCCGCAGCTGATAAAGCCTTTGACCAGGGCTCCCCGGACCTCCTGGGCGCCTAGCTTGAACCCAGTCAACGCTAATCTCCTGCTTCGAACTCGCAGCAGCAAAACAGCTTTGAACTCGGGCGCCCCGGACCTCCCAGGCGCCCTGCTTGAAGCCTATTCTGCCTACCACCCAAAACTGCCACTTCTTGTCTTTAGCTTGGGTGCCCCCACTGATGGGGGCGCCCTGGATGCATGGGGGCGCCCCCACTGATGGGGACGCCTGTCCTCAAGGTTTCCAGCCTAGATTTTTTGCTTGCTTTGTCTTCCAAACTTGGTACCTGCAAGATACACAAACACAAAGCACATATACATACAATATTAGGCTTAAGGACTTGGTTCGGACTTCGAATTTGCACGAAACCCTAGGTCGAACCGACGCAAGTTCTCACCCCTGAGAACGCGCCTTCCACCTACTCCTTTCAGGAACCGGTTGCCACCCAGTCCTTCGGGTGGACTTTTGCTTAGCCTCCGATTACTCCGGACCTCGAGATGCCCAAACCCCGACACATCTCTACTTCTGTCCTTAGTCATCGCTCAGCTAAGTTGCTCAGTCCCTCGGACCAAGACCCTATGCCCAAACCCTAGGCCCAGGACTTAGGTGCCCAACCCTCGGCCAGGTCTTCGTGCCCAATTCCCCGAACCAGGTCTTCGGTGCCCAACCCTCGGCCAAGTCTTCTTGCCTAGTCCCCGACCAGGACTTAGTGCCCACCTTCGAGCAGGTCTTCGGTGCCCTGCCCTTTGCCAGGACTTAATACCCAATCCTCGATCAGGACTTAGTGCCCAATTCCCTGAACCAGGACTTATTGCCTAGGTTTACTAGGACTTCCTTCCACTTTGGTTACTCCTCTCTTAACTCCCCTTTGTCTGTTCAATGTGTCACTGACTTAAGTAAATTGTCAAACATTAAAACACTTAGAGGAGAACATCATTGATGCAACTTGCACCAACAAGGTTTACCCTTGTGTATTTGATATGTTTTTATTGAGTGTGCAGGGTGCGCAAGTTACACATATGGACTTGACTGGATGACCTCGGTATAGTGAAGGGTAGCATGGAGACAAGCTGGAGGCTTGTGTGCACCCGAGGGACCATGGAGAGCAAGGACGATGAGCTGATGGGCACGGGCATCAAGGCATGAGTGAAGAATGGCTGGAGGCAAGCTGGAGGCTTGCGTGCATCCGAAGGACGAGAGCCGAAGATGAAGAGGGCGTGAAGGCCATAGTCGAGGTTGCGGATGAGGAGTCAGTTGAGTCGTGAGGGTACGAGTGCTGTGTGATTGTACTCGGGAAATCCTAGGGTTCGAGTGCGGAGTTGAATGTACTCGGGAAGGGTAACCTTAGGTGGGTGAGTAGACCAATCGACTGGCTTGGGGGCAGTCGACTAATGAAACTCATAGAAGGGTTATGGCTGGGGACCAGTCGACTGCCCTGAGAGCAGTCGACTGGTAGCTGCTGATGAGTTGGCTGAAAATTCGAACGTTGGGGTTGCAATGGTGGATTTTCAGTGGCACCAGTTGACTGCCCTGGGAGCAGTCGACTGGTGGCGAGGGTTTTAGCCCGAGTCCTATTTAAAAAGGACTTCATGGTGGCTGAGATTCTTGACGAAACAAGCTTGGTTAAGGCTTGTTAGTAGTCTCTAGAGTCCAGATCGTGTGCTTGGTGCTGTAGCCAGGTTTCTCCACCCATAAGGAGTGACGAGGGCTAGCCGGAGTTATCTGAGGAGTGATCCACCGATGGATTCTTGGATTAGTCACCCTTTAGGGTGGATACCAAGTAAATCGGTTTATTAGCAGGGCCTTGCTTGTTGTTAGTCTTATTATTTTGTATTTCCGTTATGCAACTAACAACGTAAGAAGAAGAAGATCCGAAGATTCGCTATTCACCCCTCCTCTAGCGTACGGAATCGATCCAATAATCCGCAGAATAAGTCCATCCAATGGGGAGGAAGGCACTCATAGCCGACGCGCATACTTGTTCGCATCACTTATCGGATTGTAATGGAAGCCGTGGGACCCTTAGGGTCCCTCTCCCACTTAGTAATTTATTTCGAGGAATTTTCACTAGCATAACCACACAACCAAGCACATAACCAATATATGAGAAATATAGAAACTCCTAAATTTTCCAACTTTCATGGCCCTTGGTCTCTAATGCGCCTTCAGTCGTGTCGTCACTTCGTCCACTCCTCCCTTCCTTATGCGCAAGCCACCTTGAGGGATCTCTGAGCCGAAATAACTAGCTAATTATTTACATCATCGATCATATACTCCACAAAGGAGTGTACATGAAAACTAGACCGACAGTAAGATAAATAGCTCGGCTAAACATGTGTCGTATTTAATTACAAAAATTAAATACCTAGCCTCGTCAAACCCGAGAATTAATTAATTACATCAAATTTGCACAAAAATTCATATAACCATTATTTAGCCATGACAAGTTGGAATCTCATGTCTGTAACACAAAGTTAGCCTACGCACATCAACACATCATCCAGCAAAATAAAATGAATGAAAATACAAAAATTAACCAATCCTAAACACACAAAGCCGGAAACCTCAGCTCTGATACCAATTGTTGGGTATGGCTTGGTGGGTTTCTTAAGCGAATACTTGGTCATCACCGGGAGACCTCTCCATGTCTACGGATTGTAAATAATAAGAATGGAGACCCGTCTCCCAACGACCATCTCGTGCCGTATCGAACGATCCAAATCACAACTCGGCCAATTACCAAAATCGGCCTTGTAATTTGCTCGACCATTCGACTGCGGAAAAGGCGACGAGTGGATCACCGGCTTTTGTGTTTATGGTTGGGGTCCAGTTAGTGAATTATTAGCTATGATACAATATCAAAATAATATACTAACTCAAATGAAATGACGAGATAAATAAAACAAGCACATGTATGAACATAAGGATAATCAAGGGAGCATGGGAAGAGATATACCTTCCTGATCACCTCGCGGTCTTCTACCTTATGTCCCTCCCTTCCCGGACATCATGTGGGTGGAGGTCTACCGGGAACCGAGATCACCAAAGGCTCCGAAATATCCTCTCTTCACTAATCGGCCAAAACCCTATCTCCTAGGGTTCACTCGCCGACGCTCCTTCTCCTCTCCCTTTGCGCCGCCGACGGCCAGAGCCGCCTACAAGCCTCCGGACCAGCAAAACACCTCGAGAGGAAAGTGAAGAAGAAGAAAAAGGAGAGAACTCTCCTTCTTCTTCTCTGCCCAAACAGCCTAAACAATCCCTCTTCCCCTTACCTTGCGTCGCCGCCGCCGCAAGGTCCAGCGCCGCCTCTCCTTGCCGACAGCCGCCTCTTCCTCACCTCACACCAGAAAAGAGACCAGTGAGTGGTTCCTTTGTCTACTGGTGATCTCCTGCCGAGAGGATGAAGGAGGAAGAAGAAGAGGAGAAGTTGAAAACTTCTCCTCTTTGCCGTGACCTAGGAGAGAGGAAAGGAGATGGGAAGAGATAAAGGACTTTTGGGATGATTGGATTGATTAACCCCCTAGTATCATGATCTCTTAGGGTATTTATAGGGCTAAGGTAGGGACCAAGAGGAGGAGTTGGATCTTGGCCCACCAATGGATCCAAACCCGATCCATTAATTAAGATCCATTCCACTAAAGGATCTTAATTGAACTTCCTCACCAACTCTCATATTTTCATATGGGCTCCACATATAACGAGTCGTCCATCTTCCCGTGATAAAGATCTCGAATGCCTATTAATTAATTTAAATTACTGACAATTCAAATTAATTAACTTCTGGATCCTTGACTAGTACCACTCAACCTTATCATCGTGCCGGATCAAATCCACCTGTAGAGTTTAGCATGATGAACCTTTTGAGCACATCAAGGGGGCATCACCATCCCGACTCACCAAGATACTGATTCCGTCAATAATTAGCAGCACATCATATTATTAATATTATCTCCCAACTTACCGGGCTTATCAATTAACAGAATAGATCTCGCCCATTGGCAAATCAAAGAAATAATAATTAATAATATTTGCCCGTTATTATTTCGGGATTAAGGGATCGTACTCCATAATAAAATCTGAGGTCCTATCCAAATTATCGAGTTAATACAAATTGGATAACCTATGATTTTGGTCCTGCTCAATTACTCAAAGCACACTAGTGTAATTCTATGGTCAAGACCAACCACACCTAATTACACTACAATATCCCGATGGGTTGTCCAATTCCATCTTGGTTGTGAGCCTCTATTTATACAAAGCAAGGAACTGATGATATGATCTTTCGTGTGACACCACACACCATGTTATCTACAATGCAAAGTAATTGGACATTTGTGCATGTACTAATATAAACAAGCACCTAGTGTTGTTGTGATTATCTTTTCAAAAATCAGATCATCTCATATATAAAAAGAGCAATGTCTTTTAGTATACACATCTAACAAGGCTATGCCCACTGCTAGTGACATGATGCTAAACCTCAAGGAGCTCTTCGGGCACCAGGGTCGGGCAGCTAGGCAGGTTGCGATGAAGAACCTGATGACGACTACTATGGTCGAAGGGACACCCGAGAGGGATCATGTCCTGAAAATGATGGCTCACCTTAATGAGATTGAGGTATTGGGAGCACAGATCGACGGGGAAACCCAGGTCGATATTATACTCTAGTCTTTGCCTAGGAGTTTTGAGTAGTTTCGGCTCAACTATAACATGAATACGTGTGAGTATACGTTGGGGAACTGCTAGGAGAACTCCAGGCGGCAGAGGGGCTCTTTCATCAGAGTTCACAGCCTTGGTCACTCAGAAGATTTCTACTTCTGTGCCGAAAGGTAGGAAGAAGAAGAAACAAGGTGGGTACAAGAAGGCAGCTGGATTGTAGGGACCTCGGACTGGCGTGAAGAAGCCGAGAAGCAAGTGCTTCACGTATAAGCAAACTGGACATTGGAAGGCGAACTGTCCCCGTCGTCAAGACAAAGATATTTCTTCGTGCTTAGTCGTTGAAATATGTTTAGCGGTGCTATCTACCGGTACCTGGTGTGTAGATACGGGAGCCAGTAATCATGTCTGCAATACTTTGAAGGGGTTCCAGGAAACACGACGGCTAGCTGATGGGGGAATCGTCATCTACATAGGCAATGCTAGGGAGGTGGCAGTAGTTGCAGTGGAAAACTTTTATTTATCTTTTGAGAGAAATTAAATGTTGGTCTTGAGAGATTGCTTATATGTATCCTCTTTTAGAAAGAACTTAATTTCGGTTTCTAAATTAATTAAGGATGGATATTCTATTACTTTTAATAACAAAGTTGTTATAACGAGAAATAGAGAGATTATCTGTTCAGGTACTATGGTTGGCAATCTATATACTCTAGAACCAAAAACTCCCATGATGCAAATAGAGGCCAATAGTTCATCATCTAACCAAAATAAGAGAAAGAAACCTTCTAAAATGACCCAGACATATCTTTGGCACCTTAGGCTTTGTCATATAAACCATAGTAGGATTCAGAGGTTGATAGCCGATGGACCCTTGGGTTCATTGGTGGTGGAAGACTTCCCGACCTGTGAGTCTTGCTTGGAAGGTATGATGACCAAGAGGCCTTTCAAGGCTAAGGGGTATAAGGCCAAAGATGTATTAGAACTAGTTCATTCTGATTTGTGTGGTCCTATGTCCATCCAGGCTAGATGTGGCTTTGAATACTTCGTTACATTCATTGACAATTATTCAAGGTATGGATATATTTACCTGATGCGCCGCATGTCTGAATGCTTTGATATGTTGAAAGAATTCAAGGCTGATGCGGAGAAACGTCAAGATAAAGGTATCAAGACACTACGATAAGATCGTGGTGGTGAGTACTCCTTAGGAGAGTTTAGGACCTACTTGTCAGAGGCTGAGATTCAGTCCCAGTTAACTGTACCCGGTACGCTCCAACAGAATGGTGTAGCAGAAAGAAGGAATAGGACACTTATGGAGATGGTTAGATCAACGATGAACTACTCTGAGTTACCAGATTCCTTCTGGGGATATGCTCTGGATACGACAGCGTATATTTTGAACATGGTACCATCTAAATCAGTCCCTTCTACTCCCATAGAATTGTGGACTGGATGAAAGCCTAGTCTAGGACATATTTGGATTTGGGGTAGTCCAGCCCATGTGCTAAAGGGAGATACTGATAAGTTGGAATCTCGTACAGAAGTACGCTTGTTTGTAGGCTACCCTAAGGGAACGAAGGGTGGTCTGTTCTATAGTCCTAGAATTAGAAGGTAGTCATTAGCACAAATGCCAGATTGTTAGAAGAAGACTATGTGATGAACCACAAGCCCATGAGTAGATTTGTGCTTGAAGAATTAAGAGGGGACGTTCCGACCTTAGTACCAACTGTACAAAAGGATACACCACAAGTCACTGTTGGGTATGGTTTGGCGGGTTACCTAAGCGAATACTCGGTGGATCCAAGAGACCTCTCCATGTCTACGGATTAAAATTTAATCTGAATGGAGATCCGTCTCCCATCGACCGTCTCGTGCCATATCAAACGATCCAAATTACAACTCGGCCAATTACCAAAATCAGCCGTGTAATTTTCTTGACCATTCGACTTAGGAAAAGGCGACGAGTGGATCGCCGACTTTTGTGTTTATGATTAGGGTCAATTATTAATTACTGGCAATGATACAAAATCAAAACAATTAAATAATTAACATAAAATGACGAGACAAATGAATAAAGCACAAATAAGAACGAAAGGAGCCAAGGAAGAATATACCTTTCGTTATCTTACGATCTTCTACCGTATGACCCTCCCCTCTTGGACGTCGTGTGGGTGACAATCTACCATGACCCGTGGTCACCAAGTCGATCCCTTCTCCTTGCACCAATCAATCCCTAACCAAATGGATGTCGTCGGCCGCTCCAAGGAGATAATCCAAACACAAACTCAATTGATTCTTTCCTCCACTGTCAGTGCCTGAACAACAAGTATCTTGGAGCTCTTGTGATCTGAGCAACTCCATGTTGCACAAGCAACTTGTGTTCTGAGCAACTCCACAACTCTAACTTGTGTTCTGGATAACTCCAAAAAGATTGCCTGCCCCCTACACGAGGCAACTCACTACCACTCCAAACAAATTACTGAGGCAATTTACTATCTCTCCTCCCCTTGAACGGCTCACGGCAATTGCCTCCGTGAGGCAACTCGATTGCCTCACGGCAATTGCCAGCAATTGCCTCTGTGCCTCACGGTAATTGCCTAACCGTGAGGCAATTGATTGCCGCACGATAATCGAGAATTGCCTCTGTGAGGCAAAATTGCCTCACGGAAATTGCCCAATGGGGCAACTCGATTGCCGCACGGCAATCGAGGATTGCCTCTGTGAGGCAATTTGCCTCACGCAATTGCCCTATGAGGCAACTCGATTGCTGCACGGCAATCAAGGCATGCCTCACGGCAATTGTCTCTGTGAGGCAATTTGCCTCATCGCCTCCACTCCAATGTTGGGCACCGGAGAAGATGACTCTCCACCCATGAGTCGGCGCACCGAGAGAGAGGAGAAGAGGAGGAGAGAAAATTTTAAGATTTTCTTGTATATCCTTGAATTAATTAGATAAAAGAAAATCAACTTGGTTTCATGTCACATGGGGTTATATATAGGGCTACGATAGAGACCATGAGGATGAGTTGGATCTTGGTCTGCTAATGAATCCAAACCCGATCCATTAATAAAGATTCATTCCACTAAAAGATCCCCATTGAATTACCTCACCAACCCTGATATTTACATATGAGCTTCATTTATTACGAGTTGTCTATCCCCCTGTGTTTAAGATCTCGAATGCCCATTAATTAATATAAATTACTGACAATTCAAATTAATTAACCTCTGAGTCCTTGACTAGTACCACTCGACCTTATCATCATGCTAGATCAAAACCACCTACAGGGTTTAGCATGATGAACCTTTCGAGCTCATCAAGGGGGCATCATCAACCCGACTCACCAGGACACAGATTCCGTCAATAATCAACAACACACTATATTATTAATATTATCTCCCTACTCACCGGGCCTATCGATCTACCAAAATAGATCTCGCCAATTGGTAAATCAAAGAGACAATAATTAATAATATATGCCCGTTATTATATCGGGATTAAGGGATCGTACTCCATAATAAAGTCTGAGGTCATATCCAATTATCGAGTCAGTACAAATTGGATAACCTCGGGTTTTGGTCCTACTCAATGTACTCAAAGCACACTAATGTAATTATATAGTCAAGACCAACCACACCTAATTACATTACAACCATCTCGATGGTTTGTCCAATTCTATCTCGGTTGTGAGCCTCTATTTATACTAAGTAAGGAACTGATAATATGATCTTCCGTGTGACGCCACACACCATGTTATCTACAATGCTAAGTAATTGGACTTCATGCATGTACTAATATAAACAGACACCTAGTGTAGATGTGATTCTCTATTCAAAATAAAGATGTTCATATATATAAATGAAGCAAATCTTTTCAGTATACACATCATACAATCTCCCACTTATACTCAAAGACTTTGCTGTCCTAAAAGATGTCATACATCTGACTCCCTGATCCTCCACATGCCTAAAGCTCTCGCAATCAGGGTCTCCGTGAAAAGATCACCCATGTTATCCTCTGATGTAATCTAGGCAACAACAGCTTTTCCTCTCCTAGGTGGTACTTGCGCTCTATGTGTTTACTCGCCTTATGGGCTCGTGATTCCTTCGAGTTTGCAACTGCACCATTTGTTTCTCACAACAAAATGTGATAGCTCTGAGCAAACCTGGAATCACATTGATAGACCCAAAAGAGGTGTCACGAATGTGGGTCTCAAATTTAGATATTTGTAAAGCTGGAAACCCTTTTTGCAATCAAAGAATAAAAGCGTAGTAAAGGGACCACAGGTCGTATTTTTCCTAGGGCTAGTTGAGGGTGTTTGATTCTTGCTCGAGTTTATGTGTCGTCAAAAATTTTGGGTTTCAAAGAAGAAATGGGTTTTGTTTTCAATTCAGAAATAATAGCACGAAGAAAAGGTAAAGAAAACTTAACTAAATGAGCTAAACAAAGTAAAAGGCAACTAATGACATCAAACAAGGTGAAACTTAATCAACCAATGCAAAGTAGCCAAACTTGGAGACAAAATTGATATTAAATGCAATCCAAATACTAAGAAAGTGAATAAAAGAAGTGATGGAAATTTCCTGAAACAATCAAGCTTAAAACCAAGGCTAGCTATGAAATTCAGAAATTAACTCTAAGCAAACTCAACACAAACTAACTACAAAATTTGGAAGCAAATAAATACAGAGAAATTTCAGAACAACTGAAGACAATACCAACTGATTTCAAGCATCAACACATGCTAGAATTTGCATTTGTTTTGATACACAGATAAGAAGGGAACAAACATTGATACGCAAAAGAGGTACTTGTGTGCCAAAATGATACGAAATGCAGGAAATGGACTGATCAGTAGTTTGGGAAAACAAAGCTGTTAATGAAGAGAGTTGCAGGCCTGAATGAGAAATTCAAAACCTTAAAACTAATCAAACAAATAGGGTTATTGCAGAAATTAAATGGAGGAAAACAGATTCTTGAAGCAGAAGTGCAGCAACAAAAGTTTGATGCAAAGTGCAAAAAGCAACTGATGTGAATCAATTGGGTGTGAATCAAACAAGTCGGGTACAAAATTCAGCAGCAAGTAGATGCAGAATCAAACTCTAGTGAAACAAAAATTCAGAAACAAAGCATGATGTGCAGAAATGGAACATAAATTGTAGAAATGGATTGATACGTAGGGAATTCAAACTGATACGCAACAGGAAATCAAGAAATTAAACTGAAACTGAAGACAATGTTCACTAAACAAACTCACGAGCTAATTTACTTGCAGAAATGAACCTAATTAAGGCTTGATAAATTCAGAAATTGAAACTACAGCAGATGAAACAAAACTCAAGAACTGAAAATGCAGAAATTAAAGGTTGATACGCAACTACGCAAACTGGCACGCAAGTAAGAAAAACATGAAACAACCTGAAATTAAACCTGAGAATTCACTAACAAGCAATCTATCTATTTAACTGGCATAATTGAAACTAATTAAAGCAGTAACTAAGCTGAAAATGAAGCTTAACAAATCTGAAATTCAGAAACAGTAAGGAACAGGGCAGAATTCGAAATTACAACTAAAAACAGAAATACAATAAGAAAACTACTCCTCAATCATTCCCTTGGCTCAAAACCTTCTTGCCGTCACACAAGAGCAAGCCAAGAACCCCTTCAACTCGCAAATCGATGGGATGATAGCTCCAATTTTAGATCTGCTCACAACTGCACGCAGCTGGGAAATCCAGTCCGATCTCCTAGATTTCAATGTAAAGGATTGCGATGATGATTTAAAAATCATCTGAGCACATCCTAGAACCCCTACAGATGGCTCAGATGGACGGAAATGACACGCGGGTGAGATCCAAGCAATCGGATCACAGATCTGCCGAAACCCTCAAACAGCTCTGCTCCGGCGCAATTTTGAGCTGAAATCTCCACAGAAGCTTCCTCCCAACGATCCAAATCCTGCTCCAAGGTTGCGATCGAGATGGCCACGCCTTCACTGAAGAAAATCACAAAAGAAACGAAGAAAAACAAAGAACTAAGCTGCTGCCTGGCGAAGACGCGACCCCAGATCTGAAACAGGGGAGCAGTTTAAGTAGTTAAACAGTGAACGGCTGAGATTTTCCAGCGCTCATCCAATGGTTGATCTTCGTCCGATTTGACTCAAACTTCTAGATCTTGATCAAGGGTCAGGATCTGCCTCGGGTAGCTCGGATCTTCTAGATTTGCAGCGGATGGCTCAGATCAAGCTGATCTTTGAATGGATGGTCTAGATCCCTCTGATCGTGATCCAACGGCTAGATCTCCTTGGAATCGAATGAAAACCTCAGATCTTGATTTGATCGCTCGATTAACCTTAATCCCAGCTCGGATTGATCAGAAGTTCTCAGATGGTCTAAATCTAACCGTTTTTGTATCGGACGGTCCAAATTAGTTGACGCTTGATCACTTGATCCAGTCCACTCTTGACTCAACTTTGACCAAACATGACCTAGGTCCCTGATCCTTCCAAGCCTACAAAAGTAGATTAAAAATTTAATGACAAAACAACTCAAATATATGAAAATTTACAATTAGGTCCAAAAAGAATATAAATCCTAGAACCTAGGGTAAATCCACCATTAAGCAAGTAAAACATGAGTAAAAAATAGATCCTAGAACCTTAAATAATCAACAAAATGACACTTATCACACATCGAAGTCCATCTTGAGGTTCCTAAACTATATAGCTTCCTTTTGGCTGCCACAAAGACTGCCACATCCTTAGCTTCCATGGTGGAGTCATCACGCATCCGCTGTGCGACACTCCTCCAACTATGGTTCTACCTCCTAAACTAAACACAAAACCCCGAGGAATACTTATATTTTCCCCTATCTGACTGGAAGTCTGTATCCGTATAACCCATAGGGAATTGGTCTGCCTGGTAAACCAGCATATAGTCCTTAGTCCTTCTCAGGCACTAATATATGCTTTTAACACAATCCAATTTCCTTGACCTGGGTTAATCCGATATCTGCTAACCATGCCCACAACATAACAGATATCTGGTCTCGATGTTAGTATACATGAGGCTTCCTATAACTGATGCTAAAGGAACCGCCATTACCTGCTCTATCTCCTTAGATAGAGTAGCTCCACAATTGAAAAGTACAAAACTTTTCTTGAAGGGTTCCATGCTAAAACGAGATAAGATAGTGTCACTGTATGAATCTTGGGATAAGCACAACATCCTTCTCTGGTGATCCCTTAGAACTTTCGCCAAGATGTGTCCTGCTTCTCCTAAGTCCTTTATATCAACTGTTTGGACGACTATACCCTTACGTCTGATAATACATTGTCATTGTTGTCAACCAACAAAATATTATCTACGTATAGTACAAGAATACCACTACGTTTCCATCACAATTCTTACATACACAAATCTCATCCGTCCTTTGAACAAATCCATATGACTGGATTATCTCTTCAAAGCGGATGTTCCCCGTTATAGGTCTAGGGATCTTGATTCATGGTCGCCAGGGACCAAGTACGAAGACTCTCCCAAGAACATGAATCCTTCTGGTTGACAAACAACCCTCCCACTATGACAAGGCACCACCTGTGTATCTTCTGTGACACGCGGTACAGTGACTTGTGGTATATCTTCTTGTACATTTGGTACTAAGGTCGGAACATCCCCTTTTAATTCTTCAAGAACTAGTCTACTCATGGGCTTGTGATTCATCACATAGTCTTCTTCTAAGAATCGAGCATTCGTCCCAATGATTACCCTCTGATCCTTAAGAGTATTAAACCACCTTTCGTTCCTCTAGGATACCCTACGAACAAGCGCACGAGATTCCAACTTATCAGTTTCCCCTCTCAGCACATGTGTTGAGCTATCCTATGTCCGAATATGTCTTAGACTTGGCTTTCGCCCAGTCCACACTTCTATGGGAGTAGAAGACACTGACCTAGAAGGTATCAAGTATGTACGCTGTCATTTCCAAAGCATATCCCCAGAACGAATCCGGTAACTCGGAGTAGCTCATCATTGTCCTAACTATTTCCATAAGAGCGCTTTTCCTTCACTCTGCTGCACCGTTTTGTTGGGGTGAACCGGGTGCAGTCAATCGGGATTGAATCCCAGCCTCTGATAAGTAAGTTTTAATTCTCTCAAGAGGTACCCATCACTACGATCTGATCGCAGTGTCTTAATACTTTTACCTTGATGTTTCTCCACAACAGTCTTGAATTCTTTGAACTAATCAAAGATTCAGACTTGCGGCCATCAAGTAAACGTATCCTTAACTTTGAATATTCGTCTCATGAAGTATTCAATATTACCTCTTTCCTGGACAGTCATAGGACCACACAAATCAGAATGAACCAATTCTAATATATCTCTGGCTCTAAACCCCTCGGCCTTGAAAGGCCTCTTAGTCATCTTACCTTTCAAGCAAGATTCAAAGGTTGGGAAGTCTCCCACCACCAATGAACCCGAGGGCCCATCGGCTATCAACCTTTGAATCCTACTAAGGTTAATAAGACCAAGCCTTAGACGCCGAAGGTATGTTTAGTTCATTTCGGAAAGAACCTTTCTCTTACTTAGGTTAGATGATGAGCTATTAGCTACTATTCACATCGTGGGAGCTTTTGGTACCAATTGCTTATCAATGTACCTAAATAGATAATCTTTCTATTTCACTTTTCTCAAAAGCAATAGAATATCTTTTATTTCAAAAACTGAACCGGAGTTCTTTCTAAAAAATTAGGTACATAAAAGCAATTTTATTAAAACCAAAACTTTACTTCCTATCTAAAGACAAATAGACAACTCCCACTGCAATAGTCGCCACCTCCATAACATATCCCTTGTAGACAGTAATCTCTTCCTCAGCTACTTGTTGGGCTTCCTGGAACCGCTGCAAAGAATTGCAGACATGTTTAGTGGCATCCGTAACTACACACCAGGTACCGGTAGATAACACCGCTAAACATGATACAACGATAAAAGAAAAAGATATACTTTTCTCTTGACAATAGGGACAATTCACCTTTCAATGTCCAGTCTGCTGGCTTGTGAAGCATTTGCATTTCAGCTTCTTCACGCCAGTCCGAGGTCCCTGCGATATTGCTGCCTTCTCGAACCCTCCTTGTTTCTTCTTCTTCTTACCTTTCAGCATAGAAATAGAAACCCTTTGAGTCATTAAGGCCTGTGTATCTCTGACAAAAGAGCCCCTCTTCCACTAGGAGTTCTCCTCGTAGTTCCCTCAACTTATACTCATGCTTATTCATGCTATAGTTGAGTCGGAACTACTCAAAACTCTTAGGCAGAGATTGGAGTATAATATCAACCTGGGTTTCCCCATCGATTTCTCCTCCCAGAACCTCAATCTCATTGAGGTGGGCCATCATCTTCTGGACGCTCCTCAAAGAGTACCTATTTGTACTCCTCTGCGGAAAGGACAATGTCTAGGCTTATTTTCCAGTCTATGTAGTTGGGGCTAATAAGTCTGTTTTCCTTAAGTATGGTCC
The DNA here is from genome assembly GCA_024364735.1 of Boesenbergia rotunda. Lineage (NCBI taxonomy): Eukaryota > Viridiplantae > Streptophyta > Magnoliopsida > Zingiberales > Zingiberaceae > Boesenbergia > Boesenbergia rotunda. The sequence continues at coordinate 171,927 of JAGFNQ010000214.1, forward strand.
CTAGTGGGATAAAAGGCTATTTTGAAAATCCTAAGAATTACAACATACACTACTTTAGAAATCGAAAATAAATTGATTCCTCAAAACAATTAATTTTCAAAATCAACCAACACCCCTATACACCGAGAAATTCGCATGCCACGATGGTGTGGACGTATACGAATCCCTACATTCGTAAGAGAAGGTTTACCCATCAATATTACTATCTTGTCAACCTAACTTTTTGACAAGTAAGATCGATAGTTGGTTCACTTCGGCTCTACAAAATAATTGCAGTGACTCCGATGGGGAGGATACTATTATTCGCATCTAAGTGTGCACCATTACACGACACTAAGAAAATTATTTCCGATTATGTGTCTTTCGATGGGGAAGTACACACGCTCTTTAATAATTCTCTATAGTCTTTTTCGACCTAGTGATCCATAGAACAAGTCCATCCGATGGGGAGGAAGACACTCATAGCCAACGCGCAGATTTGTTCGCATCACTAATCGAATTGTAATGGAAGCCGTGGGACCTTAGGGTCCCTCTCCCACTTAGTAATTTATCTCGAGGAATTTTACTAGCACAACCACACAACCAAGCACATAACCAATAATATGAAAAATAAAGAAAATCCTAGATTTTCCAACTTTCATGGCCCTTGGTCTCTAATGCGCCTCTAGTCGTGTCGTCACTTCGTCTGCTCCTCGCTTCCTTCTGCGCAAGATACCTCGAGGGATCTCTGAGCCGAAATGACTAGCTAATTATTTACATCATCAATCCTATACTCCATGAAGCAGTGTACATGAAAACTAGATCAACTGTAAATAAAAAGCTCGGCTAAACATGTGTCGTATTTAATTAAAAAAATTAAATGCGTAGCCTCGTCAACCCCAAAGATTAATTAATTACAAAATTTGCATAACCATCACACTACAAATATTTGGCCATGAAGTTGGAATCTTGTGCCTGCAATACAAAGTTAGCCTATGCACATCCACGCATAATCCAACAAAATAAAATGTATGAAAATGCAAAATTAACCAATCCAAAACACACAATGCCGGAAACCATGCTCTGATACCAATTGTTGGGTATGGCTTGACGGGTTTCCTAAGCGAATACTCGGTCAATCCAAGAGAACTCTCCATGTCTACGAATTAAAAATTAATCCTAATGGAGATCCGTCACCCATCGACTGTCTCGTGCCATATCGAACGATCCAAATTACAACTCGGCGAATTACCAAAAATCGACCTTGTAATTTGCTTGACCGTTCGACCGCGAAAAAGACGACGAGTGGATCGCCAACTTTTGTGTTTATGGTTGGGGCCCAATTATTTAATTATTGGCTATGATACAAAATCAAAACAATTAAATAATTAACATAAAATGACGAGGCAAATGAATAAAGCACAAATAAGAACGAAAGGAGCTAAGGAAGAATATACCTTTCGTTACCTTACGATCTTCTACCATATGATCCTCCCTTCTTGGACGTCGTGTGGGCGACGATCTACCAAGACCCGTGGCCACCAAGTCGATCCCTTCTCCTTGCACCAACCAATCCATAACCAAAGGGATGTCGTCGGCCACTCCAAGGAGATAATCCAAACACAAACCCAATTGATTCTTTCCTCCACTGCCAGCGCCTGAACAACATGTATCTTGGAGCTCTTGTGATCTGAGCAACTCCACAACTCCACAACTCCAACTTGTGTTCTGAGCAACTCCAAAAAGGTTGCATGCCCCCAACACGAGGCAACTCGCTGCCACTCCAAGCAAATTGCTGAGGCAATTTACTATCTCTCCTCCCCTTGGACGGCTCACGACAATTGCCTCTGTGAGGCAACTCGATTGCCTCACAGCAATTGCCTCACCGTTAGGCAACTCGTTAGCCGCACGACATTTGAGAATTGCCTCTGAGGCAATTGCCCTGTGAGGCAAAATTGCCTCAAGACAATTCTCCTGTGGGGCAACTCGATTGCCACACGACAATCGAGGATTGCCTCTGTGAGGCAATTTGCCTCATGGCAATTGCCCTGTGAGGCAACTCGATTGCCGCATGGCAATCGAGGCATGCCTCATGGCAATTGTCTCTGTGAGGCAATTTGCCTCACTGCCTCCAATGTTGAGCGCCGGAGAAGAAGACACTCCACCCATGAGTCGGCACACCGAGAGAGACAGGAGGAGAGGAGGAGAGAAAGCCTTAGGGTTTTCCTGTGTATCCTTGGATTAATTAGACAAAAGAAAATCAATTTGACTTCATGCTATATGGGGTTATATATAGGGTTATGATAGGGACCATGAGGAGGAGTTGGATCTTGGCCTGCTAATGGATCCATACCCGATCCATTAATGAAGATCCATTCCACTAAAAGATCCCTATTGAATTACCTCAGCAACCTCCATATTTACATATGGGCTCCACTTATTACGAATCGTCTATTCCCCCATGTTTAAGATCTCGAATGCTCGTTAATTAATTTAAATTACTGACAAATCAAATTAATTAACCTCTGAGTCCTTGACTAGTACCACTCGACCTTATCATCATGCCGGATCAAATCCACTTGCAGGGTTTAGCATAATGAACCTTTCGATCTCATCAAGGGGGCATCATCAACCCGACTCACCAGGACACTGATTCCATCAATAATCAATAACACACTATATTATTAATATTATCTCCCAACTCACCGGGCTTATCGATCTACCAGAATAGATCTCGCCAATTGGTAAATCCAAGAGACAATAATTAATAATATATGCCCGTTATTATATCGGGATTAAGGGATCGTACTCTATAATAAAGTCTGAGGTCCTATCCAATTATCGAGTCAGTACAAATTGGATAACCTCGGGTTTTGGTCCTACTCAATGTGCTCAAAGAACACTAGTGTAATTCTATGGTCAAGACCAACCACACCTAATTACACTACAACCATCCCGATAGTTTATCCAATTCCATCTCGGTTGTGAGCCTCTATTTATACTAAGCAAGGAAATGATAACATGATCTTCCGTGTGACATCACACTCCATGTTATCTATAATGCTATGTAATTGGACTTCAAACATGTACTAATATAAACAGACACCTAGTATAAATGTGATTCTCTTTTCAAAATGAAGATGTTCATATATATAAAACAAGCAAATCTTTTCAGTATACACATCTTACAGTCACTGCACCGGGTGTCACAGAGGATACACAGGTGGTACCTCGTCGTAGTGGGAGGGTTGTTAGATAACCCGAAAGGTTGATGTTTTTTGGAGAGTCATCGGACTTGGTCTCTGGTAAACATGAACCGGATTCTTAGAAATGAGCAATGAATTCTGAGATAGAATCTATGGATTATAATCATGTCTGGGAGCTAGTAGAACCACCCAACGGTATAAAAGCCATTGGATGCAAGTGGATCTACAAGAGAAAGAGAGGATCAGACGGGAAGGTTGAGACCTTCAAAGCTAGGCTTGTTGCGAAAGGGTATACTCAGAAAGAGGGTATCGATTATGAGGAGACCTTTTCGCTGGTAGCCATGCTTAAGTCTAACCGGATTCTCTTATCTATTGTCGCTCATATGGACTATGAGGTATGACAGATGGACTTCAAGACAACTTTCCTTAACGGAGGTCTTGAGGAGACCATCTACATAAAGCAACCAAAAGGGTTCATTGCGAAGGGCAATGAGCATCTAGTATACAAGCTTATTCGATCTATTTATGGATTGAAGCAAGCTTCGTGATCTTGGAACATCCGCTTTGATGAGGTAATCCTGACATATGGATTTATTCAAAACTCGGATAAATCATGTGTATATAAGAGGTGTGACGAAAACGTAGTGGTGTTTCTTATACTCTACGTAGATGACATTTTGTTAATTAACAACAATGTCAAAGTGTTATCAGACGTAAGAGTATGGTTGTCCAAACAGTTTGATATGAAGGACTTGGGAGAAGCAGGGCAAATCCTTGGGATCAAGGTTATAAGGTATCGCCAGAAAAGGATATTGTGCTTATCCCATGCTTCATACATAGACACTGTCTAGGCTCATTTTTGTAAGATGTGTATACTAAAAGACATGAATTTCTTTATATGAACATCTTTATTATGAAAAAAGAATCATAACTACACTAGGTGCCTGATTACATTAGTACACGCATGAAGTCTAATTACTTTGCATTGTAGATAACATGGTGTGTGGTGTCACACGGAAGATCATGTTATCAATTTCTTGCTTAGTATAAGTAAGAGGCCCATAACCGAGATGGAATTGGACAACCCATTGGGATGGTTGTAGTGTAATTAGGTGTGGCTGGACTTGACCATAGAATTACACTAGTATACTTTGAGTACAATGAGCAGGACCAAAACCCGAGGTTATCCAAATTGTACTGAATCGATAATTGGATAGGACCTCAGTTTATATTATGGAGTACGATCACTTAATCCTGAAATAATAACGGGCATATATTATTAATTATTATTTTTTGATTTACCAATGGGCGAGATCTATTCAGTTAGATCGATAGGCCCGGTAAGTTGGGAGATAATATTAATAATATGATTTGCTGTTAATTATTGACAAAATTCGTGTCCTGGTTAGTCAGGATGATGATGCACCCTTGATGAGCTCAAAAGGTTCATCGTGCTAAACCCTGCAAGTGGATTTGATCCGACACGATGATAAGGTTGAGTGGTACTAGTCAAGGATCTAGAGGTTAATTAATTTGAATTATCAGTAATTTAAATTAATTAACGGGCATTCAAGATCTTAAACATGGGGGGATGGATGACTCGTAATATGTGGAGCTCATATGAAAATATGGGGGTTGGTGAGGAAGTTCAATTAAGATCCTTTAGTGGAATGGAATTTAATTAATGGATCAAGTTTAGATCCATTAGTGGGCCAAGATCCAACTCCTCCTCTTGGTCCCTACCTTAGCCCAATAAATACTCTATGAGATCAAGAAACCGGGGTTAATCGACCAAGCCAAAATATTTCTCTCCTCTCCTCTCCTTCTCTCTCCTAGGTCACGGCAACAAGAGTGATAGAACTCTTGTTTTCTCCTTCCTTCCTCAAGACCACCGAGAGCAAGCCCTACTAGACAAGAAGAGGAATGTCTCCTCTCCATTGTGGTGATATTCAGTGAGAGGGGAAGGTCGGGTGGCCGGATGGAGGTGGCGCAAGGGAGCTAGGCATCGGCGGCGGCGGAGGAAAGCTAGGTGGGAGAGTTAGCGATTAGGTTTTGGGCTCGTTGTAGGGGTTTTCTCCTCTCCATCTTCTTCTTCACTTCATGAGGTCAGCTATTGGTCGGCGGCTCCCTGGTGGCTGTGGTTGGCCGGCGGCGTAAGGAAGAATGGAACAAAAGGGCTGGCGGCTCTAACCCTTGGCTAAGGTTTGGTTCGGCTAAGGGAGAAGAAGAAAGCGCGATCGATTGGAGCCTTCGGTGATCTCGGTTCACGGTAGATCATCGCCCACACGACGTCCGTGAAGGGAGAGACATAAGGTAGAAGACTACGAGGTGATCGGAAAGGTATAACTCTTTCCATGCTCCTTTGATTATCCTTATGTCTATTTTGTGCTATGATCACTAACCTCGTCATTTTATGTGTTAAAGTTAATTATTTTGATTAGTTATCATAGTTAATAATTAACTAACTGGACCCCAACCATAAACACAAATGTCGGCGATCAAATCGATGTCTTTTCCACGGTCGAACGGTCGAGCAAATCACAAGGCCGATTTTGGTAATTGGCCGAGTTGTGATTTGGATCGTTCGATACGACGCGAGATGGTTGTAGGGAGACGGGTCTCCACTCAGATTAATTATAATCCGTAGACGTGGAGAGGTCTCCCGAATCAACCGAGTATTCGGTTAGGAAACCAGCCATACCCAATAATTGGTATCAGAGCTGAGGTTTCCGGCTTTGTGTGTTTAAGATTGGTTAATTTTTGCATTTTCATACATTTTATTTTGCTGGATGATGCGTGGATGTGCATAGGCTAACTTTGTGTTGCAGGAACGAGATTCCAACTTCATGGCCAAATATTTGTTTGTGTGATGGTTATGCAAATATTTGTAATTAATTAATCCTCGGGGTTGACGAGGCTAGATATTTAATTTTTGTAATTAAATACGGCACATGTTTAGCCGAGTTTCTTATTTACAATTGATCTAGATTTCATGTACACTCCTTCATGGAGTATAGGATCGATGATGTAAATAATTAACTAGTCATTTCGGCTTGGAGATCCCTCAAGGTTGCTTGCGCAGAAGGAAGGGAGGAGCGGACGAAGTGATGACACGACTGGAGGCACATTAGAGTCCAAGGTGCATGAAAGTTGAAAAATCTAGGGTTTTCTTTATTTTTCATTTTATTAGTTATGTGCTTGGTTGTGTGGTTGTGCTAGTAAAATTCCTCGAGATAAATTACTAAGTGGGAGAGGGACCCCCACGATTTCCATTACAATTCGATAAGTGATGTGAACAAGTCTGCGCGTCGGCTCTGAGTGCCTTCCTCTCCATCGGATGGACTTATTCTGTGGATCACTAGGTCGAAAAAGACTATAGAGAATTATTGAAGAGCGTGTGTACTTCCCCATCAAAGGCACATAATCGGATATAATTTTCTTAGTGTAATGTAATGGTGCACACTTAGATGCGAATAATAGTATCCTCCCCATCGGATTCACTACTATTATTTTACAGAGCCGAAGTGAACCAACTATCAATCATACTTGTAAAAAACTAAGGATGACAAGATAGTAAGATTGATGGGTAAAACCTCCTCTTACGAATGTAGGGATTCGTATACGTCCACACCATCGTGGTATGCAAGTTTCTTGGTGTATAGGGGTGTTGGTTGATTTCGAAAATTAATTGTTTTGAGGAATTAATTCATTTTTTATTTCAAAAGTAGTGTATGTTGTGGTTCTCAGGTTTTTCATAATGACCTTTACCCCACTAGCAACAATTCTTAAGGAAAATAAACTTATTGGCCCAAACTACATAGACTGGAAGAGGAACCTTGACATTGTCCTCACTGCTGAAGAGTACAAATTTGTACTTTTTGAGGATTGCCCAGAAAAGCCTAGAGAGGACTCTGGTGAAGAGTTGAGGGAGCGTTACAAGAAGTGGAAAAGGCAGATGAGATGACACGGTACTACATTCTGGCATCTATGTCGAATGTGCTGCAACATCAGCATCAGGCCATGACCACTGCTAGTGACATGATGTTGAACCTCAAAGATCTCTTCGGGCACCAAGGTCGAGCTGCTAGGCAGACTACGATGAAGAGTCTGATGATGACCACTATGGTCGAAGGGACACCCGTAAGGGATCATGTCCTAAAGATGATGGCTCACATCAATGAGATTGAGGTACTGGGAGCACAGATCGACGAAGAATCCCAGGTCGATATTATATTCCAGTCTCTACCTAGGTATTTTGAGCAGTTCAGGCTCAACTATAATATGAACAAAAGGGATTATACGTTGGGTGAACTGCTAGGAGAACTCCAGGCTGTAGAGGGCCTCTTTCGTCAGAACTCACAGGCCTTAGTAACTCAAAGGGTTTCCTCTTCTGAGCTGAAAGGCAGGAAGAAGAAAAAATGAGGAGGGTTCAAGAAGGCAGCAGCATTGCAAGGACCCCGGACTGGCTTGAAGAAGCTGAAAGGCAAGTGCTTGACGTGCAAGCAAACTGAGCACTAGAAGGCGGACTGTCCCCGTCGTCAAGGCAAAGGTATTTCTTCAGCCTTAGTTGTTGAAACATGTTTAGCGGTGCTAACTACCAGTACTTGGTGCATAGATACGGGAGCCACTGACCATGTCTGCAATACTCTACAGGGGTTCCAGGAAACCCGACGGCTAGCTAACGAAGAAATCGTGACATACATGGGCGATGCTACAAAAGTGGCGGCAGTTGCAGTGGGAGTTTGTTATTTATCTTTTGAGAGAAATAAATTGTTAGTTTTGAGAAATTACCTTTATGTACACTCATTTAGAAAGAATCTAATTTTGTTTTCTAAGTTGATAAAGGATGGATATTCTGTTGCTTTTGTTAATAAAGTTGTTATTAGAAGAAATAGAAAGATTATCTGTTCGGGTACAATGGTCGGTAATCTGTATACTCTAGAACCAATGATTCCCACGATGCATATTGAAGTAAATAGCTCATTATCTAACCTAAATAAGAGAAAGGAGCCTTCTAAGATGAATCAGACATATCTTTGGCACCTTAGGCTTGGTCATATTATCCTTAGTAGGATTCAGAGGTTGATAGCCGATGGGCCCTTGGGTTCATTGGTAGTGGAGGATCTCCTCACCTGTGAGTCTTGCTTGGAAGGTAAGATGACCAAGAGGCCTTTCAAGGCTAAGGGGTATAGAGCCAAAGATGTGTTAGAACTGATTTATTCTGATTTGTGTGGTCTTTTGTCAATCTAGGCTAGAGGTGGCATTGAATATTTTGTCACCTTCATTGACGATTATTCAAGGTATGGGTACATTTACCTATTCCACCGCAAGTCTGAATGCTTTGAAAAGTTCAAAGAATTCAAGGCTGATGTGAAGAAACATCGAGGTAAAAGTATCAAGACACTACGATCTGATCGTGGTGGTGAGTACCTCTTTGTCAAGTTTAGGACCTACCTATCAGAAGCTGGGATTCAGTCCCAGCTAACTGCACCCGGTACACCCCAACAGAACAGAGTTGCAGAGAGAAGGAATAGGACTCTGATGGAGATGGTTAGGTCAATGATGAGCTATTCAGAGTTACCTGATTGATTCTGGGGATACGCTCTGGAAACGACAGCGTACATATTGAACTTGGTTCCATCTAAGTCAATCCCTCATACTCCAACAAAACTATGGACTGGGCGCAAACCCAGTCTAGGACATGTTCGGATTTAGGGTAGTCTAGCACATGTGCTTGATAGATTCCATTTCATTGATCATTTGAGTTGCTTAAATCCCTGTTTGATCTATGTTTTTCTTGTCAAAATTGTGAAATTGCCCTAGGTTTTAGAACTTACCTTTATTTTGGACTTAATTGCAAATATGCAAATTTTTGGATTAATTTGGCCACTAAATTCTTGATCTATTTTTGTAGGCATCAAAGTTCAAGGATCTAGGGCATATTGGATCAAACTCGAGTCGGAAACGACCCAGATCAGATTACCAAGATTACGATTAAATCTGGGCCGTTCGATTCGAAAGCGGCTAGATCGGAGCCATCCGGGATGATCTGAAGTGATCCGAGCTAGGACTAGGGTTGATTAAGCACCCTGATCAAGATCTGAAGATTTCATCCCAATCAGAGCAAGATCAACCGTTGGATCAAGCTTGGAGGGCTCTAGATCATCCATTCAAAAATTAGCTAGATCTGGACCATTCGTTGCAAATCTGGAGGATCCGAGCTACCACGAGGCAGATCCTGACCCCAGATCTTCATCATCAAAGTTTGGCTCAAATCGGACTAAGATCAGCCGTTGGATTGAAGCAAATCAATCACAGCCGTCCATTGGTTAATACTTAAGGAAATTTTTCCGCAGCCTAAGCCTTGTCGCGTCTTCAGCCCAGCCTCCACTGTTCTTCGCTGTTCTTCCCCGTTTCTTCATTGTTTTTCAACATTCTTGCTTCCATGAAGGCGTGACCACTTCATCTACCTTTCCAGATCGAGTTCTGAGTCTCTGGAGATCAACTCCTTGAAGAATTCTGTCGATTTGCACTGGAACAGGAAGTGCTTGAGGGTTTCGGCAGTTCCTCAGTCCGATCATTGGTTTCTCTTTCACAATCCATTTCCGAGCTTCAGAATCACTTGTAGGGGTTCTCAAGTGGCCTCTGAAGCTCTCCAAATCAACATCGCAGCTCATCCATCAGAGAAAAAGTGAATCGGATCAAAGTTTCCAACAAGTGCAGATTTTCGGCAGAATCAACTTCAGAAATGGATTTCCCTTGATTTGCCGAGCCTAGGGGTTCGAAGCCGGCTCTTGACTGACAACCAAGAAGTCCTTGAACTGAGGAAGGAGTTGAGGATTAGTTTAGCTAGTTAATTGTAGTTCTTTAGCTGTAATTTTCGATTTAGCTGAATCTGTCCTGTTTTTCTGTTTAGTTACTGAACATTTCGATTTTTAAGTTGTTAGCCATAAGTTAGCTTCAATTCTGCAAGTAGAGTAATTTAGGGACTTGTTTAGTGATTAACTTAGTTAAATTACAGTTTGTTTCAGCGTAATTTCTTGTGTGCCAACCATATAGCTTGCGTGCCACTTTATTTCTGAAAATTCCATTCAGTTCTGAGTTGTCTCTGATTTCTTATCTTCTAAGTTGTTTCTGAGTTTCTTAGTTGTCGATCCTTGCTCTAGCATTAGATAGATAGGTTATTTAGTTTAAATAGCACTCAAATTAAGCTAGGTAGCAATTTGATTCCTTGCGTGCCACTTTCATTTCTTGCCACTTTATTTCTGCAAAACCAAATTCCGTTCTGCCTTTTTCCAGCTGCTGTTGGAGAATTCTGGTTGGGTAAACACAAGACATTTTGGCTTAGTTCATCTGGTCTTTCGATCAGTGTATCAAGTTGAGTTGGTTTGTGTTTTGAGCCCAAACCTTGTGCTGAAAAAGCTGAAAACCAAGTTTCCATTTCTGCATTTTCCATTTCCGAGTTTCATTTCTCTTTTTAAATCTGATTTCAGTTTCAATTCTCAGTTGTGTGCCATATGCTTTGGATCTAATTGACTCTGAATTTAACTTGTTATTTGTGGCATCTGATTGAGTTGGAATCAACAAGTTGTGGTTTCAAAAATTGAAGTTAGTTGTAGTTAACATGTGTAGCTTGTTTAATTTCCTAATGGCATAAATAGCAATTGCTTTTCGGCTTGATTTGTTTCAGATAACTTCCATCACACTTGCGATTTCTTTCCATCAGAGTTACTGTGCATTTGCATTTAAGCTTGCTTTCCAAATTTCGGTTAAATTTTATAGCTTGACTCGATTTCAATTGGTGGAAGTATCAAGTGTCATTTCTTGCTTAGTTCCATTGTTCACTTTCCTTAATTTTCATTTCCATTTTCATTCACAATTGCTATCCAAATTCAATCACTTAGTTGAAACCCAAAATAAAAAAAAAACCAAAAATGACATATAACTACGAGTTTGAATCAAACACGACAACTATTCCCGTGAAAAATACGACCTGTGGCCCCTTTGCTATATTCTTATATTTTTGCTTGTAAAAGGGTTTCCAGTTATTCATTTACATCTAAATTTGAGGCCTACCTTTGTGACACATAGTTTGGGCTCGTCAAATTTTTGGCGCCGTTGCCGGGGAAACTGTTAGTTGACTTGTTTGATTTTTTCTTGTGCACTTATTTCATATCATTCTTGATTTGTTTCTGTGCTTATTGTCATATCTTTTGATTTGATTTTACTTGTTTTATCTTTCTATCCACTTTTACTGCGATTTGTTTTGTTTTTATGACCAGGTCTCTAGGTGCTGAATTGGAAGATTTCGATCCTGAGATTGAGAGGACCTTCAGAGTCAGGAGGAGCCAGGCACTTCATTCTGAGACTACAGATATCCCTCCTATTCAGATTATCAGCACTCACTCAGGCATTGATATGGCAGACCACCAGAGAACCATGAAGGAGCTTGCAGCACCTGACGCTGCATTTCAGTACTCCAACATAGCATATCCAGAGCTGGGAGAAAGTTTTGAGTTAAGATCTGGGCTTATTAATTTGTTGCCAAAATTTCAGGGTTTATCTGGGGAGGATCCAAACAGACACTTGTACGAATTCCATGTGGTGTGCTCTACTATGAAGCCTCAGGGCATTTCTGAAGAAGACATCAAGCTGAGAGCTTTTCCCTTCACATTGACAGGAGCAGCCAAAGACTGGTTCTATTATTTGCCTACAGGACATGTGTCTAGTTAGATAGCCATGAAGAAGGCATTTTTGGAGAAGTATTTCCCAGCTTCCCGCACAGCTATAATCAGAAAAAATATCTGTGGGATTCAGCAGGTGGTGGGAGAAACACTGCATGATTACTGGGAGAGATTTAATAAGATGTGTTCAAGTTGCCCCCAGCATGGAATCAGTGAGCAATTATTGATTCAATATTTTTATGAGGGACTGCTGCAGATGGAGAGAGTCCTGATTGATGCTGCATCTGGAGGGGCCCTAGTGAACAAGTCACCCATGCAAGCTAGGGAGTTAATTTCTAATATGGCTGAGAATTCCCAACAATTTGGAGGCAGAGCCTTGACCACCAGAGGAGTGGGAGAAGTTCAGGTAGTTCCTACTGATAACAAGGAGGTTAAGAATGCATTGATGGAGCTCACCTCAGCTTTCAAGCAAATGGAATTGAAAATGGACAGACTTAGTTCTGCTCCTTCAGTACCTCCACCCTCTGCTCAAATTACAAGTGTGTGTGGCATTTGTTCTAGTCAAGAGCACACTTCAGACACATGCCCCAATCTCCAACAGGACGAGACAGTAGCTGCATTAGTGAGAGGACAATTTCCAGCAAGAAACAATCCATATTCCTCTACCTATAACCCCGGTTGGAGGAATCATCCTAACCTGAGGTATGGGAATGCGTTCTGCCAACAAGAGCCTCAAACTCAGTCATTACAGCAGACCCAACCAATTCAGAACACGCAGCAACAATTTCAGCCATCAAACTCAAGTTTTCAGCCTTCATCTCAGCCTACTTCTCAACATTTTCAGCAACAATTTCAACCATTTGAACCTCAATTTCAGCAACCTTACCAAGGGCAGCAAGGATGGCACTCATTCCCAGCTTTTCCTGCTCAAAACCAATCGAATTTCCAACCATCACAGCCCATGAATCAGCAATTTCAGCCCTATGGTCAAGGATTTCAAGGCCAGAATTTTCAGCCCTCGCCATCTAATTTTCCAGCTCCAAATCAGTATTTTCAAGGTCACAATGCCCAGCAAAGTTTCCATGCAAGTCAACCATTTAATCAGCCCTTTAATCAGGCAAATCAGTTTGCATATCAGCCCCAACAGTCAAGCTTTCAACCAAATCAGCAATCAAAATTTCAACCTTCTACTTCATCGTTCCAGGGACCATCGAAACCATATGCTTACCAAGGAGGTTATGGGAGCTCAAGTGGAGCAGATTTTCAGCATCAGCAAATGATGGAGATGCTACAACAAGTTGTGCAAACACAACAACAACAAGGTTGGCAACAAAATGTCGAGAGGCAATTAGGGCAATTGGCTAGTGGAATTAACCAAAATCAAGCTCAAGGATCAAGCCAACTCCCTTCCCAAACTATTCCTAATCCCAAGGGGAATGTAAGTGCTATAACTTTGAGAAGTGGGAAGGTTACAACATCTCCTAAGAGTCCAAGAGCAGAATTTTCAGGAAACCGGACAGCTTCTCCAATTCCGGCCCAAAACCACACTGAAATGAGTTCAAATTCAGCTGATTTCGACCCTAGCCCATTCCCAACTCAATCCTCAAGCAACCCTCCAAATTTGGTGGAAATCAGAGAAGAAAACAGTGCCGAGACACATGGGACAGCAGCTGCTAAGCAGGGGACAGCACAGCAGAATACAGCAGCTCAATTTCCGGCCAAAGTTGATGATTTTAGGGTACCTTTACCCTTTCCACAGCAGAGAACACATGCCAAGAAGCAAGTAGAGGAAGAGAAAGCCAAGGAATTCAATGAGTTAGTGGAATTGTTTAGCAAGGTGGAGATCAATGTACCTTTGTTGACCATGATCAAGCAGATTCCCAAATATGCTAAGTTTTTGAAGGATCTTTGTGTACATAAAAAGAGACTCAAAGGAAATGAATTGGTCAGCTTTGGGAAGAACATCTCAGCACTTATCCACACTATTCCTCAGAAGTGTGAAGATCCAGGGGTATTCACTGTTTCTTGTGAGATAGGGAGCACCATTTTCCACGACGCCATGTTAGATCTAGGAGCTTCAATAAATGTGATGCCCAAGTCAGTTTTTCAGATGCTTGGCATAGGCCCTTTACAGCCCACTGGGGTGGTGATACAGCTAGCAGATAGGAGTCAGACCCACCCAGCAGGTATGATTGAAGATGTCTTGGTGAAGGTAAAGGAGCTTATATTTCCTGCTGATTTTTATATTTTGGATATGGAGGGAGATTACTTGGCACACCGTTCTCCACTTATTTTAGGCAGGCCTTTTCTGAAGACGGCCAGAACGAAGATTGATGTATATGCCGGGACACTTTCTATGGAGATAGGAGATACGGTGGTACAGTTCAGCCTTTTTGATACCATGAAGCATCCAAGAGAGGACCACTCTATCATGAGCATGGACATTCTAGAGGAGCTGGCGCAGACTGAGTTGGAGACTGAGGGATTTCTAGATGATTTTGCTGGAGGAGTTACAGATTCAGAGGAGGCTGAGAGAGTACTGACTGCTGATACTGAGGATTTTACAGAAGACATTTCAGACACACTTCCAGCTGGTGACATTTTTCTAGGTGTAGGGGATTGCACAGAGCCCCAAGGATCACCTATTTTTACTGATATTCAGAGTGTAGGGGATTGCATTAAGCCCCAGGGACCACTTATTTCTACTGAGGAGGACCAGAGCGAATTGAAGCCATTACCAGGTCACTTGAAGTATGCGTACTTAGGAGAGGAGCAGACTTTTCCTGTTATTATTGCACAGCATTTGGAGTCAGAACAAGAAGAGAAATTATTGCAAGTCCTGAGGCACTACAAAAAGGCAATTGGGTGGACACTATCAGATATACCAGGTATCAGCCCAGCTATCTGCATGCACAGGATCTTTTTAGAGGAAAATGTCAAACCTGTGAGGCAACCACAAAGGAGGCTCAACCCACTTATTTTGGATGTAGTAAAGAAAGAGGTGACTAGACTTCTACAGGCAGGTATTATTTACCCTATTTCTGACAGTCAGTGGGTTAGCCCTATTCATGTGGTGCCTAAGAAATCTGGAGTGACCGTGGTGGCAGATGAAAGTAATGAATTAGTACCCACCAGAGTCAAGAATTCCTGGAGAGTCTGCATTGATTACAGGAAACTCAACAAGGTCACAAGGAAAGATCACTTCCCTCTACCATTCATTGATCAGATGCTTGAGAGACTGGCAGGGAAGTCACACTACTGTTTCTTGGACGGATTTTCAGGCTATTTTCAGATTTGCATAGATCCAAAGGACCAGGAGAAGACCACCTTCACTTGCCCCTTTGGCACATTTGCCTATAGACGTATGCCCTTCGGACTCTGCAACGCACCCGGTACCTTTCAGAGATGCATGGTGAGTATATTCGGTGAGTTGCTAGAGGACTGTATGGAGGTATTTATGGATGATTTTTCAGTTTATGGCACGTCTTTTGATTCATGTCTGAATAACTTGTCTAGGGTTTTACATCGTTGCATTGAAACTAACCTTGTTTTAAATTTTGAAAAATGCCACTTTATGGTAGAGCATGGGATAGTTCTTGGACATATAGTCTCTCAGAAAGGTATTGAGGTAGATCCTGCTAAAATCAGTGTTATTTCTTCTTTATCTTACCCCGTATGCGTACGGGATATTCGAGCTTTTCTTGGACATGCAGGATTTTACCGCAGATTTATTAGAGACTTCAGCTTGATTGCTCGGCCCTTGACACGACTTCTGCAGAAAGATGTTGAGTTCCATTTTGATGAAGAATGCAAAGAAGCTTTTCATAGACTCAGGGAGGCTCTTACCTCAGCTCCTATTATTACATCACCTGACTGGTCTTTACCTTTTGAATTAATGTGTGATGCTTCTAATTTTGCAGTGGGAGCTGTATTAGCACAGAGGGTAGATGGAGCACCACATGTCATTTCTTATGCCTCCAAAACCCTAGATGCCGCCCAAGCCAACTACACCACGACGGAAAAGGAGCTTCTTTCCATTGTTTTTGCCTTAGATAGATTCAGATCATATTTATTGTGTTCTCATGTTGTTGTGTTTTCTGATCATGCAGCATTGAAGTACCTCCTGAAGAAACCAGATGCGAAGCCAAGGCTTATTAGATGGATGCTACTACTACAGGAGTTTGACTTGGAGATACGAGACAGGAGTGGCAAGGAAAATTTAGTAGCGGACCATTTGAGCAGATTGGAGGGAGATGGAGATCCCACGGCCATAGATGATGATTTCAGAGATGAGCAGCTTTTACAGATGCATGGTGAGTCACCCTGGTATGCAGACTTAGTGAATTTTCTTGTAGCTCATGTTTTTCCCACACACTTTTCGAAAGCTCAAAAGGATAAATTTAAAAGTGATGCAAAATATTATGTGTGGGATGATCCTTACTTGTGGAAATTTTGTAGTGATCAAATCATTAGGAGATGTGTACCAAATCATGAGTTTCATTCTGTACTCACTTTTTGCCATTCTTCAGCATGTGGTGGGCATTTTGGACCACAAAGAACCGCTAGGAAAATTTTAGAATGTGGATTGTACTGGCCCACTCTGTTTAGAGATTCATATAGGTTTTGTAAATATTGTGATAGATGTCAAAGAACAGGAAACATAAGTGCTAGAAATGAAATGCCTCAACAAACTATTTTATATTGTGAGATATTTGATGTGTGGGGTATAGATTTTATGGGACCATTTCCTGCTTCTTTTGGATTCCTGTATATTCTTTTAGCTGTTGATTATGTTTCAAAGTGGGTGGAGGCCATTCCCACCAGGACTGATGATTCATCTGTTGTTGTGAGTTTTGTCAGGTCACACATTTTTTGCAGGTTTGGAATACCAAAAGCAATCATAAGTGATCAAGGATCCCATTTTTGCAATAAGCACATGAAGGCTCTTCTTAATAAGTACGGGGTTGTACATAAGGTTTCTACTGCTTATCACCCCCAAACAAATGGACAAGCCGAAGTGTCAAATAGAGAAGTCAAATCAATTTTGGAAAAGACCGTGGGACCTAATAGGAAGGATTGGAGCAAAAGGCTTGAAGAGGCACTATGGGCATATCGCACCGCTTACAAGACACCCATTGGAATGTCACCTTATAGACTTGTGTATGGGAAATCATGCCACTTACCTGTAGAGATTGAGCATAAGGCATACTGGGCAGTTAAAGCTTGCAATTTTGATGCTACTAAGGTGGGAGAAGAAAGGAAGTTGCATCTTCAAGAACTTGAAGAAATCCGGTTGGAAGCATTTGAGAATTCAAGGATTTACAAGGAGAAGACTAAGAAATTTCATGACAAGCACATTGTGAGCAAAGAATTTCAAATTGGTGACAAAGTGCTATTATACAAGTCAAGACTCAAATTGATCAAAGGTAAGTTGAGGTCAAGATGGGAAGGTCCATTTTTTGTGACTAATGTTTTTCCTTATGGAGTGGTAGAGATTCAAGAGGAGGCCACGAGTCAAGTGTACAAAGTAAATGGCCACCGGCTCAAGAAATTCCATGAAGAGGTCAAGGAGTTAGAGATGGATGGAGTGGACTATATTGATGCCACATACCCAACTTAAAAGGGGAGTTCACTCATTTTTCTTTGTATATACCATTTCCTTACTTTTTGCAAGAATAACTTCAAGTGCATGCGCATTTAATTTTCTCAAGTAGGTACTTTCAAATTCAAATAATTTTTCATTGTAAATACCATTTTCTCTTGGTACATTTTCATGGTTCGAAGGAATAAATGCTTAAGATACATGACATGAATGAATAGAGTTATTGTAAATACCATGTTTTGTTTTCTTAGCACTTTTCCTTACATGAGTAGAAATAAAAGTATCCTTCTAGGTTAACTTGTTGTCATTTTAGAGTCTTTTGAAAATAAATTAAATTTGGTTGCCAAAACTTAAGATTTGAGTTCATGGATGAAGTCTTGGATGCTTGAGTACGATTTTGCTTTAAACTCTTAATTGAGAATTTGAGATGAATGGTTTTTACCTAGTGAGATTAGCCTTATTTGTGACACACATGTTATTGAACTCTAGAACTTGCTTAGGTTCTTTTAAAACCATATTTCATTGATTGGATCACATTTATGAAGACTAATCCTATTGTTTCCATTTTTCCATGATCATGTTTGATACATACTCTTCTTGAATTGTCTCTCCTTATTCCTAATTCTAACCCCAATAATTTTTCTATGGATTTGTTTGCTTGGGATGTTTTCTTGATGCTATTTTGCCCGAGACGGACAAAGAATTAAGTGTGGGGGAGTGATTGGTGATTTGGAAGAAGTTTTCATCAATGATGCAATTGAAATCGAAAAAAAAAAGGATTTTTGCCAAGTGGAGAGATAGGAGCTCTTTGCCAAGGAAACATCTATGAAGATATTTTTGGTCAGCAAGGTTTGAAGTTGAAATCATGGAAATCAAAATTCTGTGTTTAATTCTGATTCAAAGGCTGAAAAATTCATGTTTGAAGCTGTGAGAAAATCTGTTGCAATGCTGAATTTGAGCTGCTGAGTGGAAGCTGTGAAGAAGTTGAGCTAAGGCTGTAGAAATCAGAACACAAATTGCTGAAATTGCTGGAGAAATCAGAAACGAATTCTGAGTTGAAAATCTGGGAAAATGGCAGCTGTTTGTGCCAATAAAATCTGTGCAGGAATTCAAGTGCAGGAAGTTGTTTACCATATCAAAGTTGTTCCCATACAAGCTGTACAGCGACTTCTCTAGTAGCTGAATTTTGCAGCAGAAAAATCTGAAACATGGCAGAAATTTGTGCCAAATCAGAGGAAAGAAGGAAAGTCTGTGTAGTGGTGAGGCTAGAATCCAGCTGATTGCAAAAATCTGAACTGCATTGGAATTGTAGCTTCTGAAATGAAGAACTGAAAAGGGAATAGCTGTAAGTTGAAAGAAGCTGGCACAAGATGAAAGCATCGAAAGATTGCAGAGAGTTGCAGCTGCATAAAAGCTGTTAGCTAAATTCTGAGCAGGAATTTTCAGATCAAGAGCAGAATTTTAAAGGCTGACAAAAGGCTGAAAGAAACTGAGTTAAAAGCTGAGAAAAATGTAGATTGAAGCAAGGGAGAACTGTAACATGCCGAGCCTGACTTGGAGCTGTATTGAAGCTGAATTGACCACCAAATTGAAGCTGAAAAATCTGTGCCAAGGTTTTTAAATGGAGTGGAAATCCAATCTACTGATCTAGGAATGGAATGAAATGATTGGCAGCTATGTTAACTTGAACCAAATTGCAGGAATCCATTGCAAAGCGAATTCGGGTGAAGAGGAGCAAAGTTGAAATGAATCTGAGAAGAAGCTGAAAAATCAGAAAATCTGAAAAATTCCGAGCTAGACTGCATTCTAATTGTTGCTGCCGAGAGCTCCATAAGTGAGCTATTAAGTGATACAAGCAAAATGTGGATTGAAGCTGAATTGAAAAAAAATGGAAATGAATGCTGAATTGAAGAGAGAAAAATTGCTGAAACTACCAAATCTGAGCTGAAGGGCATCATAAGCTTGTAATCTGAATTCTGAGTACTACATCTGATGAATCAAGATGTTGAGTGTTGAATGTGTCTGAAGTTGAAGGTGCACATTCAATTTCAGATATAAGAAGAACTAATGGATGCTAGAGCTGCTAAAAATTCGAATGTAAGGCAGTGGTTTGGCTAAGTCAATGTGCTGATTGGATTTTCGAATGGAAATCTTGCATTCTCCACAACTATTTGAAGCAAATACTCTTGATGTTAATTGTTAGAGAAATCAGTGACTTGAAACTGTATAATTTGATGAAGCTTAAAGTCTAAACAAGCTGAGAAAAGAATTTGCTGAAACAACCCAAAAGTCTGAATTGCACTCCAATTGTTGCTGCCGTGTACTCCATTTGGGAGCTACTGAGTGATACAAGAAAATTTGGAGAAGCTGAATTGATCTGAATGGGAGCTTTAAAGCTGAATTGTAGCTGTACTGAAGCTGGAAAGGAGCAAGAATCTGAGGCATACTGAAGTCAAGGAAGAACAAGCTGTGACAAAGTTAAATTGGCACGCATTGGCTGTAATTTCAGGAATTTGCAGCTGCCAACTGCTAGAATGAAGTGAAACTGAAGTAGAAGCTGCACACGAATTGTATAATCTGAAACCAAGAGAAATTTGTGCTGGATTGAAGCTGAGAAAAATCTGAATTGAAGCATGGAGTGCAGATTATCAAATTGTGATGCCAAGTTGATAAAAGTTGTGCCAAGGTCTGAATTGGCACCTTTAAGCAGGAAATCTGATGAAAAGTTGTTGTCAGATCTCTACATTTGAGCCGAAAGAAGAAAAATCAGAGGAAGGACAGAAATCTGGGCAGTGAAGTGAAAAAGAGAGAAACAAGATGGCAAACAAATTGAAATTTGGTTCCATAAGATAAGTAATGTTTTTGCTCATCCGTGATATAGGTTTTTGCTCCATTACATTCTGAAATTACTGAAGAGGAAGAAAAAGAAAAGAAAATCTGAATAGAGAAGATGGAAGAAGCAAGTTGGCACGCAATAGCAAAAATTGGCACAAAAGGGACTAAGAGGGATTTTCATTGAATTGTTGAAGTGCAAGGCAAGAGTTTACTCCAGGACACTTTTGATACTACTAGAGGAATGACAAGAGGGGCAAAGCACGTGGAAACATTTCCGAGCACTCGAGTCTTCCACTTCTTACATTTCCCCATTTCCTTGATTTTGATTCCATGTCTTACCATTTTCTATGTTTTTCTTTGTTTTTATAGATGTTGATCCTATTCATGATGAATGGTAGAGAGTAGATAATAAGCAAGCCTATGGTAGTGCAAGAAGCATGTGTGTTTGAGTGAGCTCCACTTCCATCATCAACTTAGAAATTAAGGAGAGAGCCACCACTATTTTCCTTGAAAGGCTAGTGACTTAGATTCATCTCAATGACTCATGATAGATGAAAAGGCCAAGTTGTTGATTTAAGGACAAGATAGTAATCCATAGAGCTTAGATTTATGAGAATTGGCAACCCTAGGTAATTTCTTTTCAATTGCTTCTAATTATGCTTAAGTAAATCTAGGGGATACTTATTTAGTTGTTTCGCGAGACGCTCAAGGCTAAGTGTGGGGGAGTTGATAGATTCCATTTCATTGATCATTTGAGTTGCTTAAATCCCTGTTTGATCTATGTTTTTCTTGTCAAAATTGTGAAATTGCCCTAGGTTTTAGAACTTACCTTTATTTTGGACTTAATTGCAAATATGCAAATTTTTGGATTAATTTGGCCACTAAATTCTTGATCTATTTTTGTAGGCATCAAAGTTCAAGGATCTAGGGCATATTGGGTCAAACTCGAGTCGGAAACGACCCAGATCAGATTACCAAGATTACGATTAAATCTGGGCCGTTCGATTCGAAAGCGGCTAGATCGGAGCCATCCGGGATGATCTGAAGCGATCCGAGCTAGGGCTAGGGTTGATTAAGCACCCTGATCAAGATCTGAAGATTTCATCCCAATCAGAGCAAGATCAACCGTTGGATCAAGCTTGGAGGGCTCTAGATCATCCATTCAAAAATTAGCTAGATCTGGACCATCCGTTGCAAATCTGGAGGATCCGAGCTACCACGAGGCAGATCCTGACCCCAGATCTTCATCATCAAAGTTTGGCTCAAATCGGACTAAGATCAGCCGTTGGATTGAAGCAAATCAATCACAGCCGTCCATTGGTTAATACTTAAGGAAATTTTTCCGCAGCCTAAGCCTTGTCGCGTCTTCAGCCCAGCCTCCACTGTTCTTCGCTGTTCTTCCCCGTTTCTTCATCGTTTTTCAACATTCTTGCTTCCATGAAGGCGTGACCACTTCATCTACCTTTCCAGATCGAGTTCTGAGTCTCTGGAGATCAACTCCTTGAAGAATTCTGTCGATTTGCACCGGAACAGGAAGTGCTTGAGGGTTTCGGCAGTTCCTCAGTCCGATCATTGGTTTCTCTTCCACAATCCATTTCCGAGCTTCAGAATCACTTGTAGGGGTTCTCAAGTGGCCTCTGAAGCTCTCCAAATCAACATCGCAGCTCATCCATCAGAGAAAAAGTGAATCGGATCAAAGTTTCCAACAAGTGCAGATTTTCGGCAGAATCAACTTCAGAAATGGATTTCCCTTGATTTGCCGAGCCTAGGGGTTCGAAGCCGGCTCTTGACTGACAACCAAGAAGTCCTTGAACTGAGGAAGGAGTTGAGGATTAGTTTAGCTAGTTAATTGTAGTTCTTTAGCTGTAATTTTCGATTTAGCTGAATCTGTCCTGTTTTTCTGTTTAGTTACTGAACATTTCGATTTTTAAGTTGTTAGCCATAAGTTAGCTTCAATTCTGCAAGTAGAGTAATTTAGGGACTTGTTTAGTGATTAACTTAGTTAAATTACAGTTTGTTTCAGCGTAATTTCTTGTGTGCCAACCATATAGCTTGCGTGCCACTTTATTTCTGAAAATTCCATTCAGTTCTGAGTTGTCTCTGATTTCTTATCTTCTAAGTTGTTTCTGAGTTTCTTAGTTGTCGATCCTTGCTCTAGCATTAGATAGATAGGTTATTTAGTTTAAATAGCACTCAAATTAAGCTAGGTAGCAATTTGATTCCTTGCGTGCCACTTTCATTTCTTGCCACTTTATTTCTGCAAAACCAAATTCCGTTCTGCCTTTTTCCAGCTGCTGTTGGAGAATTCTGGTTGGGTAAACACAAGACATTTTGGCTTAGTTCATCTGGTCTTTCGATCAGTGTATCAAGTTGAGTTGGTTTGTGTTTTGAGCCCAAACCTTGTGCTGAAAAAGCTGAAAACCAAGTTTCCATTTCTGCATTTTCCATTTCCGAGTTTCATTTCTCTTTTTAAATCTGATTTCAGTTTCAATTCTCAGTTGTGTGCCATATGCTTTGGATCTAATTGACTCTGAATTTAACTTGTTATTTGTGGCATCTGATTGAGTTGGAATCAACAAGTTGTGGTTTCAAAAATTGAAGTTAGTTGTAGTTAACATGTGTAGCTTGTTTAATTTCCTAATGGCATAAATAGCAATTGCTTTTCGGCTTGATTTGTTTCAGATAACTTCCATCACACTTGCGATTTCTTTCCATCAGAGTTACTGTGCATTTGCATTTAAGCTTGCTTTCCAAATTTCGGTTAAATTTTATAGCTTGACTCGATTTCAATTGGTGGAAGTATCAAGTGTCATTTCTTGCTTAGTTCCATTGTTCACTTTCCTTAATTTTCATTTCCATTTTCATTCACAATTGCTATCCAAATTCAATCACTTAGTTGAAACCCAAAATAAAAAAAAAACCAAAAATGACATATAACTACGAGTTTGAATCAAACACGACAACTATTCCCGTGAAAAATACGACCTGTGGCCCCTTTGCTATATTCTTATATTTTTGCTTGTAAAAGGGTTTCCAGTTATTCATTTACATCTAAATTTGAGGCCTACCTTTGTGACACATAGTTTGGGCTCGTCAGTGCTGAAGGGAGATACTGAAAAGTTGGAATCTCGTACGGAGGTACGTCTGTTCGTAGTCTATCCTAGGGGAACGAAGGGTGGTCTGTTCTATAGTCCTAAGGATCAGAAGGTATGTTGGGTATGGCTTGGCGGTCTTCCTAAGCGAATACCTGGTCGATCAAAGAGACCTCTTGTATCGCCCCAAAATTTTCCCATATAAAATATTATGAAATATTATGAATTCATGAAATATTATTATTATTATGAAATATTATGAATTCATGAAATATTATTATTATTATGAAATATTATGAATTCATGAAATATTATGAAATATTATGAATTCATGGAATATTATTATTATTATGAAATTTCATGATGGGCTTGGCTTAATGGGCTTTGATATGGATTAGTGCAAAATGTGATAAAAAGAAAAGGTAGAAAGGAGGAAGCAAGGATTGAACCTTGAACCTCCTAGTTGCACTAATCATGTCATAACCAACACACCAAGCCATATTTCATGTAGAAGGGATAAGAAACATGCTTGTTAAAAGCTAGGGAAGTGAAGAGACATGTCTCTTTATGAGAAAAGTATAAATAAGAGGAAGAGAAGTTGGAATAACTTCCTCTCTTCTTCTTCTTCACTCTCATCACCGAAATTCACTTCCCCTTGCCTTTCATTTTCGAAAAAGTAAACCCTAGGGTTCCAACCCTAGGGGTTTGGAAGGAAGGAGATCCCACCCAAGGACCTTGCTCTCTACTAGGGCCAAAGGTTCTAGAGAAAGTCATAGCAAAGGGAATTCTCACTCTCACTTCAATTAAGGGTACCCTAAAGAGTAAGAGAAGGAGAAATTCAAGCGAAAGGATGTAAGTATCCCCTCGCCTGCAGTGTAATGGTTATTGTATGTTTGTCTCCTTGATTGTTTCGAAAATGGGGACTTTTTCCCCTTTGTAAGTTTCGGCCACCCCCTTAGGGGAAGGCCTTGGTCACTCCTTGATACATGAGAAGACCTTTGAGACTTAGAGTATATATGTATGTTGATTTTCTTCATGATGGTATGAACAAAAAAAGGAAGAAAAACTAGGGTTTCACCCTTTGTAAGTTTCGGCCACCCCCTTGGGGGAAGGCCTTGGTTCCTTTTTGTTACATGAGTAGACCCTTGTAACTTAGGGTATATGTATATGTTGTTTTCTTCATGATGTTATGAACAAAATTTTAGGGTTTTACCCTTGTGTAAGTTTCGGCCAACACCCTTAGAAGAGGCCTTGGTTACTTCTTGATGCTTGAGGAGAACCCTTAGGACTTAGGGTATACCTATAGGTTGATTCCCATCAAGTGGTGATAACAAAAAAATTAGGGTTGCACCCCCCTACAAGTTTCGGCCATGGAGGAAAAGAATTGGGATTTAGGGATTGTATGATTTCCTATGATGTATCCATGTTTGGTAGTGTAGACAAAGTGTTTGTGTAAATGTTTGTGTGAAACTAGTTTACCCTACCCTTGAGCTTCGGCCAACCCTAGAAGGACTAGGGTTTAGGGTTGCATAATTATCCCATGATGTACTTTATGTTTAATCAGTTGCATGAAATGTATGTGAAGGTTAAACTACCCTACGGGACATGATTATGTTTAGTAAGATAATATGTATATGAGCATGTATGAAATATGATGTATGTATGAACATGTATGAAATATGATGTATGTATGAACATGTATGAAATATGATGTATGTATGAGCATGCCTTATAGCCCATGGGGTACACTTATGAAATTGCATGTGATATGTTAAAATGCTTGAATGGATACTCTACTAAATATGGGATCAAGAGCACCCGTTATGTTGTGTGGTGTGTCCCTACGGGATCATGAGCACCCTTGAAGAGTGGTGTGTCCTGTAAGAGTGATTTGGAGTACTCCTTAGCATATATGTAAAAGCATGATAAGTATTTTACTTTTGAAGTTGTGTACCCGACTCGGAAGGGGGTCGTTAAACAAATCCGGGGTGCATGTTAACGTAAGGTCATGGCTCCGGTAGGACGGAAGGGTCCTGCTCTAATTAATTGGTGGCTCGCTACCCCAATTCATTAGGGAACGCGCAATAGTTACGCGCGATATGTGGTACACAACAGGGCCCAATATGATATGGATGTATTTTTAAGTAATACCATTATGGAATTGTTTTGAAAACATTCATTGAAAACACTTATTATATGTGAAGAGTATGCTTAAGATACTTGATACTGCATGCTTAGAAACTTGGATGTTTAGTAGGCTTTGATGAACTCATGCTTATGATTTATTATGTGTACATGTTATGTTCTTTCGTATGGATTTTGCGAGTAGGACAGGATCCTTACTAAGCATTTGTGCTTACTAGTTTATGTGTTGTCTTATGCTGCAGATAAGGGTAAGGAACATTTAAACTAAAGGAAGAGGCAGGAGGCTGAAGATGTGTGGGGTGGTGGCTCGGGAAGAAAGACTTTTATATCTACATTATTATGCTTATGTTTATGCTCCTTGACAATGAATGATGGTGATTAGGATAGATATTGCATGATAATAGTTACACTTGGAATTTTCATATACTTGATTTTATTGGATTATATTATGGTGTGAAATAATATGTGAACCTATCATGTTATGGAATAACTCGTGATTGAAATATTTCAAATAATGTTCTAATGATGCAAGCATGACATTTGAGTGACATGTATTGACTAGTATGCTTAGCACTCCTATATTACTTAATAGTTCTAAACAAGCATGCTCAATACTTAGTCCTTGCATTGTTGTTTTAAATTTTATGCTAGAGGAAAAAAAATATATGATTGATTGTACGTAACCCCGCCCTGAGTGTAGATATAAGGGCGGGCGTTACACCTCTCCATGTCTCCCATCGACCGTCTCATGCTGTATCGAACGATCCAAATTACAACTTAGCCAATTACCAAAATCGGCCTGGTAATATGCTCGACCATTCAACTGCGGAAAAGGCGACCAGTTGATCGCCGGCTTTTGTGTTTATGGTCGGGGTCCAGTTAATAAATTAGTCATCATGATTCAAAATCAAAATAATAAATTAACAAACATAAAATGACGAGACAAACAATCATGACACCAGATTGACATAAGTGTAATTAATGGACCTTGGAAGGAATTACCTTTCCAATCACCTCGCGGTCTTCTATCTTATGTCCCTCCCTTCATGAACGTCGTGTGGGCAACGATCTACCACGAACCGAGATCACCAAAGTGACCAATCAATCCTTTCTCCTAGCCGACCAAACCCTAGCCTCTAGGGTTTGCGCCGCCAGCCCCTTTCTTCCCTTCTCCTTTGCGCCGTCGGCCAACATCAACCACCATGGCGCCGCCGGCCAATAGATGACCTCGAGAAGGAAGTGGAGAAGGAGATGGAGAAGAAAGAACCCTCCACCTAGCTCAAAACCTGATCGCAAACTCTCCCCTTTCAGCTTTGCGCCGCTGCCGCCGCCGCCGAGCATCCTTGCGCCGGCCCTTTCCGGCCGCTGGTCCCTCCTCTCTCTCACTGACGCTCATCACAAAGGTGAGGAGATACTCCTCTCCTTGTCTATTGGTCTTGCTCACGGTAGACCTGAGGGAGAGAAGAAGAAAACAAGAGGTGGGTTGCCTCTTGTTGCCGTGACCTAGGAGAGAGAAGGAGAGGAGAGGAGAGAAATATTTTGGGTTGGATGATTAACCTTGGTTTCTTGATCTCATAGGGTATTTATAGGGCTAAGGTAGGGACTAAGAAGAGGAGTTGGATCTTGGCCCACTAATGGATCTAAACCCGATCCACTAATTAAGATACATTCCACTAAAGGATCTTAATTGAACTTCCTCACCAACCCCCATATTTTCATATGGGCTCCACATATTACGAGTCATCCATCCCCCCGTGTTTAAGATCTCGAATGCCCGTTAATTAATTTAAATTACTGACAATTCAAATTAATTAACTTCTGGATCCTTGACTAGTACCACTCAACCTTATCATCGTGCCGGATTAAATCCACCTGCAGGGTTTAGCATGATGAACCTTTTGAGCTCATCAAGGGGGCATCATCATCCCGACCAACCAGGACACGGATTCCGTCAATAATCAACAACATATCATATTATTAATATTATCTCCCAACTTACCGGGCCTATCAATCTAACAGAATAGATCTCGTCCATTGGCCTATCAAAGAAACAATAATTAGTAATATATGCCCGTTATTATTTCAGGATTAAGGGATCGTACTCCATAATATAAACTAAGGTCCTATCCAATTATCGAGTCAGTCGAGATTGGATAACCTCGGGATTTGGTCCTGCTCAATGTACTCATAGCACGCTAGTATAATTCTATGATCAAGATCAACCACACCTAATTACACTACAATCATCCCGATGGGTTGTCCAATCCCATCTCAGTTGTGAGCCTCTATTTATTCTAACAGGAAACTGATAACATGATCTTCCGTGTAACACCACACACCATATTATCTACAATACAAATCAATTGGATTTTGTGCATGTACTATTATAAACAGACACCTAGTGTAGTTGCGATTCTCTTTTCATAATAAAGATGTTCATATAAAGAAACTCATGTCTTTCAGTATACACATCTTACAAGGTAATCATTAGCACAAATGCCAGATTCTTAGAAGAAGACTATGTGATGAACCATAAGCCCAAGAGTAGACTAGTGCTTGATGAATTAAGAGGGGATGTTCCGACCTTAGGACCAATTGTACAAGAGGACACACCATAAGTCACTGCACCACGTGTCACTAAGGATACACAGGTGGTACCTCATCGCCATGGGAGGGTTGTCAGACAGTCTAAATGGTTCATGTTTTTGGGAGTGTCTTCGGACTTGGTCTCTGGTAAACATGAACCGGATCCCTGGACCTATGATGAGGCTCTTCAAGATAAGGATGCAGTTTCTTGACAAAGAGCAATGAACTCTGAGATTGAATCAATGGATTCTAATCATGTCTGGGAGTTATTAGAACCACCCAATGGTGTAAAAGCCATTGGATCAAGTGGATCTACAAGAGAATGAGAGGATCAGACGGGAAGGTTGAGACCTTCAAAGCTAAGCTTGTTGTGAAAGGGTATACTCAGAAAGAGGGTATCGATTATGAGAAAACCTTTTCGCCGGTAGCCATACTTAAGTCTATCCGGATTCTCTTATCTATTGCAGCTCATATGGACTATGAGGTATGGCAGATGGATGTCAAGACGACTTTCGTTAACGGAAGTCTTGAGGAGACCATCTACATGCAGCAACCAGAAGGGATCATTGCAAAGGGCAAAGAGCATCTAGTGTGTAAGCTTAATCGACCCATTTATGGATTGAAGCAAGCTTCAAGATCTTGGAACATCTGCTTTGATGAAGTAATCCAGTCATACGAATTTATTCAAAGTCCGGATGAGTCATGTGTATACAAAAGATGTGACGAAAACGTCGTGGTGTTTCTTGTACTTTACGTAGATGATATTTTGTTAATTGTCAACAATGTTAAAGGGTTATCAGATGTAAGGGTCTGGCTATCAATGCAATTTGATATGAAGGACTTAGGAGAAGCGGGACACATCCTTGGGATCAAAGTCATAAGGGATCGCCAGAAAAGGATGTTGTGCTTATCCCAAGCTTCATATGTTGACACTGTTTTATCTCGTTGTAGAATGGAAAACTCCAAGAAGGGTTTCCTACCCTTCAGGCATGGAGTTCCACTATCCAAGGAGATGTGTCCGAAAACATCAAAGGAAATAGAGGAAATGAAGGTAGTTCCTTATACTTCAGCATTAGGAAGCCTCATATATGTTATATTGTGCATGAGACCTGATATCGGTTTTACCGTGGGCATGGTTAGCAGATATCAGAGTAACCGTGGACAGGGACATTAGACTGCGGTAAAGCATATATTGAAATACCTGAGACGGACTAGGGATTATATGTTGGCTTACCGGGTAGACCAATTAGTCCCTGTGGGTTACACAGACTCAGATTTCCAGTCAGACAGGGACAAGAGTAAGTCTACCTTGGATTTTGTGATTACATTAGGAGGTGGAGCCATTGTGTGGAGGAGTGTCAAGCAGAAATGCGTGGCGGACTCCACCATGGAAGCTGAATATGTGGCAGCCTCAGAGGCAGCCAAGGAAGTTGTTTGGCTCAGGAACTTCATTATGGACTTGGATGTGATTCCTGGTTTGCCTAGATCTATCACAATCTTTTGTGATAACAGTGGTGCAGTTGCAAACTCGAAGGAACCACGAGACCACAAGGCGAGTAAACACATAGAGCGCAAGTACCACCTGATACGAGAAATCGTACAGTGAGGAGAAGTGGCTGTCGCCAAAATTGCATCAGAGGACAACCTGGAAGATCCTTTCACGAAAGCTCTTCCAGCTAGAGCTTTTGATAGGCATGTGGAGGATATAGGAGTCAGATGTATGGCAGTAAGAGAATATCAATGTCTTTAAATATAACTGGGAGATTGTAGGATGTGTATACTGAAAGACATAAATTTCTTTATATGAACATCTTTATTATGAAAAGAGAATCACAACTACACTAGGTCCCTGTTTACATTAGTACACGCATGAAGTCCAAGTACTTTACATTGTAGATAACATGGTGTATGGTGTCACACGGAAGATCATGTTATTAGTTCCTTGCTTAATATAAATAAGAGGCCCACAACCGAGATGGAGTTGGACAACCCATCGGGATGGTTGTAGTGTAATTAGGTGTGGTTGGTCTTGACCATAGAATTATACTAGTGTGCTTTGAGTACATTTAGCAGGACCAAAACCCAAAGTTATCCAATTTGTACTGACTCGATAATTGGATAGGACCTCAGTTTATATTATGGAGTACGACCTCTTAATCCCAAAATAATAAATGACATATATTATTAATTTTATTTTGATTTACTAATGGGTGAGATCTATTTTGCTAAATCGATAGGCCCGGTAAATTAGGAAATAATATTAATTACATGGTGTGCCATTGATTATTGATGGAATCCGTGTCCTGGTGAGTCGGGATGATGATGCCCCCTTGGTGAGCTCATAAGGTTCATCGTGTTAAACGCTGCAGGTGGATTTGATCCGACATGAGGATAAGGTTGAGTGGTACTAGTCAAGGAGCCAGAAGTCGATTAATTAAAATTATCAGTAATTTAAATTAATCAACAGGCATTCGATATCTTATACACAGGGGGATGGATGTACTCATAATAGGTGGAGCCCATATGAAAATATGGGTGTTGGTGAGGAAGTTCAATGGGAATCCTTTAGTGGAATGGATCTTAATTAATGGATCGGGTTTAGATCCATTAGTTGGCCAAGATCCAACTCCTCCTCTTGGTCCCTACCTTAGCCCTATAAATACTCTATGAGATCAAGAAACCGGGGTTAATCAACCAAGACAAAATATTTCTCTCCTCTCCTCTCCTTCTCTCTCCTAGGTCACAGCAACAAGAATTGATAGAACTCTTGTTTTCTCCTTCCTTCCTCAAGACCACCGAGAGCAAGCCCCACTAGACAAGAAGAGGAGTGTCTCCTCTCCTTTGTGGTGCTCTTCGGTGAGAGAGGAAGGTCGGGTAGCCGGTTGGAGGTGGCGGTAGGGAGCTAGGCGTCGACGGCGGCACAAAGCTAGGTGGGAGAGTTAGCGAATAGGTTTTGGGCTGGTTGGAGGGGTTTTCTCCTCTCCATCTTCTTCTCCACTTCCTTCTTGAGGTCAGCTATTGGCCGGCGGCACATGGAAGAAGGGAACAAAGGGGCCAGCGACGCTAACCCTTGGCTAGGGTTTGGTTTGGCTAAGGGAGAAGAAGAAAGCGTGATTGATTGGAGCCTTCGGTGATCTCGGTTCACGGTAGATCATCGCCCATACGACGTCCGTGAAGGGAGGGACATAAGGTAGAAGACTACGAGGTGATCGGAAAGGTATAACTCTTTCCATGCTCCTTTGATTATCCTTATGTCTATTTTGTGCTATGATCACTAACCTCGTCATTTTATGTGTTAAAGTTAATTATTTTGATTAGTTATCATAGTTAATAATTAAGTAACTGGACCCCAACCATAAGCACAAATGTCGGCGATCAAATCGATGCCTTTTCCACGGTCGAACGGTCGAGCAAATCACAAGGCCGATTTTGGTAATTGGCCGAGTTGTGATTTGGATCGTTCGATACGACGCGAGATGGTTGTAGGGAGACGGGTCTCCACTCAGATTAATTTTAATCCGTAGACGTGGAGAGGTCTCCCGAATCGACCGAGTATTCGGTTAGGAAACCCGCCAAGCTATACCCAACAGTTTTAGCATGGAAAACTCTAAGAAAGGTTTTCTACCTTTCAGGCATGGAGTTCCTCTATCTAAGGAGATGTGTCCGAATACATCAAAGGAGATAGAGGATGAAGGTGGTTCCTTATGCATCTGCTGTAGGAAGCCTCATGTATGTTATGTTGTGCACGAGACCAGATATCTATTTTGTTGTGGGCATGGTTAGAAGATATCAGAGTAACCCTGGACAGGGACATTGGACTGCGGTAAAGCATATATTGAAATACTTAAGACGGACTAGGGATTATATGCTGGTTTACCGGGCAGACCAATTAGTCCCTATGGGTTACACGGATTCAAATTTCTAGTCAAACAGGGACAAGAGTATGTCTACATCAGGGTTTGTGTTTACTATAGGAGATGGAGCCATAATATAGAGGAGTGTAAAGCAGAAATGCGTGGTGGACTCCACCATAGAAGCTGAGTATGTGGCAACCTCAGAAGCATCCAAGGAAGCTGTATGACTCAGGAACTTCACCATGAACTTGGATGTGATTCCTGGTTTGCCCAGATCTATCACAATCTTTTATGATAATAGTGGTGCAGTTGCAAACTCGAAGGTACCATGAGCCCATAAGGCGAGTAAACACATAGAACGCAAGTACCACCTGATACGAGAAATCATAAAGCGAGGAGAAGTAGTTGTCGCCAAGATTACATCGGAGGACAACTTGGCAGATGCTTTCACTAAGGCCCTTCCGGCGAGAGCATTTGATTGGCATGTGGAGGATATGGGGGTCAAATGTATGGCATTGAGAGAACAGCAGAGTCTTTGAGTATAAGTGAGAGATTGTTAGATGTGTATACTAAAAGACTTGTTCTTTATATATATATATATGATCATCTATATTTTGAAAAGAGAATCACAACAACACAGATGCGTGTTTATATTAGTATATGCATAAAAGTCCAATACTTTGCCTTGTAGATAACATGGTGTGTGGTGACACACAGAAGATCATGTTATTAGTTCCTTGCATAGTATAAGAAGATGCTCAGAACCGAGATGGACTTGGACAAACCATCAGGATGGTTGTAGTGTAATTAGGTGTGGTTTGTCTTGACCTTAGAATTACACTAGTGTGCTTTGTGTGTATTGAGCAAGACTAAAACTAGAGGTCATCCAATTTGTACTGACTTAATAATTGGATTGGACCTCGAATTATTATGGAGTACAATCCCTAAATCCCGATATAATATCGGGCACATGAAGATAATATTTTATTTCTTTGATTTACCAATGGGCGAGATTTATTTTGCGAAATCGATAGGCCTGGTAAGTTGGGAAATAATATTAATTACATGGTGTGCCATTGATTATTGACGGAATCCGTGTCCTGGTGAGTCGGGATGATGATGCCCCCTTGATGAGCTCATAAGGTTCATCATGTTAAACCCTGCAGGTGGATTTGATCTGACATGAGGATAAGGTTGAGTGGTACTAGTCAAGGAGCCAGAAGTCGATTAATTAAAATTGTCAGTAATTTAAATTAATTGGCGGGCATTCGATATCTTATACATGGGGGGATGGATGTACTCATAATAGGTGGAGCCCATAAAAAAATATGGGGGTTGGTGAGGAAGTTCAATGGGGATCCTTTAGTGGAATGGATCTTCATTAATGGATTGGTTTTAGATCCATTAGCGGGTCAAGATCCAACTCCTCTTCATGGTCTCTACCTTAGTCCTATAAATACCCCATGGGATCAAGAAACCAAGGCTTAATCCAGTTCATCAATCCCTTGGCCTTTCACTCTTTTCCTTTCCCTCTCCTTCTCTCTCCTAGGGCGCCGACGGCAACACAATAAGAGAGCCTTCTATCTTCTTGTTCTTCACTTCTTCTCTCTTGGTGAAGGGCACAAGGATAGAGAGGACCTTCCTCTCTTCTAGCTTGTGGCCAGAGCCACCTTGTTGAGGCTCTGAAGTGATCGGCAGCAGGGAGAGTTGGTGCAAGTTGCGCCGGCGGCAAGGGGATAAGGAAAGTGGGTCGGCGGTGGGTTTAGGAAAGAAGAAGCACCTTCTTCTCCCTTTCTCATCCACTTCTTCACCTTCCATCATCTTCTCTGGTCTGCCAAGACTCTTTGGAGGCCTTGGAGTGGTCGGCGGTCCAAGCTAGGAGAAGGAGCTTGGAAAGTGAGAACCCTAACCTAGGATTTCGGCTAGTGAAAGAAGAAGGTGTTTGGAGCCCTTGGTGAGCCCGATTCTTGGTAGCTCGTCGCCCACACGAGGTCTGGGAGGGAAGGGACATAAGTTAGAAGGCTACGAGGTAATGCAAGGTATACTTTACTTCCTTGGCTCTTTTATTCTAGTTTTGTCATTTCATGTGGATGTTAATTGATTATTATTGTTTTGATTATTTGTTAATCATAGATAATAATTAATTAATTGGACCTCGATAATAAACACAAAAATCAACGATCCACTCGTCATCTTTTCTGCGGTCAAACGGTTGGGCAAATTACAAGGCTCGATCTTTGTGATTGGCCAAGTTGTAATTTGAACCGTTCGATACAATGACGAGATGATCATTGGGAGATGGGTCTCCATTCAGATTAAATTTTAATCCATAGACATTGAGAGGTCTCTCAAGGTCGACCAAGTATTCGCTTAGGAAACCCACCAAGCCATAACCATCAAGTAGAACCACCTAATGGTGTAAAAGCAATTGGATGTAAGTGGATCTACATGAGAAAGAGAGGAACAAACAAGAAGGTTGAGACCTTCAAAGCTAGGCTTGTTGCGAAAGGATATGCTCAGAAAGAGGGTATCGATTATGAGGAGACCTTTTCACTGGTAGCCATGCGTAAGCCTATCCGGTTTCTCTTATCTATTGTTGCTCATATGGATTATGAGATTTGACAGATGGACGTCAAGACATCTTTCCTTAACGGAAGTCTTGAGGAGACCATCTACATGAAGCAACCAGAAGGATTCATTACGGAGGGCAAAGAGTATCTTGTGTGCAAGCTTAATCGGTCCATTTATGGATTGAAGCAAGCTTCGCATTCTTGGAACAACCACTTTGATAAGGTAATCCAGTCATACAGATTTGTTCAATGTCCGGATGAATCATGTGTGTGTAAGAGATGTGACGGAAACGTAGTGGTATTTCTTGTGCTATACGTAGATGATATTTTGCTCATTGGCAACAATGTCAAAGTATTATCAGACGTAAGGGTATGGTTGTCCAAACAGTTTGATATGAAGGACTTGGGAGAAGCAGGGCACATCCTTGGGATCAAGGTTATAAGGGATCGCCAGAAAAGGATGTTGTGCTTATCCCAAGCTTCATACATAGACACTGTCCTAGCTTGTTTTAGCATGGAAAACTCCAAGAATGGTTTTCTACCTTTCAAGCATGGAGTTCCTTTATCAAAGGAGATGTGTCCGAAAATATCAAAGGAGATAGAGGAGATGAAGGCGGTTCCTTATGCATCAGCTGTAGGAAGCCTCATGTATGTTATGCTATGTACGAGACTGGATATCTGCTTTGCTGTGGGCATGATTAGTAGATATCAGAGTAACCCTAGACAGGGGCATTGGACTACGGTAAAGCATATACTGAAGTACCTGAGAAGGACTAAGGATTATATGCTGGTTTACCAGGTAGACCAATTACTCACTGTGGGTTATTCGGATTCAGACTTCCAATCGGATAGGGATAGAAGTATGTCTACCTCGGGGTTTATGTTTACTTTAGGAGGTGGAGCCATAGTATGGAGGAGTGTCAAGCAGATATGCGTGGCGGACTCCACCATGGAAGGTGAGTATGTGGCAGCCTCGGAGGCAGCCAAGGATGTTGTATGACTCAGAAACTTCAAAATGGACTTGGATGTGATTCATGGCTTGCCCAGATCTATCATAATTTATTGTGATAACAGTGGTGCAGTTGCAAACTCGAAGGAACCACGAGCTCATAAGGCGAGTAAATACATAGAGCGCAAGTACCACCCGATACGAGAAATCGTAAAGCGAGGAGAAGTAGCTGTAACCAAGATTGCATCAGAGGACAACCTGGCGGATCCTTTCACTAAGGCCCTTCTGGCGAGAGCTTTTGATCGGCATGTGGAGGATATGAGAGTCAGATGTATGACTTGATAGTAGGAGCCCTAGAGCCAATTATATGATGATTGACTAGGGACTTTTTGTATCATATTCTATTATTAATAAAGGCATGCTTGGTTATTATACTTACTTTATTCTTTTGCCAAATAACTAAGTATAATAATGTCCTTGGGTAGTAGGTTCTTATCTATATCATATCGATTGGTTGAATCGATAGTGAGATGATGTAGAAAACACTACACTAAACTATTCCTAGTCAAGCATTAATATTCAAGGATAATATTAATACATGGAGACTAGCGTGTAGGTCAATTGATGACTTGAGCTCACAAGTCATGGATATGTGATATCAAATTGACACATGGGTATACATTAGAGAATGTGTACTGAATTGACCCGCCATGAGAAAGTTTCATAGATTGTCATATGAGTGTCATAAACTTTCTCATGTGACTATTAGTATGAATAGTCCTTAGACCTGAAGTCACTACAGTTCCCTACATAAGGAGTTATGTACTTTGGTATCATCAAACGTCACCCATAACAGGGTGGACTATAAAGGCGATCACTGGGTATGTAATGAATTATGCGGAGGGATGTGAGTGATGTAGATGGGATCTATCCCTCTCATATGATGGGAATGATATCTGTGGGCCCCTTGATCGAGTAAGACTACTAAAACGCATGGTCATGCTCAAATGAGTAAATATGAGATATTGAGCTCATTTGTTTGAGTGAGTGTACTCGGGGATCAAGAAACACATAGATTGATCGAGGATGACACGGTCTATGCCTCATTGGTCAATCTAGATATCAAGGATAGAAGGACAAGGTCATACACTATCATAGTCACGGAGGTTAAGTCGGATCTCGACTTTTCTTGTTACTTGGGTAGCAATGATGCATTGCTAGATGTCGCTCATTGCTTATGTGTCTAAAGCGGTTTAGGCGCATTGCCAACGTTACGAGAACCTATTGGGTCACACACTAAGGACATGATGCTTCCGGAGCTTGAGTTGGGAACTCGGGAGACTAGGTCGGGAGCTTGGCAGATTTGGTCGGCAGACTTTGTCGGGAGCTCGGCAGATTTGGTCGACAGACTTTATCAGGAGCTTGGGACAGGAGCTCGGGAGACTCGGGTCAAGAGCTCGGGTCAAGAGCTCAGGGACTTAGTCGAGAGCTCGGGCTGGGAGCTCGGCAGAATGCGTCAGGAGCTTGGGGACTAGCTCGGCAGACTGGGTCGGGAGCTCGGGGACTTGCTCAGCAGACTTGGTCGGGAGCTCGACGACTTGCTCAGGAGACTTAGTCGAGAGACCTGGTCGGGAGCCCGAGAGGCTTGGTCGGAATTGCGGGAGAAATTCATTAAAGAGTTTAATGAAAGAAAAAGAAAGTCTCTCTTCATTGAATGAAGAAAAGATGAAGAGTCACATAAAAAGATGTGCTCATTATTGGCTTTAATGAAGGGAAGCCAAAGAGACAAAAGTCTCTTCATATTTATGGGATGAGTATAAAAGAAGGTCTAGTCATTTTGAATAGAGTGAGCTTTTCCTTCTTCCCTTCCTCTCTTCTTCCTCTTCTCCCTCTTGGCCGAAACCCTTCTTGGGTTCTTGGTGGTCTTGTGAACTACCTCAAGTTGCTAGCACAACTAAGGTAGTTCTTCCCGAAGTTGAGAGATCGTGTCTGTGTGGATACGCATAGAGGCACGAATGCTTGAACGTGCAAGAGATCCGGTGGCACTTGGACGAGTGGGATAACGTATGGGCACGCTCCAAAGGTATACATTGTAGATAGATCTATTAGATAGATGAACTTCGTACGAGTTTTCTTTCGCATGGATCGCTCAAGGGTTCTTGTTTCTGCTGCGTTTTGTGTTTATGTCACTGGGAGAACCCAACATGGCTTTGGGAGGACAACAAAGTTTTTGAGTATAAGTGGAGATTGTTAGGATGTATACTAAAAGTCATGTCTTTTCTGTATGAATATCTACATTTTGAAAGAGAATCACACGATCACTGTTGCATGTATATATCAGTATGTGCAAACTGTCTGATGCTTTGCATTGTAGATAACATGGTGTGTGGTGACACACAGAAGATCATGTTATCAGTCCTTTGCAGAGTATAAGAAGAGGCTCACAACTGAGATAGAGTTGGACAAACCATCGGGATAGTTGTAGTGTAATTTGGTGTGGTTTATATTGACCATAGAATTACACTAGTGCATTTTGTGTGCATTGAGCAGGACCAACATAGAGGTGATTTAATTTATACTGACTTTATAATTAGATCATACCTCGGTTTATTATGGAGTACATGCTCTGAATCCCGATATAATAACAGACACATGTACTTAGTATTTATTTTTTTTGATTTACCAATGAGCGTGATTTATTCTGTTAAATCGATAGACCCGGTAAGTTGGGAAATAATATTATTTACATGGTGTGTCATTGATGATAGATGGAATCCATGTCTTGGTGAGTCGGGATGATGATGCCCCCTTGATGAGCTCATAAGGTTTATCATGTTAAATCCTGCATGTGGACTTGGTCCAACATGATAATAAGGATGAGTGGTACTAGTCAAGGAGTTAGAGGTTGATTAATTAAAATTGTCAGTAATTTAAATTAATCAATGGGCATTCAATATCTTAAACACGAGGAGAAATTGTACTCATAATAGGTGGAGCTCATATGAAAATATGGGGGTTGGTGAGATAGTTCAATGAAGGACCTTTAGTGGAATGATTCTTTATAAATTGATCGGGTTTGGATCCATTAGCAAACCAAGACCTAACTCCTCCTCATGGTCCCTATTGTAGCCCTATAAATACCCCATGGTATCATAAAACCAAGGCATCCAATTATTCATCCACCCCAAGTCTCTTCTCTCTTCCTCTCTCTCCCTTCTCTCTCCTACGTCACGGCGGCAAGGGGAAGAACCTTCACCTTGTTCTCCTTCTCTTCTCCACTTATCAACCACTTTGTGGTCGGCTACTACTAGACAATGGGGGATTTCTTTTCTGCCTTTTGTGGTGTGCAGCGAGGACAAGAGGGAGGCCGGCGGTCGGCACAAGGAGGCGGCAGCGGCTTGGCTTGGAGGTGCTCGGCCGCGGGCATGGGAGAGGTAGAGGGAGCTTGTCTTCCTTGTGTGCTTGGTGCCGCATGATAGGAAGAGGTAGAGGAGGCCGGAGAGGGTGGTTGTCAGGGAGAAGAGGACTTCTCTTCTTCTCCTTCACCTTCTTCTTCCTTGGAAGGCCGGCGGCAAACCCTAGCTTTAGGGTTTTGGTTGGCGCGTGAAGAAGTGGTTTATTGGAAGGTCTTGGTGATTCCAGTTCTTGATAGATCGTC
Source organism: Boesenbergia rotunda (assembly GCA_024364735.1). Lineage (NCBI taxonomy): Eukaryota > Viridiplantae > Streptophyta > Magnoliopsida > Zingiberales > Zingiberaceae > Boesenbergia > Boesenbergia rotunda. Next base: position 211,087 of record JAGFNQ010000214.1, read on the forward strand.
ACCCACATGACGTCTATGAGGGGAGGGTCATACGATAGAAGATCGCGAGGTAACGGGAAGATATAAACTCTTCCTTGGCTCTTTGATTCTATCATTGCATGTGGTGATTAATTAATTATCATGTTCTTAATTATTTGATAATTATTGTTGATAATTAATTATATTGGACCCGATAATAAACACAAAAACCGTCAATAAGCTTGTCATCTTTTCCACGACCAATTGGTTAGGCGAGTTATAAGGCTTGAACTTTAAGTTTGGCTAAGTTGTAACTCGAATCAATTGGTACGACGACGAGACGGTCGTTTGAGAGATAGGACTCCATTCAGATTAACTTTTAATCCATGGACATGGAGAGGTCTCTCATGGACGACCAGGTATTCGCTTAGGAAACCCGCCAAGCCATACCCAACAAGTTGAAACAATAAAATAAAATGAACATAAACTAATTAAACTAGTAAAAGGCTAAGACATAGAAATTTAATTGGTTGCAACTATTGGGTATGGCTTGGTGTGTATCCTAAACGAATACTCGGTCGATCTGAGAGACCTCTCCATGTCTACGGATTAAAAATTAATCCGTATGGAGACTCGTATCCCATCGACCGTCTCGTGCCGTATCGAACGATCTAAATTACAACTCGGCCAATTACCAAAATCGTCCTTGTAATTTGCTCGACCGTTCGACCATGGAAAAGGTGACGAGTTGATCGCCGGCTTTTGTGTTTATGGTCAGGGTCCAGTTAATAAATTATTCATCATGATACAATATCAAAATAATAAATTAACTAACATGAAATGACGAGCTAAATGAAACAAGCACATGATTGACACAAGGATAATCAAAGGAGCATGGAAAGAGTTATACCTTTCCGATTACCTCGCGGTCTTCTACCTTATGTCGCTCCCTTCACGAACGTCGTGTGACCGATGATCTACCGTGAACTGAGATCACCGAGGCCTCCGATCAATCACACTATCTTCTTCCCTCTAGCCACACCAAACCCTAATTCTAGGGTTAGCGCCGCCGCCCACCTTGCTCCCTTCTCCTTTGCACCGCCGGCCAACAGTAGCCACCAAGGCCACGCCGACCAGATGCTGACCTTGAGAAGGAGGTGAGGAAGATGATAAAGGGAAAAGAGAGCTTCCTTTCCCACCCAACTCAAGCCGAGAACCCCCTTCCTCCTTTGCTTGCGGCGCCGCCACCCAAGAGCTTGCACCGCCTCTCACCGGCTGCCAGAGCTCCCTCCCTCACCGACACACACCACAAAAGGGAGAAGACCCTCCTCCTTTTGTCTAGTGATGGTAACTTGCGGTATGACTGAGGGAAGAAGGAGAGAAGAGAAGAGGAAGACTCCTCTCTTGCCGTGACCTAAGAGAGAGAGAAGGAAGAGAGGAAAGAGGGCTTGGGGTTGGATTGATTAGCCTTGGTTTCTTGATCTCATAGGGTATTTATAGGGCTAAGGTAGGGACCAAGAGGAGGAGTTGGATCTTGGCCCACTAATGAATCTAAACCCGATCCATTAATTAAGATCCATTCCACTAAAGGATCTTAATTGGATCTTGGCCCCCATATTTTCATATGGGCTCTACATATTACGAGTCATCCATCCCCCCATGATTAAGATCTCGAATGCCTGTTAATTAATTTAAATTACTGACAATTCAAATTAATTAATCTCTGGATCCTTGACTAGTACCACTCAACCTTATCATCGTGCCTGATCAAATCCACCTACAGGGTTTAGCACGATGAACCCTTTGAGCTCATCAAGGGGGCATCATCATCCTGACTAACCAGGACACAGATTCGGTCAATAATCAATGGCACATCATATTATTAATATTATCTCCCAACTTACCGGGCCTATCGATCTAACAGAAAAGATCTCGCCCATTGGTAAATCAAAGAAATAATAATTAATAATATATGCCCGTTATTATTTCGGGATTAAGGGATCGTACTCCATAATATAAACTGAGGTCCTATCCGATCATCGAGTCAGTACAAATTGGATAACCTCGGGTTTTGGTCATGCTCAATGTACTCAAAGCATACTAGTGTAATTCTATGGTCAAGACCAACCACACCTAATTACACTACAACCATCCCGATGGGTTGTCCAATTCCATCTCGGTTGTGAGCCTTTATTTATACTAAGCAAGAAACTGATAACATGATCTTCCGTGTGATACCACACTGTTGGGTTTTTCGGGCCGCGAAAACCGCCTTTTCGCGTCGCGGAAACCCCGAGAACCCAAAGCCATGGATCTCGTGCGAAGAAAAATTCCGAAACAAAATCACGTATTCATTTCATGCTCAAAACTCGATCTACTCCTAGATCTAAAGAGGGATAAACCATTTTACCTTTGGTGCGTGCCCCGCTTAATCCCGTTCGCTCCTTTTGGATGTCGGATCTCTAGGACGTCAAGTGCCGTCCCTCTAGAAGTATCCACGCGAACAAAGTGGATGGAGGAAACCCTTTAGGTGTGCTAGCACCTTTCAAGGGTTCGGCCAAGAGGAGAAGAAGAAGAAGAGCACCAACACTTGGAGGAGGAAGAAGAGAAGACACACACTCAGAAAAATAGAACCAAAACTTGGTTTTATTCTCTCATTATGGCCGGCCACATAATGGCCATTAATGGCCATTAAGTGGCCGGCCATAAACCCCCTTTCAATTTGAATTCAAATTCAAATGGGGGGTTACAACCTTTGGAGATGATGTGGAGCATCATCATTGGTCAAATACCAAGCCAAGTCATCACTTGGTCAAGTCAAGGTGAGGTGGCCTTTTGGTCAAGTCAAACTTGACCATTAATCTTCCTTGATGAGGTGGCATCCACACTTAATGCTCTTGATGATGTGGAGCATCATCAATGGTTGGCTCCATGCCAATTCATCACCATGATGTGGCATTAAGTCAAGTCTAACTTGAGGTGGATTTGGGTCAAGTCAAACTTGCCTTTTATGGACTTTCCATATTTAGTCAAGTCAAACCTAACTCCATTTCTTCTCCCATGTCAAGTCTAACTTGAAGTGGAACCAAGTCAAGTCAAACTTGATTTGGATTTGGGTCAAGTCAAACTTGCCTTTTATGGACTTTCCATATTTAGCCAAGTTAAACTTGACTTCATTTTTTCTCCATCTATTTGTTCTTTGTGTGTGACCCTATAGGTTCTTGTAACGTTGGCAATGCTTCTAACCTCTTAGAAACATAAGCAATGAGCGGTATCTAGCAACACATCATTGCTACCCAAGTTACAAGAATGTTGAGATCCAACATCACCAATGTGACTACTAATTATGACTTTCATAATATGTGACAATGTCCTTCTATCGTCGATATCTAGATTGATCTTCTATGAAGCATAGACCGTGTCATCCTCCAATCAATCTATGTGTCTTGAACTCCAAGTAGACTCACTATAATCAAATAAGCTCAATATCTCATATTGCCTTATTTGGGCATGGCCATGCACTTAGTGATCTCACTCTATCAAGACTATGATATCTCTCCCGTCATATAGGAGGGATAGATCCCATCTACATCACTCACATCCCTCCGCATAATTTGTTACATACCCAGTAATCGCCTTTATAGTCCACCCAGTTACGGTTGACGTTTGACGAAACCAAAGTACATAACTCCTTATGTAGGGAACTATGGTGACTTCAGGTCTAAGGACTAATAGTCATACTAATAGTCACATGAGAAAATATATGACACTCATATAACGATCCATGATACTTTCTCATGGTGGGTCATTCAGTATACATTCTCCAATGCATACTCATGTGTCAACTTGATATCTCATATCCATGACTTGTGAGATCAAGTCATCGTGTTGACCTACATGCTAGTCTCTATGCATTAACATTGTCCCTGAATGTTAATACTTGACTAGGAATAATTAAGAGTAGTGTTCTCTATATCATCTCACTATCGATTCAACCAATCGATTGATATAGATATGAACCTACTACCAAGGACGTTATTACACTTAGTTATTTGGCACCAATAAAAGTAAGTATAATAACCATAATCAAATGCCTTTATTTATATATATGAAATATGATACAATGAGTCCATACAACAACCATCACGTGATTGGCTCTAGGGCTCTCACTAACACACACACCATGTTATCTACAATGCAAAGTAATTGGACTTCAAGCATGTACTAATATAAACAGGCACCTAGAGTAGTTGTGATTCTCATTTCAAAATGAAGATGTTCATATACAGAAATTCATATCTTTCAGTATACACATCTTACAACAACCTAGGTGGCTGCTAGTCCATGTCAATTGAAGCTCACTATCAAAATCTGTTGGGTTCGGTTGTGGGATTCCTCCCTATATCCCCGGATTAAAATTCTATCAATTAGAACTAATCCGGATAGGGAAAACATCCCGAACGACCTACTTCATCATCATGTTTTTCGATTGAGTGATCGCTTGAACAAACTTGTTGTTCGAGCAAACAAACTCCTTTATCGAAAAGTAGTGGAATAGATGATGAATTTTGGATCACCGGTTCTTGTGTTTATCATCGGGATCCAATAAAACAAATAGAATTAATACAAGAATGAAATAAAGACAAAATATACATCTTTTGTTTTACCTCTTGATCTTCTATTGTATTCCTATCCTCTTCTTGGACGTTGTGTGGGCGACGATCTTCCAAGAAACAAAGCCACTAACCGAAAGCTCTTCTCCTTCTTCCTCGTGTAAGTACCCCTGGTTGATTTTGATGTGATCAACCTGTGGGACCGGTGCCGTCGATAGAGGGGGGGTGAATATCGACCGAAAACTTTCTCACGGAAATCGTAAATTCGTTCTAGACTTAAAGCGTTAGTGCAGCGGAAAAGTAAAACAGAACGAATAAAACAAACAGACACAGCAAAGACACGGGATTTATGTTCTAGGTTCCCGACCCCCCAGGGTCAGTACGTCCAAGGCCTATGTACTCGGCGTGAGTCCACTATTGGTCTCCTTTTCGGAATTTCCAGAGGCGGAGTAAACTCATCTTATAGTGCAGAAGTACAATCAAAAAGATAATTAATTACATGAGGAATAATAAAATCAAACCGAACAAAACAAGGTTTGAAGCTCGGCCGATCTGAACCTCCGAAGTGCCGCGCACTTCCTCCTGGAGCCTCTCGGTTGTAGAGCCTCATCTTTAGCGCATTGTCGTTGGTCAAAATAATTAGAATCACTCTGGAAAGTTGTCTTTGAAGCTGAGGGGTCAAGGCCCCTTTTATAGGCTTCATACGGGTGCCTGTGACGTTGGGGGCGCCCCTATAGGCTTGGTCAAACCTTATCCCTGCGCCGAACTCGTCGCAGCTGATAGAACCTTTGACCTGGGTGCCTACATGAACTCAGGCGCTTGTATCCTCCTGGGCGCCTGAATGGAAGCCTATTCTGCGTTCCTTCGCAGAACTGTTTTTTGCTTCTTTAACTCAGGCACCCCTATTGATGGGGGCACCTGGCTTCCAGGCTACCAGGTGTGTTGTGTGTTGTTTCCCTGCTTTGTCTTCCATTCTTGGTACCTGCAAGATACATGAATACAAAGCAAATATACACACAATACTAACCTTAAAGACTTGGTTCTGACTTCAGATTTCCACGAAACCCTAGGTCGAACCGACGTAAGTTCCCACCCCCGAGAACTTACTCCATTCAGGAGTCGGTTGCCACCCAGTCCTTCGGGTGGACTTTTGCTTAGCTTCCAATACTCTTGGATCTCGAGATGTCCGTACCCTGACCCGTCTCTACTTCTGTCCTTAGTCACTGCTCAGCTAAGTTGTTCAGTCCCTCGGACCAAGACTTCGTGCCCAAACCCTAAGTCCAGGACTTCGGTCCCCAACCCACGGCCAGGTCTTCTTACCCAGTTCTCGACCAGGACTTCGGTGCTCAACCCTCGAGTCTTCTTGCCCAGTCCTCGACCAGGACTTAGTGCCCACCTTCCGAGCAGGTCTTCGGTGTCCAACCCTTTGCCAGGACTTAGTGCCCAATCCATGATCAGGACTTAGTGCCCACCTTCCGAGCAGGTCTTATTGCCTAGGTTTACTAGGACTTTCTTTCACTTTGGTTACTCCTCTCTTGACTCCCCTTCCCTTGTTTAATGTATCACTGACTTAAGTATATTGTCAAACATTAAAACACTTAGAGGAGGACATCACTGATGCAACTTGCACCAACAATCTCCCCCTTTTTTATGTTTGACAATATCTTAAGTTAGATTGGTTGAAAGGGCTAATTTACTATCTTTGGGATAAATAAAACATGATATAAGTTTTGAAACTACATTTTGATCTTTGGGAGAAAAATATTTTCTAACATAAGCTCACTCTCCCCTTTTTGAAAAAAATATTTTGATTTTCATTGATCCTTCTGGAAGACGCCAAAAAATTTCTAACTTAAGCACATCTCTCCCCCTTTGTCATACATCAAAAAAAAACCAAGAATACTTGCACCAACAATAAAAATATTTGGTTCTTTGTGAAAATACTTAGTATTTGAGAAATATCTGTACTTTTGAAAGATATATTGAATTTTTGAAATATGCAAGTACTTTTGAGACATATTATGCAATTTTTTAGAGACATAAGTACTTTGAAAAATATGAATTTTGAAAAATTAAGTACTTTGAAATTATTATGAATTTTGATATGTATAGGTACTTTTTGAAAAAATATTATTTTTAAAACATAATGTTTTACTTGATTTGGTTTCTTTTCCAGTCTAACACAATCCTAAGAAACCTTGTTGACTACAAGGATATTTTCCTAAGTATCCTGAAAAATTCTCCAAACTCAAGAAAAATATTATTTCACATTGATTAAAACAAGATAAATTTTTGAAAATAATATTTTTAAAGAAAAATTATTAAAATGATAGTATTTGAAAGGATACTTATGTTTTCAAAAGGATTTGAAAATATCGTTCATGAAAACATATCACCTTGAGATATCCAATAATTCTTTTGATTTAACCTCCCCCTAAACTTGACCTAGTCCTAGGAAGCTTGTTGACCACAAGTACTCTTCCTCTGAGTCTTTAGGATTTGGTTCAGATCAAAAAGAATTATTTAACAATTTCAAAAATAATTGCCAACAAAAAATTAGAAAAACTTGTCAGAGAATTTTCTTTTGACTTAGACTCCCCCTAAATTTGACACATCCTAGGAGTCCTTGTAGATCATGAAGTGGATAGTAATGTTTAAAGTACAGTTTTCGAAAACCATTTCAAAAGAATGAAAACACTCCCCCTGTACCCGATACCGTTTGACTCTATCTAAGTGCATTAAGGAACTTTAGTATTTTCCTAGGAGGCTTGTGTCTAATTGTGTGAGTCAAACAATTTTTTGAAAATGATATAATTTTTGAAAACATATAATATATATTCAATCAGACAAGCATGAATTCCATAAAAATATTATTATGGTGAAGCACTATTTTGAAAATATATTTTTAGAATAATATTCTAATCATTTTGAAAAATATTTTTCAATTAATTAGTCCTTAACATCTCACCCATTCTAGATATCTCAATACAGCAAGCATGATTTCCTTATGGGTGTATTGTGAGATGCTTGAATTATTTTCCTTAATTTTTTATTAAATCTAAGATTTAATTGAAGCTTGTGTTAGATTCAAATCTGACAATAGTAAAATGAATTTGATTTTCAGTAATTGGCTTCCAGGTCTTGGTGAGGCACTAGGCCTTCTTTGGCCGTAGCCTTATTGGATCATCAACCCTTTCCTTGACAAAGCCTTTTATAGAAAATTCATCTTCAAGTTACTTCTTGAAAGATTTTGGTCTAACTAACTTAAGTCTTGGATCGGTAGCTTCAGCTAGTTCCACCAGACTAAACAGACCAACTAGAATATACTTGACCTTATTAGAAGGGCTTCCCTAACGTTCTATCATCTCACCTCCACCTAATACTAGGTTGATCAAGTTTCAATTAGTCTTTTTCCTATAGCCGTTCTATATCATGCATAAAATTAGACATGAATGACATGACATAAGTTTTAAAGAAGTAGCAGATGCATGTCCATGGCATTAATGCATGATTCAAACAAGTCAAAAATATTTGATTAAGTTTCTAAAGATGTATCAAATTCCCGATTTGATACATGTCATGTGAACCTGCGAATATGTCAACCCACTTTGACATATTTAATATTATTAATTTAATTGTTGCGGTTTCGGTAAGATTTTATTTAGTTTGAGTTTAAGTTATTTAAGAATTAATTGGAATTGAGTTAATATAATTAAGTTAATTATTAATTTAAATAAATTAAGGATTGAATTAATTTGAATTTTATTTAATTAAGATTTAATTGAATTAATTTGTATTAATTTGAATTTAATTAAGGTTTAATTGAATTAATTTGAATTTGATTTAATTATGATTTAATTGAATTAATTTGAATTTAATTATGATTTAATTGAATTAATTTGAATTTATTTAATTAATATTTAATTGAATTAATTTGAATTTGATTTAATTAAGATTTAATTTAATTAATTTGAATTAATTTGAAATTGATTTAATTAAGATTTAATTGAATTAATTTGAATTTGATTCAGGATTAATTCAGGATTAATTTAAGTTAATTAATGATTAATTTAAGTTGATTAAATTAAATTGAGGATTAATTTCGAATTAATTAACCTTTAAATTAATTACTTAAGGATTAATTAAAGTTCAGAATTAATTGATCTTAAAACTAAAGGATTAAGTTTAGGATTAAAAATTAATTAAAATTTAATCAAAGTTTTTAAGGTTTATCTTGATTTAATTTTCAAGATTTCTAGGTTGGTCAAAAGTTGTGGGTCTAGTTTCATCATCTTCATTATTTCGAAAATACCTGATTCCCTTACTATTTCTTCTTTATTTATCTTTTCAAGTTTTTCTAATAATTCTGGTTTATTTGAATCTTTGTGAAATTTATTGACTATGACCTTAATCTTAGAAAATTCCATCTCCTCCTCAAAATTAGATCTTTCAAAATCCTCAAAGTAGGTGGAGTAATATGGACCACTAGTTAATTTTTCAAGATTATCCAATAGAATAATTAAATTATTATCTAAAGGACTTTATCTCCACTCTCCTCAGAATTATCCTCATTATCCTCAAAAATATTTTTAGAAAAATCATTCTTATCCTCAGAAATGATTTTAATAATTTCATAATTATATTCACTAATTTCAGAGTTATCTTTAGAAATTTTTTTAAGGATTTCAAAATTATTTTCTGGATTATCCTTATGATTTTCAATTTTAAAATCAGAGTTATCCTTAAGATTTTCAAATTCGAATTCAGAGTTATCCCTACTATTTTCAAATTTGAATTCAGTGTTATCTTTAAGATTTTCAAATTTGAATTTTCAATTTTGAAATCAGAGTTATCCTTACGATTTTCAAATTCGAATTCGGTGTTATCCCTAAGATTTTCAAATTTGAATTCAGTGTTATCTTTATGATTTTCAAATTTGAATTCAGTGTTATCTTTAAGATTTTCAAATTTGAATTCAGTGTTATCTTTATGATTTTCAAATTTGAATTCGGTGTTATCTTTAAGATTTTCAAATTTAGAATTAATCTTAGAGATAATTTTATCAGAATTTATTTCAAGTTTAAATTCAGAATTATTTTTTGATTTAATTTCAGGATTAAAATTATCAGAATTAATTTTACTAATTATTGCATTGATATTGATAATTAAAGAATTAATTTTTGATAATTTATCATTGTCTACATTTTCTAGTTGGTGATACAAAAAATTTATTTGACTATGTAAAAATTCTACTTTATCAGAAAAATTATCTAAACTATCTACATAGGATAGTGCAGGAATTTGAATAATATTTGGAACGTAAATTCGGCGTACCTTTGCCGGACACTTGTTTTTGTTATGTCCGTATTTTTCACATTTGAAGCATCGTACGTGACTTTTGTCTCTCCGGACTCCTGGCGCTGGTGTCTCCTTTGCCGCCGGTGAGGAACGATTCTTACGAGTAGGACACTAATTTTTATAGTGCCCTCTCTCCCAGCACGTGAAGCATATAATATGAAATTTAAAAATAGACATAAAAAAATTGTACCTGATTCACCCCTGGGCTTCCCCTCAACTCCTGGCGTCGTTGCTCCGTCGGCGGTTAGTCCGCTGAAGAGCGGCCTAGCTCTGATACCACTTGTGGGACCGGTGTCGTCGATAGAGGGGGGGGTGAATATCGACTGAAAACATTCTCGCAAAAATTGTAAATTCATTCTAGACTTAGAGCGTTAGTGGAGCGGAAAAGTAACACAGAACGAATAAAACAAACAAACACAGCAGACACGCGGGATTTATTTACTTGGTTCCCGATCTCCCTGGGTCAGTACGTCCAAGGCCAATGTACTCGGCGTGAGTCCACTATTGGTCTCCTTTCCGGAATTTTCGGAGGTGGAGTAAACCCGTCTTACAGTGCAGAAGTACAATCAAAAAGATAATTAATTACGAGCGGAATAATAAAAGCAAACCGAACAAAACAAGGTTTGAAGCTCGACCGATCTAGACCTCTGAAGTGCCGCGCACTTCCTCCTGGAGCCTCCCGTGTTAGTGATATGAGAGAAGTGTCCTAAGGCAATCGCCTTATGATTGTAAATATTTATTTCAATAAATGAAAATTCACTATTTGAGTATACATGTTTGTGTATTTGATTTGGATCTTAAACTTATTTACTGAATGTCCGCAATACAATTCACAGCATGAGAGAATTTGTGATGGAATCACAACTAGTGATTATCTCTACATGTGCAATTGTGAAGTATTGAAAATATCCCTAGTCGAAGAATTGATAAATACGGACGCTGTCAATTCTGTTGAGACTAGCATGGGTTATTCTCTAATCAGCTGATTTTCACTGGCTGGTGACATTGGGATGTCCGGAGATAAACATGGATGCTAGTTAAGGGAACTAGTTCATTGGAGTGACTGACTGTAAAACTTCATATGGTAATCTACATATAGATATGTCAATGAAAGTTATTACTGCAGCTTAAGTGCGATGTTCCTTTGACTTGCGGTGTTCAAGTCATCTTGGTCATGTAGACTTATACTTTAACATCTTAAGCAAGCATCTCCAAGGAGGTGTGGACCCAGGATGGTTGGGTATAAGCCGAAGTGCCCGAAGATGTTTGAATAGCCTACAAAAGATTCACCACTCCTTGCGAGGAGATGTATACCTAGGCCTATATGGGTCTCTTAAATACATGAGAGTAATTAGAAATCCAAAGGATGAGAGAAAGTTACTTGGGCTAGGTGTGACGTAGTCAGCCTAGTGGGGACTGACACACACAGACCATGTCCAGAACCAAGTGGGTATAAGATGGTGAAGGGAATGAGGCACGATTCATTAGAGCTGCTGAAGGGTTTCAGAATTATATCTGAGGTCAACTGTTGATCTTTCGATTAATTGGGGGTCATGATGTACTACTAGGTGCCACTCATGATCGTTCTATAATTGGTTGATTATAGACGACCAACATAAATCGAAAGCCTATTTAGTCACACACACTACGAGTAATCCGAGGGATTTAAAATGAGTTGAAAATTAGATTTTCCAATCAAGAGAAATAAGTCGAATCTGAATTTATCAGAGGCGCATGGGAAGCTTAAAATGGCTAAGTCTTTTGAAGGCATATTGGGCGAATTAAATGAGTTTAATTCGCGAGGAGATTGGCTTGGTGTGGCCGGCCAAAGAGGGTGACCACCCTTTTTGGTTTGGCCGGCCACATTAAAGAGGGAAACCAATTTAATTGTTTTAAATTATAAAATAAATCAAGTGCGATTTGTTTTATAAAATTATGGATAAATAAATTAATTTATATAAAGAAATTTATATAAAGAAAATTGTAGAAATTTATTCTTTTTATGGAAATTAAAATGAACCATGAATTGGTTTAATTTTAATTTATAAAATCAATTATGAATTGATTTTTCCATGATAAGAAAATTTTATACAAATTTTATTCCATAATTAAAAGGAGAGATATATTTGTTTTATTATAAAGTTAGTTATAATAAAACTTGGCATAACGGAATAATTCATAAGAAAATTTATAAGATAAATTTCTTATGAAAATTTATTCCGTTAATTCTATTAAAAGGGAGACTTGGCAAGGGAGAGGCTACTATATAAAGGAACCAAGGCTAGGCTTGAATTCCTCAATAGAGTTATCAAGAGATCTAGTAGCTCTCTCCCTCTCTTATTCTCCCCCTCTCCTTCTCTCCTCCTCCTAGGGCCGGCGCCCTCCTCCTCATCCTAGGGCCGGCGCACACCCATCCTAGGGCCGGCGCACACCCCTCCTAGGGTTTCCGTGAGCTACCTCCAACAAGAAGGTGCCGAAGAAGAAGAAGAAGAAGCGGGTCGCAACTCCTTCCTTCCTGGAATTTTGATTCCGTTACTTGGTGGTTAGTTTCCATCTTTCTCTCTTGATATTCTAGTTGTGCTTTTGGAGAATCTAGTAGTTCTCGTCGGCACAAAACTCGTGGCTTTGCGAAGTCATCCCGAAGAGAACTCGCGTGGACGCGAATAAAGGCGGAGCTTCCAAGGGACGCTACGGTTGGATCTCGTCCCTTTTTTCGAGTTACGCGAGGTACAAAGTAATTAGTTTACTTTTTTGCAAAATTTTAATTTATGATCATGTCCACACATCATAGGGTCGCATGCTAGATACGTGGTTAAAATAATTTGAGAAATTATTTATGCTAATTCTTCCGCTGCACGTAAATATTTTAAAATTTACGAACCCGTATCCTTGTCAACATGCACCCGGTCCCAATAGTGGTATCAGAGCCGGTTAGTGTTCGACATAATCATATAATTGTTTTGCGGAAAACTTTGTCATGATCTCAATTTTGGAAAATTTTCCAATTATGGAAACTTTCCAATTATGATAATTTTAGATTTAGGAATTTCAAAGTTTGGAAATCCTCATGAAATTTCGCAAACTTTTGAAATATCCTAGTTTCTGAAATTTTATGATAATTGTGAAAACTTCCCATCTTTCGAAACTTTCCAATTTTGGAAATTTCCTATTTTGGAAATTTTCCAATTTTGGAAATATGTAAGTTTTCATTGTACCAGAAACTTACAATCATTCTGAAAACCTATTATGAAATCTCGCAATTTTGGGCACTTTCTTTCAAGAAAGTCTAGACAAATTTATGGATAATTAATTGACAATTTAAATTCGAATTAGTTTTAAATTATTAACAAAATTCTTTATTTTGGATTGAGCCTCGGGGAGCCGTCCAATTTAAAGTTAGTTGTTGTAATTTAATTTCCCATTTTGAATAAAATTGTCATGTTTAATTTGGTTATGCCTCGGGGTGCGGACCAAATTGGATTTACGACAAATTTCTTTTCTTTGGGTATCTGAGCCTCGGGGAGCCATCCTTAGAAAATAATTTGTTGTAATTAATTAATCCATGAATAAAATATGATTTAAGAGGTGATGCTCTTACATATTGTTGTCTCCAAAATTAATTAGGAAAATGGTTTCCTATAGAGTTTTCTTAAATGAGATTTTCATGAAAATAATATGTGGTTGAATTAAGGGAATCTCTCTCTTAATTTAATAAGATTTGATTTAGAGAAATCAAAGTCTTAAACATATTATTTCCGAAATTGATTATGACAATTTAGGAAATTGTTTCCCAAAATAATTCCTTGAATAAAGTATGAAATTAGAATTAGGAAATCCGGTTCCTAATTCAATTAATGAGACTTGATAAATTAAGTCACATACATACTTTATTAAGGAAATCGTTAGTCTTGACATAATTATATGTCATGAATGTGCTTTGAAAAGAAAGGATGAGACCCAAAACCCCTTACAAAATATTAAGACTAACACCTTCCATTAATATGGTTAGAACCGGAGTTTTGTTTCTCGTTTGGGTTGATGGACACATCCATGCCCGGCTTGAACCTCAACATGTTCAAACCATGGAATTAGTTTATGAATAATATAGTTGGAGTCAGAGGTCAATCCTTAGTTTTGGTTGTTGGACACATCCAAGCCTGATTAAACGGTTGAATGAGCTCCAACCATATTAAAACTATTTCTTGATTAATGGGTCAGCCTTAAGCTTGGAGCATCGATTTGTTGTGCCACAGCCAAGGTCGATGTAAAGAGAGGTGCAGTTGGGTGCTATGTATAATGTTGCATACTTGTTAATGAGTTAACAACCCAATGATTTATGCAAACATTCAATTAGTTGATAGCATAAAGTGATAGTTACATATATGTGATATGTAATCAGTATAATTACCTACCTTCATAGCTAAGAATGATAAAAAGGGTTATTCAACCATGGTGGTTCTTATCTATGGTTGGATATCAACCTATTTGGAGATGTTCCTACGATCTCCCGAAATGATAAAAAGGGTTATTCAATTCGAAAAATAAATAGGATTTAATTAATGTATGTTGATGCATTCTTTATCATTCTTCTCACATAAGCTCAATTTGTATTTCTACGATAATCACTCGATCATGTCTTCACTGAATTTGCGTTCCATTTTGGACACCAATAAACTGACTGGGCCAAACTTCATGGACTGGCTTCGAAACCTGAGGATAGTCCTCAAGGCAGAGAAGCTTGCTTATGTCATTGAAGATCAACTTCCCAACCGTCCTCCAGAAAATGTAACTCCAGACCAGTTAGTGGCCTATCAGAAACATGTGACCTATTCTGAACTTGCAAGTTGCATCATGCTAGCCTCAATGATACCTGAGCTGCAAAAGCAGCATGAGTATATGGATGCTTATACCATCATCTTCCATCTTCATGAGTTGTTTGAAGAGCAGGCGAGATCCGAAAGGTTGGAAGTCTCCAGACTCCTCTTCACCTCTAGGATGCAGGAAGGCACTTCTGCCTCACAGTTTGTGTTAAAGATGTTGGGGTACATTGAGCGACTGAGCACACTTAGTTTTGCAATGGATCATGAACTAAGTATTGACTTAATTCTGCATTGTTTGCCCAAAAGTTATTCACAATTTGTGATGAACTATCGGATGAACAAGCTGGAGACTACCATTCCTGAGTTGCTCAACCTGCTGAAGACTATTGAGCCTTCTGTAAAGCAGGATCAAAAGACGGTACTGCTAGTTGGTTCCTCGAAGAAAGGTTCTAAGAGGAAGGCCAAAGAACAGAATAAAGGAAAGAAGAAAAAGGCCAAAAAGACTAAAAAGACACCAAAAGGAACTTGCCATCAATGTGGCAAGGAGGGTCACTGGCGAAGAAACTGCAAAGTTTATCTTGAGTCCTTGAAGAAGAAGGCATCCGATGCCCCATCCTCTTCAGGTATCTTCGTTATTGAATGTCACTCTATTTCCTCAAATACCTGGGTACTTGATACTGAGTGTAGCTCACATATATGTAATGACATACAGGGGCTAAGGAATAGAAGAAGACTCGTCAAAGGAGAAGCGAATTTGCGAGTTGGAAATGGAGCAAAGATTGCTGCTGTTGCCATCGGAACATATTTGCTAAAGTTCCCCACTGGACGTGTCTTAGAATTGGATAATTGTTATTTTGTTCCTTCGTTAATAAAGAACATTGTATCTATTTCATGTTTGAATGAAAAGGGTTATCATTTAACTTTTAGTAACAATTGTTGTTACATAACTTTAAATGACGTTCTTTATGGGAATGGAACTTTGTGCAATGGTATCTACACGTTAGATTTATCCGGTGACATTTTCAATATCGAAGTTAGCAACAAACGTGCTCGAATAGATAATCGAATAAACTCCTACACGTGGCATTGTCGTCTTGGCCATGTGAGTAAGAAACGCATGACCAAATTACACCGATGTGGAATTTTGGAATCATTTGAACCCGGTTCATTTGATACATGCGAATCATGCTCAAAAGGCAAGATGACCAAATTACCCTTTTCTGGAAAGGGTAATCCAGTGGGTGAATTGCTTGGTATAATACATACTCATGTATGTGGACCAATGTCAACTCTTGCACAAGGAGGCTATAACTACTTTATCACCTTTATCAATGATCACTCACGATTCGGGTATGTGTTCTTGATGAAACACAAATCTGAAGCTTTTGAGAAATTTAAAGAGTTCAGAAATGAAGTAGAGAAACAGCTTGGCAAAAGTATTAAGATACTTCGATCCGATCGGGGTGGTGAATACTTAAGTCAAGAGTTTCAAGATTATCTTAGGGACAATGGGATATTGTCCCAATGGACTCCGCCGTATACACCACAGCATAATGGTGTATTTGAGAGGCGCAACCGAACCTTGATGGACATGGTTAGGTCGATGATGAACCATGCAACTCTTCCAAAATCCTTTTGGGGCTATGCACTTAAGACAGCTGTTTACTTGCTAAACAGAGTCCCGACCAAGGTAGTCTCTACTACTCCATATGAGACATGGAATAGTAAGAAACCTCACTTAACTCACCTTAAGATATGGGGTTGTCCTGCTTATGTGAAGCGGACTGTATCAGACAAATTGGATGCTAAGTCTGATAGATGACTATTTATTGGATACCCTAAGGAAACGAAGGGTTACCAATTCTATCATCCCTTGGAACAAAAGGTGTTTGTTTCAAGGCATGCTGTGTTTCTAGAAAAAGAATTTCTTTTACAAGAAAACAGTGGGAGTAATATTGAACTTGAAAAAGTTCAAGAAACTGCAATAGACATTACAGAGACACCTAGTCTAGACCCACAACCGAGAACTCATGATGATGAGCTATCAGTTGAACCTAAAACAACACCACCTCTTCGTAGGTCTGATAGGACACGCAATATTCCAGAGAGATACGGATTTCTCATAAGTGAATCGAACGACGTGTTACTCATTAGCGATTACGAACCTATCAGTTATGAAGATGTTCTGAAAAGTTCAGAAAGGGACAAATGGCTTGAAGCCATGAAGTCGGAAATGGATTCCATGTACGAAAATCAAGTATGGGACTTCGTTAACCCACCTGAAGGGATTAAGCCCATAGGGTGCAAGTGGGTTTTCAAGAAGAAAACCGACATGGAAGGTAATGTGGTTACCTTTAAGGCTTGATTAGTGGCAAAAGGATATCGTCAGAAACAAGGAATTGATTATGACGAAAACTATTCGCCAGTAGCTATGCTTAAATCCATTCGGATGCTCCTAGCCATAGCAGCTCATTATGATTATGAGATATGGCAAATGGATGTGAAAATAGCTTTCCTTAATGGAAACCTGCTTGAGGATGTATACATGATACAACCTGAAGGTTTCACATCGGTTGATAAAACCAAAGTATGCAAGCTTCAACGATCCATATATGGACTCAAGCAAGCATCCAGGAGCTAGAACATCCGTTTTGATGAGACAATCAAAGAGTTTGATTGCTCACAAAATCCTGACGAACCTTGTGTGTACAAGATGGTTAGTGGGAGTGCAGTCGTATTCCTAGTATTATATGTCGATGACATATTACTTATAGGAAACGATATATCAGTTTTACAGACAGTTAAAATTTGGTTGTCCAAAACTTTCTCCATGAAAGACTTGGGAGAAGCAACCTATATCCTTGGGATTAGAATCTATAGAGATAGATCAAAATGATTGCTTGGTCTTACACAGTCTACATATATAGACCGAGTACTAAAAAGGTTTAGCATGTCGAAATCCAAGAAAGGTTACCTTCCCATCAGGCATGGGATCAACCTTTCAAAGTCTATGTGTCCGCGCACAGAAGACGAGAGGATTTGCATGAATAAGATTCCTTATGCATCCGCGATAGGATCTATCATGTATGCTATGTTATGTACAAGGCCCGATGTATCGTATGCTTTGAGCGTCACAAGCAGATACTAGTCGGATCCAGGAATGGATCATTGGGCGGCTGTCAAGACAATCCTTAAGTACTTAAGAAGAACTAAGGATGTGTTCTTAATATATGGAGAAGGAGATATGGTAATACGTGGGTATACAGATGCCAGTTTCCAGACAGATAAGGATGACTCTAAATCTCAGTATGGATACGTATTTACTTTGAATGGAGGGTCAATAAGTTGGAAGAGTTCCAAACAAGACACCGTAGCGGATTCTACCACGGAAGCGGAATATATCGTAGCTTCGGAAGCAGTCTGGATCAAGAAGTTTGTCTTCGAACTTGGTGTGGTTCCAACCATTGATGAAGCAGTGCCAGTTTACTGCGACAACAATGGAGCTATTGCACAAGCAAAGGAACCAAGGTCTCATCAGCGATCCAAACACGTGTTTCGCCGCTATCATCTGATCAGAGAGATTATAAGTAGGAATGATATACAAATTGAGAAAATTCCCACTGAAAGGAATTTAGCGGATCCTTTAACTAAGGCCTTGCCTCAGAGCAAGTTTGAGGGTCATGTCAAGCTTGTGGTATTGGATACCGTAGCGATTGGCATTAGGCCAAGTGGGAGTTTGTTAGTGATATGAGAGAAGTGTCCTAAGGCAATCGTCTTATGATTGTAAACATTTATTTCAATAAATGAAAATTCACTATTTGAGTATACATGTTTGTGTATTTGATTTGGATCTTAAACTCATTTACTGAATGTCCGCAATACAATTCACAGCATGAGAGAATTTGTGATGGAATCACAACTAGTGATTATCTCTACATGTGCAATTGTGATGTATTGAAAATATCCCTAGTCGATGAATTGATAAATACGGACGCTGTCAATTCTGTTGAGACTAGCATGGGTTATTCTCTAATCAGCTGATTTTCACTGGCTGATGACATTGGGATGTCCGGAGATAAACATGGATGCTAGTTAAGGGAACTAGTTCATTGGAGTGACTGACTGTAAAACTTCATATGTTAATCTACATATAGATATGTCAATGAAAGTTATTACTGCAGCTTAAGTGCGATGTTCCTTTGACATGCGGTGTTCAAGTCATCTTGGTCATGGAGACTTATACTTTAACATCTTAAGCAAGCATCTCCAAGGAGGTGTGGACCCAGGATGGTTGGGTATAAGCCGAAGTGCCCGAAGATGTTTGAACAGCCTACAAAGGATTCACCACTCCTTGCGAGGAGATGTATACCCAGGCCTATCGTCGGATTGTTACTCAAAGCCTCTGGCCAGAGCATGACATGTTTAAGTATGAGTCTCTTAAATACATGAGAGTAATTAGAAATCCAAAGGACGAGAGAAAGTTACTTGGGCTAGGTGTGACGTAGTCAGCCTAGTGGGGACTGACACACACAGACCATGTCCTGAACCAAGTGGGTATAAGATGGTTAAGGGAATGAGGCACAATTCATTAGAGCTGCTGAAGGGTTTCAGAATTGTATCTGAGGTCAACCGTTGATCTTTCGATTAATTGGGGTCATGATGTACTACTAGGTGCCACTCATGATCGTTCTATAATTGGTTGATTATAGACGGCCAACATAAATCGAAAGCCTATTTAGTCACACGCACTACGAGTAATCCGAGGGATTTAAAACGAGTTGAAAATTGGATTTTCCAATCAAGAGAAATAAGTCGAATCTGAATTTATCAGAGGCGCATGGGAAGCTTAAAATGGCTAAGTCGTTTGAAGGCTTATTGGGCGAATTAAATGAGTTTAATTCGCGAGGAGATTGGCTTGGTGTGGCCGGCCAAAGAGGGTGCCCACCCTTTTTGGTTTGGCTGGCCACATTAAAGAGGGAAACCAATTTAATTGTTTTAAATTAAAATAAATCAAGTGCGATTTGTTTTATAAAATTATGGATAAATAAATTGATTTATATAAAGAAAATTGTAGAAATTTATTCTTTTTATGGAAATTAAAATGAACCATGAATTGGTTTAATTTTAATTTATAAAATCAATTATGAATTGATTTTTCCATGATAAGAAAATTTTATACAAATTTTATTCCATAATTAAAAGGAGAGATATATTTGTTTTATTATAAAGTTAGTTATAATAAAACTTGGCATAACGGAATAATTCATAAGAAAATTTATAAGATAAATTTCTTATGAAAATTTATTCCGTTAATTCTGTTAAAAGGGAGACTTGGCAAGGGAGAGGCTACTATATAAAGGAACCAAGGCTAGGCTTGAATTCCTCAATAGAGTTATCAAGAGATCTAGTAGCTCTCTCCCTCTCTTATTCTCCCCCTCTCCTTCTCTCCTCCTCCTAGGGTCGGCGCCCTCCTCCTCATCCTAGGGCCGGCGCACACCCATCCTAGGGCCGGCACACACCCCTCCTTGGGTTTCCGTGAGCTACCTCCAACAAGAAGGTGCCAATGAAGAAGAAGAAGAAGCGGGTCGCAACTCCTTCCTTCCCGGAATTTTGATTCCGTTACTTGGTGGTTAGTTTCCATCTTTCTCTCTTGATATTCTAGTTGTGCTTTTGGAGAATCTAGTAGTTCTCGTCGGCACAAAACTCGTGGCTTTGCGAAGTCATCCCAAAGAGAACTCGGCATGGACGCGAATAGAGGCGGAGCTTCCAAGGGACGCTATGATTGGATCTCGTCCCTTTCTTCGAGTTACGCGAGGTACAAAGTAATTAGTTTACTTTTCTGCAAAATTTTAATTTATGATCATGTCCACACATCATAAGGTCGCATGCTAGATACGTGGTTAAAATAATTTGAGAAATTATTTATGCTAATTCTTCCGCTGCACGTAAATATTTTAAAATTTACGAACCCGTATCCTCGTCAACATGCACCCGGTCCCAACATCCCGGTCATAGAGCCTCGTCTTTAGCGTGTTGTCGTCGGTCAGAATGATCAGAATCACTCTGGAAAGTTTTCTTTGAAGCTAAGGGGTCAAGCCCCCTTTTATAGGCTTCATACGGGAGCCTGTGACGTTGGGGGCGCCCCTATAGGCTTGGTCAAACCTTATCCCTGCGCCAACGCGCCTTTCACCTACTCCATTCAGGAGCCGGTTGCCACCCAGTCCTTCGGGTGGACTTTTTCTTAGCTTCCGATACTCTCAGATCTCGAGACGTTCGTACCCTGACCCATCTCTACTTCTGTCCTTAGTCACCGCTCAGCTAAGTTGCCCAGTCCCTCAGACCAAGACTTCGTGCCCAAACCCTAAGTCCATGACTTCGGTGCCCAACCCATGGCCAGGTCTTCTTGCCCAGTCCTCGACCAGGACTTCGGTGCCCAACACTCGGCCAGGTCTTCTTGCCCAGTCCTCGACCAGGACTTAGTGCCCACCTTTCAAGCAGGTCTTCGGTGCCCAGCCCTTTGCCAGGATTTAGTGCCCAATCCATGATCAGGACTTAGTGCCCACCTTCCGAACAGGTCATATTGCCTAGGTTTACTAGGACTTTCTTTCACTTTGGATACTCCTCTCTTGACTCCCCTTCCCTTGTTTAATGTATCACTAACTTAAGTATATTGTCAAACATTAAAACACTTAGAGGAGGACATCACTGATGTAACTTGCACCAACACAACCGATTTAAGTTAGGTCCTGGTGTGTTTAATCCCTCTGCTAACTATGCAGGAGCTTAGGTATGGAGGAAGTCGAGCGTAAGACGTAGCGGACGAGAAGAATTGTGCGGGGAAGTGAACCGACGGGCTCCGTACAATCCAAGGGACGCGGAAGCTACGAAAGAGTACGCCGGTGGAGTGAGAAGGACGTGCGCGGTGTCCGAGGGACGAGAAGCCAAGAGGATGGACGCTTGAGGGGTGAAAGGCCAGAGTCGGGTTCGGGTGAGCCTAACTCCGGTTGGCTGGAAATCACCCAGAAGACAAAGAACCAAAAGACTGGTCAGTTTGACCATGTCAAACAAGGCGATCGAAAAAAGAAGAATTTAATTGCTGCTAAGAAGACTCAATCCCAAGACCTTACGTAAGATATGTTGCCATGGTTACCACTTGGGATACCTGGTGATGACAACATGTTGCTGCTGATGTTACTACTTGAAGATTACAACACCGAAGTCTAGAGCAGAAGAAAAAGTCTTAAAGGATAAAACCTTATCCTTAAATCAAATTCAATGGATGCAGTTTAATCCCATCCAAGATCAACCGTTCAGATTACATCCATGGATCAACGGCCAAGAGAAAATTCCTCAACAATCAACAATCCAGATTTATTCTCTTAGGCTATAAATAGGCTTAGAGTTTCAGCCTTTTTATTCATTCAATTAATTCATTCTTGTAAACTCTCTAAAAGTCTAGCGTGCTATTTTTTGTAAGGATTCTCCGCCACAAGGAGATTTTTATTGAGCGTCCACTACATTGGAAGCAATGTTCTTGTTAGTGATATTAGAGAAGTGTCCTAAGGCAATCGCCTTATGATTGTAATCATTTATTCTAATAAATGAATTTCACTATTTGAGTATACATGTTTGTGTATTTGATTGAGATCTTAAACTCATTTACTGAATGTCCGCAATACAATTCACAGCATGAGAGAATTTGTGATGAATTCACAACTAGTGATTATCTCTACATGTGCAATTGTGAAGTATTGAAATTGTCCCTAGTCGATGAATTGATAAATACGGACACTATCAATTCTGTTGAGACTAGCATAGGTTATTCTCTAATCAGCTGATTCTCACTGGCTGGTGACATTGAGATGTCCGGAGATAAACATGAATGCTAGTTAAGGGAACTAGTTCATTGGAGTGACTGGCTGTAAAACTTCATATGGTAGTCTACATATAGATATGTCAGTGAAGTTCTTACTGTAGCTTAAGTGCGATGTTCCTTTGACTTGCGGTGTTCAAGTCATCTTGGTCATGGAGACTTATACTTTGACATCTTAAGCAAGCATCTCCAAGGAGGTGTGGACCCAGGATGATTAGGTATAAGCCGAAGTGCCCGAAGATGTTTGAACAGCCTACAAAGGATTCACCACTCCTTGCGAGGAGATGTATACTCGAGGCCTATCGTCGGATTGTTACTCAAAGCCTCTGGCCAGAGCATGACATGTTCAGAGTATGAATCTCTTAAATAAATGAGAGTAATTAGAATCCGTAGGACGAGAAAACGTTACTTGGGCTAGGTGTGACGTAGTCAGCCTAGTGGGGACTGACACACATAGACCATGTCCTAAACCAAGTGGGTATAAGATGGTGAAGGGAATGGGGCACGATTCATTATAGCTGCTGAAGGGTTTCAGAATTGTTTCTGAGGTCAACCGTTGATCTTTCGATTAATTGGGGATCATGATGTACTACTAGGTGCCACTCATGATCGTTCTATAATTAATTGATTAATTATAGATGGCCAACATAAATCAAAAGCCTATTTAGTCACACACACTACGAGTAATCCGAGGGATTTAAAACGAGTTGAAAATTGGATTTTGCAATCAAGAGAGATTAAGTTTGGTTGAGCCAAACGATAAGTCGAATCTGAATTTTTCAGAGATGCATCGGAAGAGTAAAATGGCTAAAGTCTTTTGAAGACTTAATAGATGAATTAAACAAGTTTAATTCATTGGGGTTTGGCTTGGATGGGCCGGCCAAAGAGGGCATCCATCCTCTTTGCTTGGCCAGCCACAACAAAGGGAGAGAACCAAGTTTTTGGTTCAATTTATAAAATAAACCAAGTGTGGTTTGTTTTATAAAATTATGGATGATATAAATTTTTATATAATAAACCAAGGTTTGGTTTATTTTTCATGGAAATTAAAATGAACCATGGATTGGTTTATTTTATAAAATCAATCATGGATTGATTTACCATGATAAGGAAATTTATTCCATAGGAGAGAAGAGACTTGATTGATTTTTTATCATGAATTAAAATATGATTTTAACCATGATATAAAATTAAACTTGGCATGATGGAATAAGTTATTCCATATTTGAGAGGCTTGATGGTTGAGAGGCCACTATATACAGGACCTAAGGCAAGGCTTGGGTGATAATCATAGAGATGAAGGCATAGGCTCTCTCGCTCTCTTTCACTCCTTCTCTTCTCCCCTTCTTGCCGTGCGCCAACCAGCCCCAAGAATGAGCTCCAGCCGGCCATCCTTTTGTGGTTAGTCTTCCGACTTCTCTCTTGGTTTTTCTCATCATGTTCTCGGAGAATCTAGTAGTTCTCGAGAACACGAAACTCATGGCTTTGCGAAGTCATCCCGAAGATACTCGGCGTGGACGCGAATAGAGGCGGAGCTTCCAAGGGACGCTTACGGTTGGATCTCGTCCCTTCCTTTGAGTTACGCGAGGTAATACGTAAATTAGTTTATGTTTCTGCAAAATTTCAAATATATGATCATGTCTACACAAAATAAAATTGTATGCTTAGATGTGTGGTTAAATGATTTAGAGAAATTATTTATGCTAAACCTTCCGCTGCACGTAATTAATTTTGAAATTACAAACCCGCATCCATGTCAACATGCACCTGGTCCCAACAGTGGTATCAGAGCCGAGGTTTGTGTTCGACATAATCATATAATTGATTTGCGGAAAGCTTTATCATGATCTCAATTTTGGAAGAATTTTCAATTATGGAAACTTTCCAATTATGGTAAATTTTTTATTTAGGAATTTCAAAGTTTGGAAATCCTCATGAAATTTCGCAAACTTTTGAAATATCTCTGTTTCTGAAATTTTATGATAATTGTGAAAACTTTCCATTTTAGAAACTTTTCAATTTTGGAAATTTCCTATTTTTGAAGATTTCCAATTTTGGAAAAACGTAAGTTTTCTTTGTACCAGAAACTTACAATTATTCTGAAAACTTTTTATTTTTGAAAACTTTCCATTTATGGAAAGCTCGCAATTTTGGGCACTTTCTTTCAAGAAAGTCTAGACAAATTATGGGAATATTAATTGACATTTAAATTTATAATTAGAAATTAAATTATTTACAAAATTCTTTATTTTGGATTGAGCCTCGGGGAGCCGTCCAATTTAAAGTTAGTTGTTATAATTAAATTTCCTAAATTGAATTTAAGGTGTCAAATGTTTAATTTGGATTGAGCCTCGGTGAGCCGTCCAAATTAAGTTATTGATATTAATTTTCCATAAATAAAATATGTGATCAAATCTTGGAAATATTTGAGGTGATTCTCAAACGATAATTTCCTTATTTGATTTATGAGGTGATGCTCTTACATATTATTGTCTCCAAAATTAATTAGGAAAATTGTTTCCTATAGAGTATATTTCCTTAAATAAGATTTTCATGAAAATAATATATGGTTGAATTAAGGGAATCTGTCTCTTAATTTAATAAGATTTGATTTAGAGAAATCAAAGTCTTAAACATATTATTTCCGAAATTGATTATGATAATTCAGGAAATTGTTTCCCAAAACAATTCCTTGAATAAAGTATGAAATTAGAATTAGGAAATCCAGTTCCTAATTCAATTAATGAGACTTGATAAATTAAGTCACATACATACTTTATTAAGGAAATTGTTAGAACATGACATAATTATATGTCATGAATGTGAATAAAAGAAAAGGATGAGACCCAAAACCCCTTACAAAATATTAAGGCCAACACCTTCCATTAATATGGTTAGAACCGGAGTTTTGTTTCTCGTTTGGGTTGATGGAAACATCCATGCCCGGCTTGAACCTCAACATGTTCAAACCATGGAATTAGTTTATGATTAATATAGTTGGAGTCAGAGGTCAATCCTTGGTTTTGGTTGTTGAACACATCCAAGCCTGACTAAACGGTTGAATGAGCTCCAACCATATTAAAACTATTTCTTGATTAATGGGTCAGCCTTAAGCTTGGAGCATCGATTTGTTGTGCCACAGCCAAGGTCGATGTAAAGAGAGGTGCAGTTGGGTGCTATGTATATTGTTGCATACTTGTTGATGAGTTAACAACCCAATGATTTACGCAAACCTTCAATTAGTTGATAGCATAATGTGATAGTTACATATGTATAATATGTAATCGGTATAATTACTTATCTTCATAGCTAAGAATAACTTGATGGACTCTAGCCATGGTTGTTCTTATCTATGGTTGGATATCAACCTATTTGGAGATATTCCAACGATCTCCCGAATTGATAAAAAGGGTTATTAAATTTGAAAAATAAATAGGATTTAATTAATGTATATTGATGCATTCTTTATCATTCTCATCACATAACCTCAATTTGTATTTCTAGGATAATCACCTGATCATGTCTTCTCTAAATTTGCGTTCCATTTTGGACACCAATAAGCTGACTGGGCCAAACTTCATGAACTGGCTTCGAAACCTGAGGATAGTCCTCAAGGCAGAAAAGCTTGCTTATGTCCTTGAAGAACAACTTCCCAACCATCCTCTTGAAGATGCAGCTCCAGACCAGTTAGTGGCCTATCAGAAACATGTGGCCGATTCTGAACTTGCGAGTTACATCATGCTGGCCGCTATGGTACCTGAGCTACAAAAGCAGCATGAGCATATGGATGCTTATACCATCATCTTTCATCTTCATGAGTTGTTTGACGAGTAGGCGAGATCCGAAAGGTTTGAGGTCTCCAGACTCCTCTTCACCTCTAAGATGCAGGAAGGCACTTCTATTTCACAGTTTGTGTTGAAGATGTTGGGGTACATTGAGCGACTAGGCACACTCGGATTTGCAATGAATCACGAACTAAGTATTGACTTAATTCTGCATTGTTTGCCCAAGAGTTACTCACAGTTTGTGATGAACTATCGGATGAACAAACTGGAGACTACCATTCCTGAGTTGCTTAACCTGCTGAAGACTGTAGAGCCTTCTGTAAAGCAAGATCAGAAGACGATGCTGTTAGTTGGTTCCTCAATGAAAGGCTCTAAGAGGAAGCCCAAAGAACAAAATAAGGGAAGGAAGAAAAAGGCCAAAAAGATTGAAAAGACACCAAAAGGCACTTGCCATCACTGCGGCAAGGAGGGCCACTGGCGAAGAAACTGCAAGGTTTATCTTGAGTCCCTGAAGAAGAAGGCATCCGATGCCCCATCCTCTTCAGGTATCTTCATTATTTAATGTCACTCTATTTCCTCGGACACCTGGGTACTTGATACTGGGTGTAGCTCACATATATGTAATGACATACAGGGGCTAAGGAATAGAAGAAGACTCGTCAAGGGAGAAGCGAATTTGCGAGTTGGAAATGGAGCAAAAATTGCTGTTGTTGCCATCGGAACATATTTGCTATAGCTCCCTACTGGACTTGTCTTAGAATTGGATAATTGTTATTTTGTTCCTTCGTTAATAAAGAACATTGTATCTATTTCATGCTTGAATGAAAAGGGTTATCATTTAACTTTTAGTAACAATTGCTGTTACATAACTTTAAATGGTGTTCTTTATGGGATCGAAACTTTATGCAATGGTATCTACACGTTAGATTTATCCGGTGATGTTTTCAATATCGAAGATAGCAACAAGCGTGCTCGAATAGATAATCAAATAGACTCCTATATGTGGCATTGTCGTCTTGGCCATGTAAGTAAGAAATTCATGACCAAATTACACCGATGTGGAATTCTGGAATCATTTGAACCCGGTTCATTTGATACATGCGAATCATGCTTAAAAGGCAAGATGACTAAATTACCCTTTTCCGGAAAAGGTAAACCAGTGGGAGAATTGCTTGGTCTAATACATACTGATGTATGTGGACCAATGTCAACTCTTGCACAAGGAGGTTATAGCTACTTCATTACCTTTATCGATGATCACTCACGATTTAGGTATGTGTTCTTAATGAAACACAAATCTGAAGCTTTTGAGAAATTCAAAGAGTTCAGAAGTGAAGTAGAGAAACATCTTGGCAAAAGTATTAAGATACTTCGATCCGATCGGGGTGGTGAATACTTAAGTCAAGAGTTTCAAGATTATCTTAGGGACAATGAGATATTGTCTCAATGGACTCCGCCATATACACCACAATATAATGGTGTATCTGAGAGGCATAACCGAACCTTGATGGACATGGTTAGATCTATGATGAATCATGCAACTCTTCCAAAATCCTTTTGGGGCTATGCGCTTAAGACAGCTGTTTACTTACTAAACAGAGTCCCGACCAAGGTAGTCTCTACTACTCCATATGAGACGTGAAATAGTAAGAAACCTCATTCATCTCACCTAAAGATATGGGGTTGTCCTGCTTATGTAAAGCGGACTGTATCAGACAAATTGGATGCTAAGTCTGATAAATGTATATTTATTGGATACCCTAAGGAAACGAAATGTTACCAATTCTATCATCCCTTGGAACAAAAGGTGTTTGTTTCAAGGCATGCTGTGTTTCTAGAAAAAGAATTTCTTTTACAAGAAAACAGTGGGAGTAGCATTGAACTTGAAGAAGTTCAAGAAACTCCAATAGACATTACAGAGACACCTAGTCTAGACCCACAACCAATAACTCATAATGATGAGCTATCAGTTGAACCTAAAACAACACCACTTCTTCGTAGGTCTGATAGGACACGCAATATTCCAGAGAGATACGAATTTCTCATAAGTGAATCGAACAACGTGTTACTCATTAACGATGACGAATCTATCAGTTATGAAGATGTTCTGAAAAATTCAGAAAGGGATAAATAGCTTGAAGCCATGAAGTCGGAAATGGATTCCATGTACAAAAATCAAGTATGGGACTTGGTTAACCCACCTGAAGGGATTAAGCCCATAGGGTACAAGTGGGTTTTCAAGAAGAAAACCGACATGGAAGGTAATGTTGTTACCTTTAAGGCCAGATTAGTGGCAAAATGATATCGTCAGAAACAAGGAATTGATTATGACGAAACCTATTCGCCAGTAGCTATGCTTAAATCTATTCGGATGCTCCTGGCCATAGCAGCTCATTATGATTATGAGATATGGAAAATGGATGTGAAAACAACTTTCCTTAATGGAAATCTGCTTGAGGATGTATACATGATACAACCTGAAGGTTTCACATCGGTTAATAAAACCAAAGTATGCAAGCTTCGACGATCCATATATGGACTAAAGCAAGCATCCAGGAGCTGGAACATCTGTTTTGATGAGACAATCAAAGAGTTTGATTTCTCACAAAATCCTGACGAACCTTGTGTGTACAAGAAGGTTAGTGGGAGTGCAGTCGTATTCCTAGTGTTATATGTCGATGACATATTACTTATAGGAAACGATATATCAGTCTTACAGTCACTTAAAATTTGGTTGTCTAAAACTTTCTCCATTAAAGACCTGGGAGAAGCAACCTGTTGGGACCGAGTGCATGTTGACAAGGATACGTGTTCGTAAATTTTTTAATATTTACGTGCAGCGGAAGAATTAGCATAAATAATTTCTCAAATTATTTTTAACCACGTATCTAGCATGCGACCTTATGATGTGTGGACATGATCATAAATTAAAATTTTTCGGAAAAGTAAACTAATTTACTTAGTACCTCGCGTAACTTGAAGTAAGGGACGAGATCCAACTGTAGCGTCCCTTGGAAGCTCCGCCTCTATTCGCGTCCACGCCGAGTTCTCTTCGGGATGACTTCGCAAAGCCACGAGTTTTGTGCCGACAAGAACTACTAGATTCTCCAAAGGAACAACTAGAAGATCAAGAGAGAAGAAAGGAAACTAACCACCAAGAAACAGAATCTAAATTCCGGGAAGGAAGGAGATGCGTCCCGCTTCTTCTTCTTCTTCTTTGGCGCCTCCTTGGTGGATGTTGCTCACGCCAACCCTAGGTAGTGTGAGTATGGTGCGCCGGCCCTAGGGTGGTTGTGCGCCGGCCCTAGGGAGAGGAGGTGGGCGCCGGCCCTAAGGGGAAGAGGGAGGGAGAGAATAAGAGAGAGAGGGAGAGAACTATTAGATTTCTTGATCACTCAATTGATTAGGAATTCAAGCCTTGCCTTGGTTCCTTTATATAGTAGCATCTCCCTTGCTAAGTCTCCCCTTTAACGGAATTAACGGAATAATTTTCATAAGAAATTTATCTTATAAATTTTCTTATGAATTATTCCGTTATGCCTAGTTTTATTATAACTAACTTTATAATAAAACAATTACATCTCTCCTTTTAATTATGAAATAAATTTTATAAGAAATTTATAAATTTTTCTTTATTATGAAAAAATCAACTCATAATTGATTTTATAAAATTAAAATAAACCATTCCATGGATCATTTTAATTTTTATAAAAGAATACATTTCTATAAATTTCTTTATATAAATTTCATTATACAAATTTATTTATCCATAATTTATAAAACAAATCGCGCTAGATTTATTTTATTAATTAAACCAAATAAATTGGTTTCTCCCCATTGCTTTGGCCGGCCAAACCAAAGAGGGTTGGCACCCTCTTTGGCCGGCCAAACCGAGCCGAAGCCATCGCGAATTAAACTCATTTAATTCGCCCAATAAGCCATCAAAAGACTTAGCCATTTTAAGCTATCTTTGCACCTCTGATTAACTCAGATTCGTCTTATTTCTCTTGATCGGAAAATCCAATTTTCAACTCGTTTTAAATCCCTCGGATTACTCATAGTGCGTGTGACTAAATAGGCTTTCGATTTATGTTGGCCGTCTATAATCAACTAATTATATAACGATCATGAGTGGCACCTA
Source organism: Boesenbergia rotunda (assembly GCA_024364735.1). Taxonomy (NCBI): domain Eukaryota; kingdom Viridiplantae; phylum Streptophyta; class Magnoliopsida; order Zingiberales; family Zingiberaceae; genus Boesenbergia; species Boesenbergia rotunda. The sequence goes on from JAGFNQ010000214.1 coordinate 241,635, forward strand.
GTAGTACATCATGACCCCCAATTAATCGAAAGATCAACGGTTGACCTCAGAAGTAATTCTGAAACCCTTCAGCAGCTCTAATGAATCGTGCCCCATTCCCTTCACCATCTTATACCCACTTGGTTCAGGACATGGTCTGTGTGTGTCAGTCCCCACTAGGCTGACTACGTCGCACCTAGCCCAAGTAGTGTCTTTCTCGTCCTTTGGATTTCTAATTACTCTCATGTATTTAAGAGACTCATACTCCAAACATGTTATGCTCTGGCCAGAGGCTTTGAGTAACAATCCGACGATAGGCCTGGGTATACATCTCCTCGCAAGGAGTGGTGAATCCTTTGTAGGTTGTTCAAACATCTTCAGGCACTTCGGCTTATACCCAATCATCCTGGGTCCACACCTCCTTGGAGATGCTTGCTTAAGATGTTAAAGTATAAGTCTCCATGACCAAAATGACTTGAACACCGCAAGTCAAAGGAACATCGCACTTAAGCTGCAGTAAGAACTTCATTGACATATCTATATAGATTACCATATGAAGTTTTACAGCTAGTCACTCCAATGAACTAGTTCCCTTAACTAGCATCCATGTTTATCTCCGGACATCCCAATGTCACCAGCCAGTGAGAATCAGCTGATTAGAGAATAACTCATGCTAGTCTCAACAGAATTGATAATGTCCGTTTTTATCAATTCATCGACTAGGGATATTTTCAATACTTCACATTTGCACATTTAGAGATAATCACTAGTTGTGATCCTATCACAAATTCTCTTATGCTGTGAATTGTATTGCGGACTTTCAGTAGATGAGTTTAAGATCCCAATCAAATACACATACATGTATACTCAAATAGTGAATTATCATTTATTAAAATAAATGTTTACAATCATAAGGCGATTGCCTTAGGACACTTCTCTCATATCACTAACAAACTCCCACTTGGCCTAATGCCAATCGCTACGGTATCCAATACCACAGGCTCTAACATGACCCTCAAACTTGCTTTGAGGCAAGGCCTTAGTTAAAGGATCCGCTAAATTCCTTTCAGTGGGAATTTTCTCAATTTGTATATCATTCCTACTTATAATCTCTCTGATCAGATGATAGCGGCGAAGCACGTGTTTGGATCGATGATGAGACCTTGGTTCCTTTGCTTGTGCAATAGCTCCATTGTTGTCGCAATAAACCGGTATTGCTTCATCAATGGTTGGAACCTCACCAAGTTTCGAGACAAACTTTTTGATCCAGACTGCTTCCGTGGTAGAATCCGCTACGGTGTCTTGTTTGGAACTCTTCCAACATATTGCGCCTCCATTCAAAGTAAATACATATCCAGACTGAGATTTGGAGCCATCCTTATCTGTCTGGAAACTGGCATCTGTATACCCACGTATTAGCATATCTCCTTCTCCATATATTAGGAACACATCCTTAGTTCTTCTTAAGTACTTAAGGATTGTTTTGACAGCCGCCCAATGATCCATTCCTGGATCAGACTGGTATCTGCTCGTGACGCTCAGAGCATACGATACATCGGGCCTAGTACATAACATAGCATACATGATAGATCCTATCGCGGATGCATAAGGAATCTTATTCATGCAAATCCTCTCGTCTTCTGTGCGCGGACACATAGACTTTGAAAGGTTGATCCCATGCCTGATGGGAAGGTAACCTTTCTTGGATTCCGACATTCTAAACCTTTTTAGTACTCGGTCTATATATGTAGACTGCGAAAGACCAAGCAACCATTTTGATCTATCTCTATAGATTCTAATCCCAAGGATATAGGTTGCTTCTCCCAGGTCTTTCATGGAAAAAGTTTTGGACAACCAAATTTTAACTGTCTGTAAAACTGATATATCGTTTCCTATAAGTAATATGTCATCGACATATAATACTAGGAATATGACTGCACTCCCACTAACCTTCTTGTACACCCAAGGTTCGTCAGGATTTTGTGAGAAATCAAACTCTTTGATTGTCTCATCAAAACGGATGTTCCAGCTCCTGGATGCTTGCTTCAGTCCATATATGGATTGTCGAAGCTTGCATACTTTGGTTTTATCAACCGATGTGAAACCTTCAGGTTGTATCATGTATACATCCTCAAGCAGGTTTCCATTAAGGAAAACTGTTTTCACATCCATTTGCCATATCTCATAATCATAATGAGCTGCTATGGCCAGGAGCATCCGAATGGATTTAAGCATAATTACCTTCCATGTCGGTTTTCTTCTTGAAAACCCACTTGCACCCTATGGGCATAATCCCTTCAAGTGGGTTAACCAAGTCCCATACTTGATTTTCGTACATGGAATCCATTTCTGACTTCATGGCTTCAAGCCATTTGTCCCTTTCTGAATTTTTCAGAACATCTTCATAACTGATAGGTTCGTCATCGCTTATGAGTAACACGTCATTCGATTCGCTTATGAGAAATCTGTATCTCTCTGGAATATTGCGTGTCTTATCAGATCTACGAATAGGTGGTATTGTTTTAGGTTCAACTGATAGCTCATCATTATGAGTTATTGGTTGTGGGTCTAGACTAGGTGTCTCTGTAATGTCTATTGGAGTTTCTTGAACTTCATCAAGTTCAATGCCACTCCCACTGTTTTCATGTAAAAGAAATTCTTTTTCCAGAAATACAGCATGCCTTGAAACAAACACCTTTTGTTTCAAGGGATGATAGAATTGGTAACCCTTCGTTTCCTTAGGGTATCCAATAAATAGACATTTATCAGACTTAGCATCCAATTTGTCTGATACAGTCCGCTTCACATAAGCAGGACAACCCCATATCTTAAGGTGAGTTAAGTGAGGTTTCTTACTATTCCANAGTTCTTCTTAAGTACTTAAGGATTGTTTTGACAGCCGCCCAATGATCCATTCCTGGATCAGACTGGTATCTGCTCGTGACGCTCAGAGCATACGATACATCGGGCCTAGTACATAACATAGCATACATGATAGATCCTTTCGCGGATGCATAAGGAATCTTATTCATGCAAATCCTCTCGTCTTCTGTGCGTGGACACATAGACTTTGAAAGGTTGATCCCATGCCTGATGGGAAGGTAACCTTTCTTGGATTCCGACATTCTAAACCTTTTTAGTACTCGGTCTATATATGTAGACTGCGAAAGACCAAGCAACCATTTTGATCTATCTCTATAGATTCTAATCCCAAGGATATAGGTTGCTTCTCCCAGGTCTTTCATGGAGAAAGTTTTAGACAACCAAATTTTAACTGTCTGTAAAACTGATATATCATTTCCTATAAGTAATATGTCATCGACATATAATACTAGGAATATGACTGCACTCCCACTAACCTTCTTGTACACCCAAGGTTCGTCAGGATTTTGTGAGAAATCAAACTCTTTGATTGTCTCATCAAAACGGATGTTCCAGCTCCTGGATGCTTGCTTCAGTCCATATATGGATTGTCGAAGCTTGCATACTTTGGTTTTATCAACCGATGTGAAACCTTCAGGTTGTATCATGTATACATCCTCAAGTAGGTTTCCATTAAGGAAAACTGTTTTCACATCCATTTGCCATATCTCATAATCATAATGAGCTGCTATGGCCAGGAGCATCCGAATGGATTTAAGCATAATTACCTTCCATGTCGGTTTTCTTCTTGAAAACCCACTTGCACCCTATGGGCATAATCCCTTCAGGTGGGTTAACCAAGTCCCATACTTGATTTTCGTACATGCAATCCATTTCCGACTTCATGGCTTCAAGCCATTTGTCCCTTTCTGAATTTTTCAAAACATCTTCATAACTGATAGGTTCGTCATCGCTTATGAGTAACACGTCATTCGATTCGCTTATGAGAAATCTGTATCTCTCTGGAATATTACGTGTCCTATCAGATCTACGAATAGGTGGTATTGTTTTAGGTTCAACTGATAGCTCATCATTATGAGTTATTGGTTGTGGGTCTAGACTAGGTGTCTCTGTAATGTCTATTGGAGTTTCTTGAACTTCATCAAGTTCAATGCCACTCCCACTGTTTTCATGTAAAAGAAATTCTTTTTCCAGAAATACAGCATGCCTTGAAACAAACACCTTTTGTTTCAAGGGATGATAGAATTGGTAACCCTTCGTTTCCTTAGGGTATCCAATAAATAGACATTTATCAGACTTAGCATCCAATTTATCTGATACAGTCCGCTTCACATAAGCAGGACAACCCCATATCTTAAGGTGAGTTAAGTGAGGTTTCTTACTATTCCATGTCTCATATGGAGTAGTAGAGAGTACCTTGGTCGGGACTCTGTTTAGCAAGTAAACAGCTGTCTTAAGTGCATAGCCCCAAAAGGATTTTGGAAGAGTTGCATGATTCATCATCGACCTAACCATGTCCATCAAGGTTCGGTTGCGCCTCTTAGATACACCATTATGCTGTGGTGTATACGGCGGAGTCCATTGGGACAATATCCCATTGTCCCTAAGATAATCTTGAAACTCTTGACTTAAGTATTTACCACCTCGGTCGGATCGAAGTATCTTAATACTTTTGCCAAGCTGTTTCTCTACTTCATTTCTGAACTCTTTGAATTTCTCAAAAGCTTCAGATTTGTGTTTCATCAAGAATACGTACCCGAATCGTGAGTGATCATCGATAAAGGTGATGAAGTAGCTATAGCCTCCTTGTGCTAGAGTTGACATTGGTCCACATACATCAGTATGTATTAGACCAAGCAATTCTCCCACTGGATTACCTTTTCCGGAAAAGGGTAATTTGGTCATCTTGCCTTTTAAGCACGATTCACATGTATCAAATGAACCGGGTTCAAATGATTCCAGAATTCCACATCGGTGTAATTCGGTCATGCGTTTCTTACTTACATGGCCAAGACGGCAATGCCAAGTGTAGGAGTCTATTCGATTATCTATTTGAGCACGTTTGTTATTAACTTCGATATTGAAAACGTCACCGGATAAATCTAACGTGTAGATACCATTGCATAAAGTTCCATTCCCATAAAGAACGCCATTTAAAGTTATGTAACAACAATTGTTACTAAAAGTTAAATGATAACCCTTTTCATTCAAACATGAAATAGATAAAATGTTCTTTATTAATGAAGGAATAAAATAACAATTATCCAAAACTAAGACACGTCCAGTGGGGAGCTTTAGCAAATATGTTCCGATGGCAACAGCAGCAATCTTTGCTCCATTTCCAACTCATAAATTCGCTTCTCCTTTGACGAGTCTTCTTCTATTCCTTAGCCCCTGTATGTCATTACATATATGTGAGCTACACCTAGTATCAAGTACCCAGGTATTTGAGGAAATAGAGTGACATTCAATAACGAAGATACCTGAAGAGGATGGGGCATCGGATGCCTTATTCTTCAAGGACTCAAGATAAACCTTGCAGTTTCTTCGCCAGTGACCCTCCTTGCCACAATGATGGCAAGTTCCTTTTGGTTTCTTTTCAGTCTTTTTGGCCTTTTTCTTCTTTCCTTTATTCTGTTCTTTGGCCTTCCTCTTAGAACCTTTCTTCAAGGAACCAACTAACAGTACCGTCTTTTGATCCGGCTTTACAGAAGGCTCTACAGTCTTCAGCAGGTTGATCAACTCAGGAATGGTAGTTTCCAACTTGTTCATCCGATAGTTCATCACAAATTGTGAATAACTTTTGGGCAAACAATTCAGAATTAAGTCAATACTTAGTTCATGATCCATTGCAAAACCGAGTGTGCTCAGTCGCTCAATGTACCCCAACATTTTTAACACAAACTGCGAGGCAGAAGTGCCTTCCTGCATCTTAGTGGTGAAGAGGAGTCTGGAGACTTCGAACCTTTCGGATCTCGCCTGCTCTTCAAACAACTCATGAAGATGGAAGATGATGGTATAAGCATCCATATGCTCATGCTGCTTTTGCAGCTCAGGTACCATAGAGGCTAGCATGATGCAACTCGTAAGTTCAGAATCGGTCACATGTTTCTGATAGGCCAACAATTGGTCTGGAGTTGCATTTTCTGGAGGACGGTCGAGAAGTTGATCTTCAAGGACATAAGTAAGCTTTTCTGCCTTGAGGACTATCCTCAGGTTTCGAAGTCAGTCCATGAAGTTCGGCCCAGTTAGTTTATTGGTGTCCAAAATGGAATGCAAATTCAGAGAAGACATGATCGAGTGATTATCCTAGAAATACAAATTGAGCTTATGTGAGAAGAATGATTAAAGAATGTATCAACATACATTAATAAAAATCCTATTTATTTTTTAAATTGAATAACCCTTTTTATCAATTCGGGAGATCATAGGAACATCTCCAAATACGTTGATATCCAACCATAGATAAGAATCACCATGGCTGAGGCCATCAAGTTTTTCTTAGCTATGAAGGTAGGTAATTATACCGATTACATATCACATATATGTAACTATCACTTTATGCTATCAACTAATTGAATGTTTGCATAAATCATTGGGTTGTTAACTCATTAACAAGTATGCAACAATATACATAGCACCCAACTGCACCTCTCTTTACATCGACCTTGGCTGTGGCACAACAAATCGATGCTCCAAGCTTAAGGGTGACTCATTAATCAAGAAATAGTTTTAATATGGTTGGAGCTCATTCAACCGTTTAGTCAGGCTTGGATGTGTCCAACAACCAAAACTAAGGATTGACCTCTGACTCCAACTATATTATTCATAAACTAATTCCATGGTTTGAACATGTTGAGGTTCAAGCCGGGCATGGATGTGTCCATCAACCCAAACGAGAAACAAAACTCCGATTCTAACCATATTAATGGAAGGTGTTGGCCTTAATATTTTGTAAGGGGTTTTGGGTCTCATCCTTTCTTTTCTAAGCACATTCATGACATATAATCATGTCATGACTAACGATTTCCTTAATAAAGTATGTATGTGACTTAAGTTATCAAGTCTCATTAATTGAATTAGGAACCGGATTTCCTAATTCTAATTTCATACTTTATTAAAGGAATTATTTTGGGAAACAATTTCCTAAATTGTCATAATCAATTTCGGAAATAATATGTTTAAGACTTTGATTTCTCTAAATCAAATCTTATTAAATTAAGAGACAATTCCCTTAATTCAACCACATATTATTTTCATGAAAATCTCATTTAAGAAACTCTATAGGAAACCATTTTCCTAATTAATTTTGGAGACAACAATATGTAAGAACATCACCTCTTAAATCATATTTTATTCATGGATTTAATTAATTACAACAAATCGTTTTCTAAGGGTGGCTCCCCGAGACTCAGATACCCAAAAAAAAGTAATTTGTCGTAAATCCAATTTGGTCCTCTTCGGAAGCGTAACCAAATTAAACATGACAATTTCATTTAAAATTGGGAAATTAAATTACAACAACTAACTCTAAATTGGACAGCTCCCCGAGGCTCAATCTAAAATAAAGAATTTTGTTGTCAATTTAAAAAACCAATTCAAATTTAATTGTCAATTAATTATACATAAATTTGTCTAGACTTTCTTGAAAGAAAGTGCCCAAAATTGTGAGATTTCATAATAGGTTTTCAGAATAATTGTAAGTTTCTGGTACAAAGAAAACTTACATATTTCCAAAATTAGAAAATTTCTAAAATAGAAAATTTCCAAAATTGGAAAGTTTTCAAAGATAGGAAGTTTTCACAATTATCATAAAATTTCAGAAACTAGGATATTTCAAACGTTTACGAAATTTCATGAGGATTTCCAAACTTTGAAATTCCTAAATCTAAGATTTATAATAATTGGAAAATTTTCATAATTGAAAATTTTTCCAAAATTGAGATTATGACAAAGTTTTCCGCAAAACAATTATATGATTATGTCGACACTAACCGGCTCTGATACCACTGTTGGGACCGGGTGCATGTTGACAAGGATATGGGTTCGTAAATTTTTAATATTTACGTGCAGCGGAAGAATTAGCATAAATAATTTCTCAAATTATTTTTAACCACGTATCTAGCATGCGACCTTATGATGTGTGGACATGATCATAAATTAAAATTTTTCAGAAAAGTAAACTAATTTACTTAGTACCTCGCGTAACTTGAAGTAAGGGACGAGATCCAACCGTAGCGTCCCTTGGAAGCTCCGCCTCTATTCGCGTCCACGCCGAGTTCTCTTCGGGATGACTTCGCAAAGCCACGAGTTTTGTGCCGACGAGAACTACTAGATTCTCCAAAGGCATAACTAGAAGATCAAGAGAGAAGAAAGGAAACTAACTACCAAGAAACGGAATCTAAATTCCGGGAAGGAAGGAGATGCGTCCCGCTTCTTCTTCTTCTTCTTTGGCGCCTCCTTGGTGGATGTTGCTCACGCCAACTCTAGGTAGTGTGAGGATGGTGCGCCGGCCCTAGGGTGGTTGTGCGCCGGCCCTAGGGAGAGGAGGTGGGCGCCGGCCCTAAGGGGAAGAGGGAGGGAGAGAATAAGAGAGAGAGGGAGAGAACTATAAGATCTCTTGATCACTCAATTGATTAGGAATTCTAGCCTTGCCTTGGTTCCTTTATATAGTAGCATCTCCCTTGCTAAGTCTCCCCTTTAACGGAATTAACGGAATAATTTTCATAAGAAATTTATCTTATAAATTTTCTTATGAATTATTCCGTTATGCCTAGTTTTATTATAACTAACTTTATAATAAAACAATTACATCTCTCCATTTAATTATGGAATAAATTTTATAAGAAATTTATAAATTTTTCTTTATTATGAAAAAATCAATTCATAATTGATTTTATAAAATTAAAATAAACCATTCCATGGATCATTTTAATTTCCATAAAAAGAATAAATTTCTTTATATAAATTTCATTATACAAATTTATTTATCCATAATTTATAAAACAAATCGCGCTAGATTTATTTTATTAATTAAACCAAATAAATTGGTTTCTCCGCATTGCTTTGGCTGGCCAAACCAAAGAGGGTTGGCACCCTCTTTGGCCGGCCAAACCGAGCCGAACCCATCGCGAATTAAACTCATTTAATTCGCTCAATAAGCCTTCAAAAGTCTTAGCCATTTTAAGCTTCCTTTGCGCCTCTGATTAACTCAGATTCGTCTTATTTCTCTTGATCGGAAAATCCAATTTTCAACTCGTTTTAAATCCCTCGGATTACTCGTAGTGCGTGTGACTAAATAGGCTTTCGATTTATGTTGGCCGTCTATAATCAACTAATTATAGAACGATCATGAGTGGCACCTAGTAGTGCATCATGACCCCCAATTAATCGAAAGATCAACGGTTGATCTCAGAAGTAATTCTGAAACCCTTCAGCAGCTCTAATGAATTGTGCCCCATTCCCTCACCATCTTATACCCACTTGGTTCAGGACATGGTCTGTGTGTGTCAGTCCCCACTAGGCTGACTACGTCACACCTAGCCCAAGTAGTGTCTTTCTCATCCTTTGGATTTTTAATTACTCTCATGTATTTAAGGGACTCATACTCTAAACATGATATGCTCTGGCCAGAGGCTTTGAGTAACAATCCGACGATAGGCCTGGGTATACATCTCCTCGCAAGGAGTGGTGAATCCTTTGTAGGCTGTTCAAACATCTTCGGGCACTTCGGCTTATACCCAATCATCCTGGGTCCACACCTCCTTGGAGATGCTTGCTTAAGATGTTAAAGTATAAGTCTCCATGACCAAGATGACTTGAACACCGCAAGTCAAAGGAACATCGCACTTAAGCTGCAGTAAGAACTTCATTGACATATCTATATAGATTACCATATGAAGTTTTACAGCTAGTCACTCCAATGAACTAGTTCCCTTAACTAGCATCCATGTTTATCTCCGGACATCCCAATGTCACCAGCCAGTGAGAATCAGCTGATTGGAGAATAATCCATGCTAGTCTCAACAGAATTGATAATGTCCGTTTTTATCAATTCATCGACTAGGGATATTTTCAATACTTCACAATTGCACATTTAGAGATAATCACTAGTTGTGATCCTATCACAAATTCTCTTATGCTGTGAATTGTATTACGGACATTCAGTAGATGAGTTTAAGATCCCAATCAAATACACAAACATGTATACTCAAATAGTGATTTATCATTTAATAAAATGAATATTTACAATCATAAGGCGATTGCCTTAGGACACTTCTCTCATATCACTAACAAAATTGAGATTATGACAAAGTTTTCCGCAAAACAATTATATGATTATGTCGAACACTAACCGGCTCTGATACCACTGTTGGGACCGGGTGCATGTTGACAAGGATACCATTTGTTACCATTTGTTAGTGATATGAGAGAAGTGTCCTAAGGCAATCGCCTTATGATTGTAAATATTCATTTTATTAAATGATAAATCACTATTTGAGTATACATGTTTGTGTATTTGATTGGGATCTTAAACTCATCTACTGAATGTCCGCAATACAATTCACAGCATAAGAGAATTTGTGATAGGATCACAACTAGTGATTATCTCTAAATGTGCAATTGTGAAGTATTGAAAATATCCCTAGTCGATGAATTGATAAAAACGGACATTATCAATTCTGTTGAGACTAGCATGGATTATTCTCCAATCAGCTGATTCTCACTGGCTGGTGACATTGGGATGTCCGGAGATAAACATGGATGCTAGTTAAGGGAACTAGTTCATTGGAGTGACTAGCTGTAAAACTTCATATGGTAATCTATATAGATATGTCAATGAAGTTCTTACTGCAGCTTAAGTGCGATGTTCCATTGACTTGCGGTGTTCAAGTCATCTTGGTCATGGAGACTTATACTTTAACATCTTAAGCAAGCATCTCCAAGGAGGTGTGGACCCAGGATGATTGGGTATAAGCCGAAGTGCCCGAAGATGTTTGAATAGCCTACAAAGGATTCACCACTCCTTGCGAGGAGATGTATACCCAGGCCTATCGTCGGATTGTTACTCAAAGCCTCTGGCCAAAGCATATCATGTTTAGAGTATGAGTCTCTTAAATACATGAGAGTAATTAGAAATCCAAAGGACGAGAAAGACACTACTTGGGCTAGGTGTGACGTAGTCAGTCTAGTAGGGACTGACACAAACAGACCATGTCCTGAACCAAGTGGGTATAAGATGGTGAAGGGAATGAGGCACGATTCATTAGAGCTGCTAAAGGGTTTCAGAATTACTTGTGAGGTCAACCGTTGATCTTTCGATTAATTGGGGGTCATGATGTACTACTAGGTGCCACTCATGATTGTTCTATAATTGGTTGATTATAGACGGCCAACATAAATCGAAAGCCTATTTAGTCACACGCACTACGAGTAATCCGAGGGATTTAAAACGAGTTGAAAATTAGATTTTCTGATCAAGAGAAATAAGATGAATCTGAGTTAATCAGAGGCGTAAAGGAAGCTTAAAATGACTAAGTCTTTTGAAGGCTTATTGGGCGAATTAAATGAGTTTAATTCGCGATGGTTCGGCTCGGTTTGGCCGGCCAAAGAGGGTGCCAACCCTCTTTGGTTTGGCCGGCCAAAAGAATGGGAAGAAACCAATTTATTTGGTTTAATTAATAAAATAAATCTAGCGCGATTTGTTTTATAAATTATGGATAAATAAATTTTGTATAAAGAAATTTATATAAATAAATTTATAGAAATTTATTCTTTTTATGGAAATTAAAATGATCCATGGAATGGTTTATTTTAATTTTATAAAATCAATTATGAATTGATTTTTCCATAATAAAGAAAATTTATAAATTTCTTGTAAAATTTATTCCATAATAAAAGGAGAGATGTATTTGTTTTATTATAAAGTTAGTTATAATAAAACTTCGCTTAAACGGAATAATTCATAAGAAAATTTATAGGATAAATTTCTTATGAAAAATTCCGTTAAAAGAGAGACTTGGCAAGGGAGAAGCTACTATTATATAAAGGAACCAATGGCAAGCCTTGAATTCCTAATAGAGTAATCAAGAGATTAATTCTCTCCCTCTCTCTCTCTTATTCTCTTCCTCCCCTTCTCCTTCCCACCTAGGGTCGGCGCCCCTATGTTTACCCTAGGGCCGGCGCCTCCTCCTCCTAGGGCCGGCGCACCATCTTCTCCTAGAGTTGGCGTGAGCAACTTCCATCAAGAAGAAGTCAAAGAAGAAGAAGAAGAAGCGGAACGCAACTCCTTCCTTCCCGGAATTTAGATTCCGTTTCTTGGTGGTTAGTTTCCTTTCTTCTCTCTTGATCTTCTAGTTGTGCCTTCCGAGAATCTAGTAGTTCTCGTCGGCACAAAACTCGTGACTTTGCGAAGTCATCCCGAAGAGGCGTGGACGCGAATAGAGGCGGAGCTTCCAAGGGACGCTACGGTTGGATCTCGTCCCTTACTTTGAGTTACGCGAGGTATTGAAGTAAATTAGTTTACATTTCGTAAAATTTTAATTTATGATCATGTCCACACATCATAAGGTCGCATGCTAGATACGTGGTTAAAAATAATTTGAGAAATTATTTATGCTAATTCTTCCGCTGCACGTAAATATTTTAAAATTTACGAACCCGTATCCTTGTCAACATGCACCCGGTCCCAACAGTAGTATCAGAGCCGGTTAGTGGTCGACATAATCATATAATTATTTTGTGGAAAACTTTGTCATGATCTCAATTTTGGAAAAAATTTCAATTATGGAAACTTTCCAATTATAATAAATTTTAGATTTAGGAATTTCAAAGTTTGGAAATCCTCATGAAATTTCGCAAACGTTTGAAATATCCTAGTTTCTAAAATTTTATGATAATTGTGAAAACTTCCCATCTTTGGAAACTTTCCAATTTTGGAAATTTTCTATTTTAGAAATTTTCTAATTTTGGAAATATGTAAGTTTTCTTTGTACCAAAAACTTACAATTATTCTGAAAATCTATTATGAAATCTCGCAATTTTGGACACTTTCTTTCAAGAAAGTCTAGACAAATTTATGGACAATTAATTGACAATTAAATTTGAATTGGCTTTTAAATTATCAACAAAATTCTTTATTTTGGATTGAGCCTCGGGGAGCGGTCCAATTCAAAGTTAGTTATTGTAATTTAATTTTCCAATTTTAAATGAAATTGTCATGTTTAATTTGGTTACGCTTCCGAAGCGGACCAAATTGAATTTACGACAAATTTCTTTTCTTTGGGTATCTGAGCCTCGGGGAGCCACCCTTAGAAAACAATTTGTTGTAATTAATTAAATCCATGAATAAAATATGAATTAAGAGGTGATGCTCTTAAATACTGTTGTCTCCAAAATTAATTAGGAAAATGGTTTCCTATAGAGTTTCTTAAATGAGATTTTCATGAAAATAATATGTGGTTGAATTAAGGGAATTGCATGAATAAGATTCCTTATGCAAGACAATCCTCAAGTACTTAAGAAACACTAAGGATGTGTTCCTAATTTATGGAGAAGCTGATATGGTAATACGTGGGTATACAGATGCCAGTTTCCAGACAGATAAGGATGACTCCAAATATCAGTCTGGATACGTATTTATTTTGAATAGAGGCGAAAAAGTTGGAAGAGTTCCAAGCAAGACACCATAGCAGATTCTACCACGGAAGCGGAATATATTGCAGCTTCGGAAGCAGCAAAGGAAGCAGTCTGGATCAAAAAGTTTGTCTCAGAACATGGTGTGGTTCCAACCATTGATGAAGCAATTGTTGGATCGAGAAAACCGATAGAGGGGGGGGTGAATATCGGAAATCATTTTTCGGAAACGCTTAGAGCAAGTACGCAGTGGAAATTAATAAAAACAAAATCACACAGAGACACGGTCGATTTTACTTGGTTCGGAGCCTGGGTCGACTCCTACTCCAAGGCCCACGGTCGTTGACCGTTTACTTTCGGCGATTCTATATAAGGCGTAAATAGTTTACAAAAGATTATTACAGAATTCAGTACAGTAAACTTAAATAGCTCTTTTATCGACGTCCGAGGTAGATCGACTTTTTCAGAGCAGCAGGACGTCGTCGGCTCGAGTTGGATGGATTCAGGGGCGAAGCGCGAGAGCAGAAGAGCGTAGAAGCGTTGATTGGAAGTTGTTGTTGAAGCTTGGGGTCGAGGGGCCTTTAAATAGCCCTGGGGGCGCCAGGATGGTCGGGGGCGCCCCCCCCCCCCCACGTGGCATTTGATCCGGCTTGATCTCGGTCAGCTTCTGATCCCTTTGACTTCGGGATCATCTTTGACCGGGGCGCCCGGAGAGCTCGGGGCGCCCGGGTTGACCGGGTCAAACTTTATCCCTTGCTTCGCTGGCTTGCGCTTCGATGCTTGCTATTGGGGGCGCCCGGAGCGCTGGGGGCGCCCGGAGCGCTGGGGGCGCCCGAGAGCAGCGGGGGCGCCCGGGAGCACGGGGGCGCCCGCAGGATGTACTGTCGAAGCGTGCTTTTTACTTGTGTGTTTTGTGTTCACCTTGGGGCCGCCCGAGACACTCCGGGCGCCCTGGTCAGCTGTTGCCTCACTCCTTTGAGGCTCTCTGATCTGCAGACACTCGTTCCTTCGGTCCTGCATCCAGGGTTAGTCCAAAACACAACAATACATTAAGTGGTTAGTTTATACAGCCTTACCTGTCTTGGTTCTGACTTTGGGTCTCCAAAATGGAGCCCTAGGTCGAACCGACGCCTACTGTTCCCTCGACGGGGAACGCGTCCTCACCTACTCCTCTCGGGAGAATGTACCTGATGCCAACCGTTCCTCTGGTTGGACTTTTGCCTGACGGTCCTTTGCTAGGTCTTGGATGTCGAGCTGTCCTTCGCCCGGTGCCTAACATTCCTTCGCTAGGGCTTCAGTCCCAAGCTATCCTTCGCCTGGCACCTAGCAATCCTTCGCTAGGTCTTTATATCTTGGCATTCCTTCACCAAGTGCCTAACAGTCCTTCGCTAGGGCTTTTTATTCTGGCAGCCCTTCGCCAGGTGCCTAGCAGCCCTTCGCTAGGACTTTTCCTGCACACTCAAGTGACTTGTTAGAAAACAAGTAAGTCTTAACTTTTGAACCCTGTTGTCATTATCAAAACACAGGTTTGACTTGGGTGCTTTCAGCACTAACAATCTCCCCCTTTTTGATTTATGACAACCCTAGTTCAAAAAGTTAAGTTTAATCAAATCATGAAAAAGTTAAATTTTGTTCCCTCCCCCTGGAGAGAATCTCCCCCTAGATTTTTCAAAAATTCGTGGGGTTAAGAAAAACATTACTTAGAATGATTTTGTTCTTTGAAAACTTAAGTTCAGGTACTTTGGAAATCCTTTAAGTTAAATGAGTTTAGAGTACCAAAAAAAATTTGAAGCCTTAAGTTTAAAGTACTCAAAAAGTTTTGCAAACATTAATTTAAGTACTTACTAAGAAAAGCTTAAGTACTTAGTAAAGTTTTGAACAGCTTTAAGTACTTAGAGAAATACTTCTTAAGTTAAAAGTACTCAAAAGTTTTGACAACATTAAGTTAAGTAAAAACTTTTAGTAAATTCTTGAGAAGCTTAATTATTTTCGAAAAGCTTAAGTAAAAAAACTTAGAAAATTTTGAAAAAAGAAAACTTAAGTACATAGAAATTTTTGAAAAGCTTAGAAAGTTTTTAGAACTTGGTACTTTTTGAATAAAGGAGAGTTTTTGAAAAAAAATTTTAAAGATTTTTGGGATAGAAAATTTTGGGATAGAAAATTTTAACTAAACTCTCTCTTTTTCTATCTCTCCCCCTTTGCCATATATAAAAAAAAACAGATAAATACAACAGAAATTAAACTTCATTACTGAAATAAATTTCATAAAAATATTTACATGATTTTGCTGTACTGAATCAATTCATGATAAGACTTGAACCAAAGCAGTTGATTTTCTCTTGTAGGGACCTGTCTAACCCAATTAGTTACTCACTAACTATTATAAACAGTAGCTTTGGCTAGGGTTAATCATGTTAAGTGTTTCTATTCAAGTTAGATTTTCTAAACTTGACACTTAACTTGATTGCTGTGAAATTTGTATTTAGTGCCCCAATTACTGCAGATGCACTGACTTAAAGCATCTTGAATTAAGGCAAAAACCTAAGCATCTCAACCCTTTCTAGGTTATCAATCAAAAGTATCCTAAGGTGCTTGTGAGATGATGGCTTCTAAATCTATAGGTGCATGCAGTTCTAGGGTTAGGGCCTAGGCTAAGTCCATTTGCGAAAAAGACCCTAGTTTTGAAAGGGGGAAGTTTTGAAATAAAACTAAGAAAAAAAACTGATTTTGAAATTAAGTGAAACAGTTTTTCAAATTCTTTTAGAAACTGATTTGTAAATAAAAAAGGAATCAAGATTAGAGTTAATCTATTCTACAGAACACAATCCTAACTGCTTAGATAGTCAAATAAAATAAGTACATAATTCCACAGGTCAATAGAGAAAAACATAACAGTCATACAGGTCAAAACATAAGTCAACCCTACTAGGTAGGGGAAGTCAGATAGCTAATAGTACAATGCAATCAGATCTAAGACGAGGGACCGGGGTGCCATGAATCGAATCGTGCCATCATCTCGATGTATCGAGCATCAGCCACTTCTCGATCGGCCCTTCGAGCGTCCCTCTGCTCGATGTATCGAGCATCAGCCACTTCTCGGTCGGCCCTACGAGCGTCTATCTGCTCGATGTGATAGGCCTCGACCTCTTCTCGGAGACTCTGAACCTGTGTCTCTAAATGTGTCACTCTCTGGTAGAGTGTCGGTGGAGCGGGCTCATCGATGTGCGCTCGGGCTGCTGCTGCCAGATCCCCAACGTCGATCTCAACCTCCTCGTCTGAACCGATCGGAGCCCCGGCCTGCTATCGTCTCCAACTCAGAACCCCGGTGGCCGATACCTCTAGACCCGCTAATGAAAAATTCCTAAATCCTATTTCGTCAAAGTTGGTCATAGCAGTTATTTCACCTATGGTTATGTCACGACCGTGGTGATGAAGGAGAGAGGTGATGATGTGGCAGAATGGAGTGCGCACTCGTCCCTGGGTCGTGACATTGGACGCATGTAGGATAGTATGAAACATGTGTAGGCCAATGTCTATGTCAAGGTGATGGACTAGGGCATACAAAAGGAAAGCATGAAAAGGTCACATGGTACCGAGATCTCTAGTGGAGAGGGGTAAAATACAGCGGACCAGGACTCTGTACAGGGCATAGTCCTGTGCCTGAAGTTCAACAGCTTGGAATCGTCTGTTCGCGGGGAGTCCTTCCCTATAGAAATAGGAGTGGATGGTTACTAAGGTAATGTGAGAATAGGGAAGATCAAATGGAGGATTCCTAGGTGGATAGCAGCAAAATGTGGACTGAGAGGGTCACAGTCCAAGGAATCGGTTCAACAAAGTAGGGGTGATAGACAGAGGTATTCCTTGGACAGTAGTGTGAAACATTAGATTATCTTGTCGAATTATATTATTTTAGAACTCTGCACATAAAGATTCATTAATGGTATGCGTGCAAAAGACAAGATTATCTAATTGATAGAAGTTGATAACATTTATGGCTACGGGGCATGATTGGATAAAGAAGTGCCTATTAAGATAGCTTGTTTTAATAGGCTTGTAAATGGTTTGTGCAAACTTGTTACATAACTCTAGGGTAGGGAACCTAAGGTCAGGACTTGGTTCGGCACCGGGGTTGGCAGGGTTTGGTCGGCGTCTTCTAAGTTAAGGAAATTAAAAGAACCATGATGATATTGCAAAAAGAAATAAATTAAAATGCAATAAAAGTAAAAATTATACCGGGCGGCTCGGGGAGGCATGGTTGAGGATGAAGACTTGCAAGATCTCCTTGGAGGGAAAGAAGTGAAGAAGGGAGTTGATTTTGGTGTGGGAAGAGAAGGGGAATTCGGGTGCCTTATATAGGCACATCAACGGGGGCGCCCGGGAGCTTCCGGGCGCCTTGGTCAGTGGATACTGCCAAAGGCAGTACCTTTGACTGGTTGGGGGCGCCCGGGACTGCCCGGGCGCCATCATCAGGCTGCTTTTGCAGCCTTTGCTGCATTGAGAGTGATGGGGGCGCCCGCGTGGTTCCGGGCGCCCTGGTCAAAGGCAGAGGCAGCTTTTATGTCTCGAGGGAAGAAAAAGGTATGGGAGGGGGCGCCCGTGTGGTCCCGGGCGCCCGGAATAGTATGGGTAAGGACAAATCTTATGTCTTGTCATCATTTAACCATGGTTTAATTGGTTTGACCATGCTTTGACTGTTTTGAGCATGGTTTGACTATGTTGACCATGGTTTGACTACTTTGACCATGGTTTGGCTATGTTGACCATGGTTTGACCAAGGTGACTACTATATAGGTATTAAAGTAATTATAATTGAGTTTATTTTTACTGTCTCACTCAATCTAGGGTTTTCAATCACGTTTGTCTTATAGGTTTTGTGAGACAGGTTTTGATAATAAAATTATTTTGAAAAAGTTAATTTATTTTGAAAACTTTGCATTAATTTTTTTTTTAAACAGTTAAGTATATTTTGAAAAATAATGTTCGAATCTATACTTAACTGAAGGTTTGTGTTAGATTTGAATTTAACAAAAAGTAATTTGAATTTGAAATTCAAAAATTGGGTTCTAGGTCTTGGCGAGGCACTATGCCTTCTTTGGCCGTACTCTTTTTGGATCATCAACCCTTTCCTTGACAAAGCCGTTTAATGAAATTTCATTTTCAAAATTAATTTTTGAAAAAGTTCTGGTCTAACTAGTTTGGATTTTGGATCGGTAGGTTCGGCTAGTTTCACCAGTCTAAAGAGACCAAGTGAACTTGATCTTATTAGAATTGGTTTCCCTAACGTACTATCATCTCACCTCCACCCAATACTATGTTGGCAAGTTTCAGTTAAGTTTGTTCTGTCCTTATACTAACCTAAGTCTAAGCATGGTAAATTGCATAAATTTAAATAAACAATCAATCAGGCAAATTGCAAGTATTAAATTCTATTTGACAATAAAAATAGTTTTTGATTTGGCTCCCCCTGGACTATAGCCACGATAATAATTAGGCAAGATGTGAATCTTGTCCTTGGGGATCCAATACTGATTTGATCCAGTTGGTTTGTTCAGGCACAGTTTAGGTACCCATGCCCGAACTTTACTTCTGGACTGATTCAGTACAGCAAAATACGATCTTTGTCGGGATTTGGTTCTGTAGCCAAGTCCGGATCGATTTAGAACGGACTTCTGTTTTCCAAGAATCATGTCAAGATTTTTGGAAACAGAAGTAAATCGTTCTAAGGCCGCTCTAAGATCCTTAACCTGAGTTTTCAGGGAGGAGTTTTCTTTCTCAAGTTTTTCAACTTGAGTAGGAGTTCCTTCTTGAATGTTCTCGGTTAATGATTTAGAGTCAGCTCCCCCTTTCAGGAGTTTTACTTCCTGTCGGAGGGATTCGACTCGGAGTTTGGCTTTCGCCAAATCTCGAGAAAGAAAGAGATAAGTTCGTTTAATTGATGTTTATTAAAACCGCTTACCTTGATTTCGCCGTCTTCTGAAAAGGTTAGCTTGCCGTCGTCCTTTTCTGATTCAGACTTGGTCTCGACTTCATCTGAGGCGGTCAGGGCTAGAAGGTTGGACTGGGATGCTTCTTCTTCTTCTTCTAAGGAAGATTCGTCCCAGGTTGCTTGGAGTGCCTTTTTCCTTCTTGTCTTCTTGGACTCCTTCAGATTTGGACATTCTGTCTTGTAGTGGCCCTTCTTCTTGCACTCGTAGCAGGTTACGTTGGGCTTGTGTTTGTCACTTACTGGTTCAGCTGGTTCGTCTTTTCTTCGGCTTGTCCTCCGTGTGTTGGCTTGGTTCTTCAATTTTTTATAGTAGCTTCGGGCCAGTCGGACCAGCTCAGATTGATCTCCTTCTTCGTCTTCTGCGTCTGAGTCTGAGTTAGACTCGGGTTCAGGTTGAGTTTTCTTCTTTGTTGATCTTCCAATTTTTCTTGCAACAAAGGCAATTCCTTTCTCGACCATGTTGGAGTTAGTTTGTTCGTGCAGTTCTAATTCGGAAAATAATTCATCTAATTTAATTTTAGAAAGATCCCTTGAGACCTTGTATGCATCTACCATAGATGCCCACAAGGTATTTCTAGGGAAAGCGTTTAGGGCATACCTTATTAGGTCACGGTTTTCTACCTTGTGACCTATAGTGTGAAGACCGTTCATCAATTCTTGTATGCGTGCGTGGAGTTGGGCTGCTGTTTCAGTGTCGGCCATCTTGATGGTGTAGAGTTTGTTCAGGAGCAGATCCCTCTTACTGATCCTGGTGTCTGACGTTCCTTCATGCAGTTCGATCAGCTTTGCCTATAGCTCCTTTGCACTATTGAAGGGGCCTACCCGATTCAGCTCTTCTTTTGTTAATCCGCATTGGAGAGTCTGGGTCGCCTTTGCATCGGCTTCAATTTTGCACTTTAGGGCGGTGTCCCATTCTGAGTAGGTCTGCGGTACTCCTTCGGCATTTTTGCGGATCTCCAGTCCGGACTAGATGATGATCCACATGTCCACCTGAGTTTTCAGGTGGACCTCCATTCGACTTTTCCAGTAGGAAAAGTTTTCTCCACTGAAAAGTGGAGGTCTGGCGGTGCTAAATCTTTCTTGTATGACCATTTAATCTGAAACAGAAAACTAACAAAAAAAAATTCCAAGACTAGGTCTTGGATTAGTAGTGCGTGATGAATAAAATGAAATAGCGAGGGGTGTTGCACCAACCTCGATTAACGGGAAAAAGAAAATTCGAACGAAATATTTAAAGAAAATTCGAATGAGAAAAAGAAAATAAAAATCTGAAAAAAAATTTCAAATTGGTGGTTGCACCAAGTTTGAACTTCCCCGCTCTGATACCACTTGTTGGATCGAGAAAACCGATAGAGGGGGGGTGAATATCAGAAATCATTTTTCGGAAACCCTTAGAGCAAGTACGCAGCGGAAATTAATAAAAACAAAATCACACAGAGACACGGTCGATTTTACTTGGTTCGGAGCCTGGGTCGACTCCTACTCCAAGGCCCACGGTCGTTGACCGTTTACTTTGGGCAATTCTATATGAGGCGCAAATAGTTTACAAAAGATTATTACAGAATTCAGTACAGTAAACTTAAATAGCTCTTTTACCGACGTCTGAGGTAGATCGACTTTTTCGGAGCAGCAGGACGTCGTCGGCTCGAGTTGGATGGATTCCGGGGCGAAGCGCGAGAGCAGAAGAGCGTAGAAGCGTTGATTGGAAGTTGTTGTTGAAGCTTGGGGTCGAGGGGCCTTTAAATAGCCCTGGGGGCGCCCGGATCGTCGGGGGTGCCCCCCCCACGTGGCATTTGATCCGGCTTGATCTCGGTCAGCTTCTGATCCCTTTGACTTCGGGATCAGCTTTGACCGGGGCGCCCGGAGCGCTCGGGGCGCCCGGGTTGACCGGGTCAAACTTTATCCCTTGCTTCGCTGGCTTGCGCTTCGATGCTTGCTGTTGGGGGCGCCCGGAGCGCTGGGGGCGCCCGGGAGCAGCGGGGGCGCCCGGGAGCACGGGGGCCCCCGCAGGATGTACTATGGAAGCGTGCTTTTTACTTGTGTGTTTTGTGTTCACCTTGGGGGCGCCCGGGACACTCCAGGCGCCCTGATCAGCTGTTGCCTCACTCCTTTGAGGCTCTCTGATCTGCAGACACTCGTTCCTTCGGTCCTGCATCCAGGGTTAGTCCAAAACATAACAAAACATTAAGTGGTTAGTTTATTCAGCCTTAGCTGTCTTGGTTCTGACTTTGGGTCTCCAAAATGGACCCCTAGGTCGAACCGACGTCTACTGTTCCCTCGACGGGGAACGCGCCTCACCTACTCCTCTCGGGAGAATGTACCTGATGCCAACCGTTCCTCTGGTTGGACTTTTGCCTGACGGTCCATTGCCAGGTCTTGGATGGCGAGCTGTCCTTCGCCCGGTGCCTAGCATTCCTTTGCTAGGGCTTCAGTCCCAAGCTATCCTTCGCCTGGCACCTAGCAGTCCTTCGCTAGGTCTTTGTATCTTGGCATTCTTTCGCCAAGTGCCTAGCAGTCCTTCGCTAGGGCTTTTTATTCTTGCAGCCCTTCGCCAGGTGCCTAGCAGCCCTTCGCTAGGACTTTTCCTGCACACTCAAGTGACTTGTTAGAAAACAAGTAAGTCTTAACTTTTGAACCCTGTTGCCATTATCAAAACACAGGTTTGACTTGGGTGCTTTCAGCACCAACAGCAATACCGGTTTACTGCGACAACAATGGAGCTATTGCACAAGCAAAGGAACCAAGGTCTCATCAGCGATTCAATCATGTGCTTCGCCGCTATCATCTGATCAAAGAGATTATAAGTAGGAATAATATACAAATTGAGAAAATTCCCACTGAAAGGAATTTAACGGATCCTTTAACTAAGGCCTTGCCTCAAAGTAAGTTTGAGGGTCATGTTAGAGCCTGTGGTATTGGGTACCGTAGCGATTGACATTAGGCCAAGTGGGAGTTTGTTAGTGATATGAGAGAAGTGTCCTAAGGCAATCGCCTTATGATTGTAATCATTTATTCTAATAAATGAATATTCACTATTTGAGTATACATGTTTGTGTATTTGATTGAGATCTTAAACTCATTTACTGAATGTCCGCAATACAATTCACAGCATGAGAGAATTTGTGATGAATTCACAACTAGTGATTATCTCTACATATGCAATTGTGAAGTATTGAAATTGTCCCTAGTTGATGAATTGATAAATACAGACACTATCAATTCTGTTGAGACTAGCATGGGTTATTCTCTAATCAGCTGATTCTCACTGGCTGGTGACATTGAGATGTCCGGAGATAAACGTGAATGCTAGTTAAGGTAACTAGTTCATTGGAGTGACTGGCTGTAAAACTTCATATGGTAGTCTACATATAGATATGTCAGTGAAGTTCTTACTGCAGCTTAAGTGCGATGTTCCTTTGACTTGCGGTGTTCAAGTCATCTTGGTCATGGAGACTTATACTTTGACATCTTAAGCAAGTATCTCCAAGGAGGTGTGGACCCAGGATGATTGGGTATAAGCCGAAGTGCCCGAAGATGATTGAACAGCCTACAAACGATTCACCACTCCTTGCGAGGAGATGTATACCCGAGGCCTATCATCGGATTGTTACTCGAAGCCTCTGGCCAGAGCATGACATGTTCAGAGTATGAATCTCTTAAATACATGAGAGTAATTAGAATCCGTAGGACGAGAAAACGTTACTTGGGCTAGGTGTGACGTAGTCAGCCTAGTGGGGACTGACACACATAGACCATGTCCTGAACCAAGTGGGTATAAGATGGTGAAGGGAATGGGGCCCGATTCATTATAGCTGCTGAAGGGTTTCAGAATTGTTTCTGAGGTCAACCGTTGATCTTTCGATTAATTGGGGATCATGATGTACTACTAGGTGCCACTCATGATCGTTTTATAATTAATTGATTAATTATAGACGACCAACATAAATCGAAAGCCTATTTAGTCACATGCACTACGAGTAATCTGAGGGATTTAAAACGAGTTGAAAATTGGATTTTTCAATCAAGAGAGATTAAGTTTGGTTGAGCCAAACGATAAGTCGAATCTGAATTTTTCAGAGACGCATCGGAAGCGTAAAATGGCTATAGTCTTTTGAAGACTTAATAGATGAATTAAACAAGTTTAATTCATTGGGGCTTGGCTTGGATGGGTCGGCCAAAGAGGGCCTCCATCCTCTTTGCTTGGCCGGCCACAACAAAGGGAGAGAACTAAGTTTTTTATTCAATTTATAAAATAAACCAAGTATGGTTTGTTTTATAAAATTATGGATGATATAAATTTTTATATAATAAACCAAGGTTTGGTTTATTTTTCATGGAAATTAAAATGAACCATGGATTAGTTTATTTTATAAAATCAATCATAGATTGATTTACCATGATAAAGAAATTTATTCCATAGGAGAGAAGAGACTTGATTGATTTTTTATCACGAATTAAAATATGATTTTAACCATGATATAAAATCAAACTTGGCATGATGGAATAAGTTATTCCATATTTGAGAGGCTTGATGGTTGAGAGACCACTATATAAAGGACCCAAGGCAAGGCTTGGGTGATAATCATAGAGATGAAGGCATAGGCTCTCTCCCTCTCTTTCTCTCCTTCTCTTCTCCCCTTCTTGTCGTGCGCCAACCAGCCCCAAGAAGGAGCACCAGCCTGCCATCCTTTTGTGGTTAGTCTTCCAACTTCTCTCTTGGTTTTTCTCATCGCGTTCTCGGAGAATCTAGTAGTTCTCGAGAACACGAAACTCGTGGCTTTGCGAAGTCAACCCGAAGATACTCGGCGTGGACGCGAATAGAGGCGGAGCTTCCAAGGGACGCTTACGGTTGGATCTCGTCCCTTCCTTTGAGTTACGCGAGGTAATACGTAAATTAGTTTATGTTTTTGCAAAATTTCAAATATATGATCATGTATACACAAGATAAAATTGCATGCTTAGATGTGTGGTTAAATGATTTAGAGAAATTATTTATGCTAAACCTTCCGCTGCACGTAATTAATTTTTAAATTACTAACTCGCATCCATGTCAACATGCACCCGGTCCCAACAGTTCTCAGTTGCGATCAAGTTTCTTTTTTGAAGACGAGTGCCTCCACATTCATTTTATTTTTTTTCCCTTCTATTCACCCCCCTCTAGCCGGTCCAACCCGATCCAACATGTGGTATCAGAGCCAAGTTCGCTGCAGAAGGACTAACCACAAACTGCAGCAATTTCGAGAAAATGGTTGGAGCTGTAATCTACGGCTGATGTTTGAGGGGGAGTTCGCGATGTGGAAGCGCCGAATGCAGGTATTTTTTAAAACAGATATTAAACTGCTACTAATTATGAAAAATGGTTTTTCAGTTCCTAAAGACAACATCGACAAGGATAAAGAAATAGAGTCGTGGACCAAGAAGGTGAAATCAGACTTTGAAGCAAAGGGTAAAGCTGAATTTCTTCTACTAGTCGTTCTTCCCGTGCAAGAAGTTAACCGCATCGAGAATTACAACTCGGCAAAAGAGCTCTGGGAGAAATTCCTGGAATTGCATGAAGAAAAAAATAAAAAATCAGACATCGTCGCACTGAACACAACGAAGTTCCAATTCCACGACGAGTCCTCGTCAGAGGAGTCGGATGGTCAAGAATATGCGGGACTTGTACTGATGGCAAATCATCAAGAAGGGAGCACTGATGAAGGGGGAGAGATGTTAGAAGAAATCGACGACGAAGAATGAACCTCGATTTTTCGAAAGCGACCCGGTAAGTGAGGTTTGTTTTCTTTCACATGATCAGTTATATGATGGAGTTAAAGCCTTGCTCAAATCTAATTGTAGATTAGAAAAAGAAAATTAAAAATTAAAAAATGAATTGGCACTTACTTCCTCTTTTGAAATTTTGAAAAATGAAAATGATAATTTGAAAAACTTAGTGCAAAAATTAGAACTTGATATTGCATATTTACGCCAAAAAAATAGCTTTCCTGATAATTTAAATTGGTATTTTAAAAATCATAAGGGTCAATTTAAAAAGTGCCCAAAAGATATATTCCGCCTAAGTTTTTAATTAATCCTGTAGATAGGAACTTATTTTGGGTTCCTAAATTTGTATCAAACTGATAAGTTCTTTATTATTTATGTACAGAATTTTTTTTCAAAAATTATGTCTTTTTATGCACAATTATGTTGTCCATCTACTGAGAATTTTTCAAAATTTTTCAAATATTTTTTTATTTTCCGCTCGAAATTTGAAATTAAAATTTTAAAAATAGATAAATAATTTACTTTCATAGATCTAATTTTTCATGATTCAGATATAGTGGAAAGAACTCATTATAACTTTTTTAATAAATATTTCGAAGTATTTTTTGATTTTTTTTTTTAAATTTATTCTTCAAAACTCATATCTATTAATTTTTCTTTATTTTCAGACATGATGAACACATTTAAAGCTGAAAATATTTTCCAAAATCATATCTTTCTCTTCAACTTTGATGAAAATATTCAAAGTTTTTATAGATATTCAATTTTTTTTAATGAATTCTTTCAAAATTCAATAGGAAAACATTTTGGTATCAAAGGGGGAGAGTAGGACTATAATTTTTTTAAAAAAATTCCTCCCTAATTATTTTTTCCCATTTTTTTTGATGTGATCAAAGGCGGAGAAATAGGATTAAGTTAAGGGGTAGACTTTTAATTTACTCTAAATTAAAGTTTTTTTGAACTTACACTATTTGCATTATTATGCATGTTTTTTTTATTTTGTTTACGCTAATTTAACTCAGATTGATGCACAACAAAAAGGGGGAGATTGTAAGTACCCCTGGTTGATTTTGATATGATCAACCGATTTAAGTTAGGTCCTGGTGTTTTTAATCCCTCTACTAAGTGTGCAGGAGCTTAGGTACGGAGGAAGTCGAGCGTAAGACGTAGCGGGCGAGAAGGATTGTGCGGGGAAGTGAGCCGACGGGCTCGGTACAAGCCGAGGGACACGGAAGCTGTGGAAGAGTACGCCGGTGGAACGAGAAGGATGTGCGTGGTGTCCGAGGGACGAGAAGTCGGGAGGAAGGACTCTCGAGGGGTGAAAGACCGGAGTCGGGTTTGGCTGAGTCTAACTCCGGTTGGCTGGAAATCACCCAGAAGACGAAGAACCAAAAGACTGATAAGTTTGACCATGTCAAACAAGGTGATCGAAA
The DNA here is from genome assembly GCA_024364735.1 of Boesenbergia rotunda. NCBI lineage: Eukaryota > Viridiplantae > Streptophyta > Magnoliopsida > Zingiberales > Zingiberaceae > Boesenbergia > Boesenbergia rotunda. Next base: position 268,314 of record JAGFNQ010000214.1, read on the forward strand.
AATGAAGAATTTAATTGCTGCTAAGAAGCCTCGATCCCAAGACCTCACGTAAGATATGTTGCCATGGTTACCACTTGGGATAGCTAGTGATGACAACATGTAGCTGCCGATGTTACTACTTGAAGATTACAACATCGAAGTCTAGAGCAGAAGAAAAAGTCTTAAAGGATAAAACCTTATCCTTTAATCAGATCCAATGGATGGAGTTTAATCCCATCCAAGATCAATCGTTCAGATTACATCCATGGATCAACGGCCAAGAGAAAATTTCTCAACAATCAACAATTCAGATTTATTCTCTTAGGCTATAAATAGGCTTAGAGTTTCAGCTTTTTCATTCATTCAATTAATTTCATTCTTGTAAACTCTCTAAAAGTCTAGCGTGCTATTTTTGTAAGACTTCTCCACCACAAGATGATTTTTATTGAGCGTCCACTGCCTTGGAAGCAACGTTTTCAGTTGCGACCAAGTTTCTTTTTTGAAGATGAGTGCCTTCACTTTCATTTTATTTTTTTCCCGTCTATTCACCCCCCTCTAGCCGGTCCAACCCAATCCAACACCTCCTTCTTCCTCCTTCTTCCTTAGCCGCCGGCGCTACTTCTTGCTTTGTGGTACCGCCGACCAAAGGAGAAGCCTCTCCTTCCTTCAAGATTGCGCACGCCCAAAGGAGAGAAGACATGGACAAGTGGAGAAGTGAAGAAGAGAATGCTTCTTTCTCCCTAAACCTTAGCCGGCTCTTCCAATTGCTTGTAGCCGGCGCCGCCCACCACAAAGGAAAGAGAGAGAGAGAGAGAGAGAGAGAATAATAGAGGCTTAGGGCTTTCTCTTGGTGGCTTATGAGGGTATTTATAGGCTATAATAGGGATCATGAGGAGGAGTTGATTTTGGTCTCCTAATGGATCCTCAATCTGACCCGTTAATAATAACTCGCTCCACTAATGAGTTATTATTAAAATACCGCACCAACCCCATAATAATATATGGGTTCTTTCTTATTATGTGTACATTTTCTCCCCGTATTTATGATATCGCATGTTCATTAATTAATTAAATTACTGACAATTTAATTAATTAATATCTAACTCCAAGAGTAGTACCACTGAACCTTATTATCATATCGGACCAAGTCTACCTACATGATTTACATGATAATCTTTATGAGCTCCTAAAGGGGACATCATCATTCTAAAATAATTAGGACATGGTTAATCAACGACACACCATATAAACAATATTATTTCCCAATTTACCGGGCCTATTCATTTATCGAATAAATCTCCTCCAATGGAAAAAATTAAAGAAATAAATATTAAGTACATGTGTTCGTTATTATATCGGGATTAAGTGTAGGATCGATGTCGTCGATAGAGGGGGGTGAATATCGACTTGAAATATTTCTTCATAAAACTCGTCGTTCGTTCATTCTAGTCATAGAGTTAGTGTGCAGCAGAAAATAATAAAACAAATGAAAGACACAACACAGAAGACACACGGGTTTTTACTTAGTTCCCAACCCCCCAGGGTTAGTACGTCCAAGGCCTAAGCACGGGTAGTGCCTTTCCACTAATGGTCTCCTTTCCGGACTTTCCGGAGGCGGAGAAACCCGTCTTACAGTTCATGTTTACAATCAAAGAATAATTTAATTAAGTGCATAAAATAAAAAGCAAACCAAAAAGAAAGTCGAAGGTCCAGCCAATTCGGAAGTCCGAAGTGCAGCACACTTCCTCCTGGAGTCTCCTTGGTCACAGAGCTTCATCTCTGACGTTTTTTCTTTGCTCAGAATGCTTAGAATGATGTTACCAGTGTTGTTCTGAGTTGAGGGGTCGAAGCCCCTTTTATAGTATCATCCAGGGCACCCTAGAGCCTCTGAGGCGCCCTATAGGCGGTCAAAAATCTATCCATAATCGTGAACTTCGCGATGCTGATAAGAGCAGCCCATACAGGGCGCCTAGGTCATGGGGGCGCCCTGGGTCATGGGGGTGCCTGTGTTGGCCAACTCAACCCAGGAAGCTACCTTCCTCCAGGGCGCATGGGTCATGGGGGTGCCTTGGTTCGTGGAGGCGCCCTGGAAGAGGTTTCCCAGGTCATCTCTTATGTTTGCTCGCCTACCTTGCATCCAACTCCAAGTACCTACAAGATACATAAACATAAGACAAACAAATATATAATTATAGGTTCTGACTTTGGATTTCAGTGAAACCCTAGGTCGAACCGATGCCTAATGTTCCCATTCCTGGGGAACTCGCCTTAACCTACTCCACCCTGGAGGAGTTACGTTTGCTAAGCAGGACCTCCGGCTTGACTTTTACATAGCCTCCGAGACTACCAGATCTCGAGACATCCGAACCTCGACCCGTCTCTACTTCTGTCCTTAGTTATCGCTCAGCTAAGTTGCTCGATCCCTCGGACCAAGACTTCATGCCCAATTCCTCGAACCAGGACTTCGATGCCCAACCCTCGGCCAGGACTTAGTGCCCAACCCTCGGCCAGGAATTAGTACCCAATTCATTGAACCAAGTCTTCGTGCCCAATCCTCGGTTAGGTCTTAGGTGCCCAGCCCTCGGCCAGGACTTAGTGCCCAATTCCTCGAACCAGGACTTTGTACCCAGTCCATGACCAGGACTTATTACCCAATTCCACGAACCAGGACTTTGTGCCTAGTCCATGACCAGAACTTATTGCCCAATTCCATGAACCAGGACTTCATGCCCAGTCCACGACCAGGACTTATTGTGCAACCTCTGGTAAGGTCTTCGGTGCCTAGATTAACTAGGACTTTCCTTCACCTTGATAAAGACTTCTTTTTGCTAGTCATATTAATCCTGACTAGACTTCTCTTCTACCAAACATCAAGTCCTATTTGCCTCACTACTTGGTCTAACTGACCAACCCTGGGTTTTCTGCTAAACATTAAATCCTGTTTAGCTAACCCTTGTTCTAACTGATCAAACCTTAGTATATTAGCCAGATTAAATCTAGGTTTGATCTCCCAGCCAAACATCAGGTCCTATTTGGTTAACCCTTTGGTCTAACTGACCAACCCTAGGTTTTCTGCTATACATCAGATCCTGTTTAGCTAACCCTTTTGTCAACTTGATCAAACCTAGGTTTACCCTACCAAACATAAGGTCATATTTGGTTTAACCCTTGATCACTTTCACTAACCTTTACCTTTTCTAACATATATTATTACTAACTTAAGTATATTGTTAAATATCGAAACCCTAGAGGAACACATCACTGATGCATCTTGCACCAACATTAAGAGCATGTACATCCATAATAACCTGAGGTCTTGTTCGATTATATAGTCAGTATAAATCAAATCATCTCAAATCGGTCCTGCTCAATGTTGGGACCTTGGGGTTTAGCTAAGGGGGGGGGGGGGGAGTGAATAACTTCTTTTTGATTTTTTCTACAAGAATGTTAGCTAAAGTACAAAAACAATATCAAACAAAATCAATTAACAAAGGAAACAATGGTAACTCCCTTGATTTACTTGGTATCCACCTCCGAGAGATGACTAATCTAAGGATCCACACCACACAATCAAACCTTGAAAGTGGAGAAACCTTCACAAGATGCTCTCTTCCTCTTTAACAAGATAGAATTTAGAGTATGTGGAAGACAGTAAGCTATGGAAACTTTGAGCACTTAGAATAGGATCTTGCAATAAAGAATCACAACCTTATTCTGCTCCAAAGCCTCCCCTTAAATAGAGTAGAGAGATGTTCTTTAAACAGCCCAGCCCCTAACATCAGTCGACTGCCCCAAGGGCCAGTTGTCTGATGCCTAGCTAACGGCTCTATTTTTGAACAGACCAGTCGACTGGTGTTTGGACCAGTCAACTGATCTTTCTGTGAGTTTCCACTCTGCGCTAGCAGTCGACTGGCTCCCTTTGTAGTTTACTGTCCAACTTACAATTTCACTCAAACTCACTCCAAAGTCCATCCTTCGCGTATGCCTTGAAGTCCACTCCCTTGGCTTGCCCCTTGAAGTTCTCTTCCTTCGGCTTTCTTCCCTCAGATGCCCACACAAGCCCACGGCTTGCCTCCATGCCATCCTTCGCGTATGCCTTTGAAGCCTACTTCCCCGACTCGCCCTTGAAGTCCTCTTCCTTCGGCTCTCGTCCCTCAGATGCGCACTCCATTACTCCATGTGTGATTCACCAAGTCCTACATGACTCAAACACACATATTAAATCAACATGATAACCTAACTTAATTATATTGACACACACGTCAAAACCCATGATCTAACCCATCACACTTGGGTCGATTGCACCAATAATCTCCCCCTTTTTGATGTGTGGCAATATGTTTAAGTTAGGTGCAAAGATAATAATTGAAAATTACAGACATAGCAAATTAAGAAGCATAAACATGCATCCCCCCGTTAACCTATGCCTTCACACTCAATTTTCAATTTTTTGCATAACCATAAGTTATCAAGTTAAAATCCTAACTTAAACCTCTCAATTCTCTCCCTTTGACACCATCAAAAGGATTTCCCCAAGCAATATTAACTATTGGTATCAATTAGGGATACCTTTCTTTTTCTGAAAATCCCCGAATTCAGAAACTACAAGTACCAGTAGACTGAATCAGTTACCAGTCGACTGGTGCCTTCGAATTGCCAATCCACAGAAAGTTCAGTCGACTGCCCCCTAGGCTAGTCGACTGATACACATCAGTCTGAAAAATTTTAGCCTTTGAGTCGAAATTCAAACATACATAACAATTTCCATAAAATTCGAAAAAGCATGAAATTTTGCAAACATATTTCTTATGATGTATTCTATCAGAGAAAAATATATTTTCATGAAAAATCTAAACATGTTTGATTTTTTGACCAAAACTCAAATTCTTTGAAAAACACTCCATTTTGTATGAACCTTGCATTCTAGTTTTGAAACCATGTATTTTGCAAACTTATGTCATAGCAAATAAAACACAGAAATATTTTCAAATAATTTGATATGTCCATCTATGATCTATGGGCAAGATGTCCATTAATTAAACATTTATTTTTCCCATAGTTGGTCTATCATCACTAATGTGATACATCTAATAACTCATCAAAATGCCACAAGCATAAGTGAGTTAATTGTATCATCCTAACATCTCATATGCACAAATATAATCATAAATCAAGACAATATGAGATGAGATGAGAGAATACACAAGCAAGACCTTCTAGGATCCTTTTGTGAGATATGTTGAAGTATTACCTTAATATTGAATCACCCAAGGCTAAAATTATACTTCTACAAAACACATACCAAGTCCTCTCCTTAGAGATGTGAACTCCGCTTCGGGTAGTGGCATGGTAAATATGTCGGCAAGGTTGGATTTTGATTCAACATAATGTAATTCAATGTTTCCTCTTGCCACATGATCTCTAATGAAGTGATGCTTTACTTTAATGTGTTTTGTCCTACAGTGATGCACCGGATTTTTGGTCAAATTAATAGTGCTCACATTATCACATAAAACATCGACCTTGGAGTAATGAAGCTCATAATCCTCTAAGGTGTGCATGATCCAAAGTAATTGAGCTACACAACCACCCATTGCCATATATTAGGCCTCGGTTGTAGATAAAGCAACACATGGTTATTTTCTACTACTCCAACTAACTAGGGATGATCCAAGAAATTGACACCCACCACTAGTACCCTTCCTATCCAATTTGCAACCCACATAATCGGAGTCGGTGTACCCAAATAAATTAATATTTGGAGTTCTAGGGTACCAAAGACCGACATTGAGAGTGCCCTTAATATATCTTAAAATCCTCTTTACCACTACTAAGTGAGATTCTTTGGCAAACAATTGATATATTGCACACATGCCTACCGCAAATAGTATATCCGATCTACTAGCGGTTAGATATAATAAACTACCAATCATGTTTCTATATTGTTTTGGATCAACTAACTTCCCCTCATGATCACTATCCATCTTGACATTTGTTCCAATGGGAGTAGATGCTACTTTAGCATTTTTCAATCCAAATTTTTTGATAATTTCCCTAGCATACTTTGTTTGATAGACATGAGTTCCTTCATTAGTTTGTTTAACTTACAATCCTAAAAAGAAAGTCAACTCCCCAACTAGACTCATTTCAAACTCATTTTCCATGTGTTTGATGAATTCATTAAGAAGCTCATTATTTGTTGACCCAAAAATGATGTCATCAACATAAACTTGGGTAATAAAAATGTCTTTATCTTTAGACTTTAGAAATAGAGTTGGATCAATTGTTCCCCTTCTAAACCCCTTAGAAACTAAGAAGGATGAGAGTTCTTCATACTAAGCTTGGGGAGCTTGTTTTAACCCATATAAGGCCTTGTTCAATTTATAAACATGATTAGGGTAGTCTATGTTTTCAAAACCGGGTGGTTGTCCCACATACACTTCTTCCTTAATAAACCCATTAAGAAATGTCGATTTCATATCCATTTGATGAAGTTTAAAACCCATGTGGGTGACATATCCTAATAAGATCCGGATGAACTCTAATCGGGCTACGGGAGCATAAGTTTTATCATAGTCAAGTCCCTCAACTTGATTGAAACCCCTAGCTACTAACCTAGCTTTATTCCTAATAACTCTCCCTTGATCATCCAATTTGTTTTTAAAGACCCACCTTGTTGTGACAATTGTACTATCATTGGGCCTTAGAACTAATTCCCATACTTCACTTCTTGCAAATTGGTTCAACTCTTCTTGCATTGCTATAATCCAATCCGCATCAACTAAGGCTTCATCAATTGACTTTGGCTCAAGTTGTGATATTAAAGCAATTTGACTAGTATGTTCTCTAAAATAGGATCTAGTCCTTACTCCTTGTGCAACATCTCCAACTACTTGGTCGATAGGATGATCTTGATGTTGCCTTAAAGTCCTAGAGATTGTGGGCTCATCCACTTCATGATTATCATCGCCTCTTTCTTCATCCGATGCACTTCTTCCTCCCCCTTGATTAATACCCCCTAAATGTATGTTTTGAATTGCTTAGGTAATGTTCTTTCACCTATATCCTTGTCAATGGAGGATTTCCTAGGGTAAGTCCTAGTTGACTCATCAAATTCAACATTAGATGATTCCTCAATCATCTTAGTCCTCTTGTTATAAACTCTATACCCTCTACTAGTAGATGAGTACCCAACTAAAATCCCTTCGTCCGCCGTAGACTCAATTTTTCTTAAGTCATCCTTGGTATTTAAAATATAGACCTTGCAACCAAACACTTTAAAATAGTGAATTTGAGAAATTTTCCCATTCCATAATTTAAAAGGTGTTTTTCCTAAAAATCTATGGATTAAAAGGTGATTTTGGATGTAACAAGTGGTATTTACCGCTTTCGCCCAAAAATAGCTAGGTAAAGAATAAGGATTAAGCATAGTCTAAGCCGCTTTTTGCAAAGCTCGATTCTTTCTTTCTACAACCCCATTTTGTTGAGGTGATTTAGGACAAGAAAATTCATGTTTGTACCCATTTCCTAAACAAAAACTAGAGAAGTTTGAATTTTCAAATTATCCACCATGATCACTCCTAATTCGGTTGATTTTGAGATTTTTCTCATTTTCAACTCTTTTGTTAAATCCTATGAATATTTCTAGAGTTTCATCCTTATGTCTCATGAAATAGACCCAAGTGTATCTAGAAAAATCATCAACAATCATTAAGCAATATTTATTTCCTACTAATGAAGGGGTACTATGACAATCAAATAAATCTAATCCAACAATTCCAATGGTAGAGAAGTACTAGTTAGAGTTTTACCTTTGTGTGATGACTTGGATTGTTTATCCTCTTGACATGCATCACACATCTTATTCTTGGCATACTTGATCTTCGGTAGTCCTTTTACCAACTCCATCTTGGCTACTTTTGCTATGTTCTTTATGTTGATATGTCCAAGTCTTTTATGCCATAGTCATCCTTCTTCTTCTTTTGATAAGAGACACTTAGTAGAAATGTTAGAAGCATAGGAGATATCAATATAATAACTATTTGTTTTCCTATACTCTTCCAACATAACATTTTTCGAGCTAATGTGTTTAACCAAACATTTATTTGCATGAAACTCAACCTTATATCTGGCATCACATAATTGACTAACACTAAGCAAATTGAATTTCATGTTCTTAATTAGAAGCACTTTATGAATGATGATTGTAGGTGATACCTCAATTGTGCCTCTACCTATAATCTTGAGCTTCTCACTATTTCCAAAAGGCACCGTTCCTTCCTTTATGTAGCTAATTGTAGAGAACATGCTCACATCACCGGTCATGTGTCTTGAGCAACCGCTATCCACAATCCACATGTTTGAATCCTTCTATTATTATACCTAAACAACACGAAAACCATAATCTTTTGGTACCCATGCACTTGATCCAACAATATCATTCAAATACTTCTTCGAGACCCATGCTTGTTTTACATTGCCTTTAATGGTTTGCTTTCTAGGTGCACCCTTTCTACCTATAAGAGAAATAAAGGCAACCTCCTTGGTCTTAGGTTTATATCCTACCCCAGCCTTGTTGTAAATGGCTCTTTGACTACTAAGAATCATATCAAGCTTCCTTGAGCCAATTTGAAATTTGCTAAGGGATTTGGTGAGACTCTCTATCATTTTCCTTAATTCCTTATTTTCTTCTTCTAAGGATGACTCATTTAAACTAGAAGAAGAATCATGCATATTATCCTTGATTGCCATAGATTCTAATTTTTCTTTCAACAAGCAAATCTGATTTTTCAAACACTTAATTTTCCTTTTAGCATTATGCAAATCATCATTAGTCCTAGAAATAATTTTCACAAGTGTAGTAGTGCATAGTTTGTATACCTCACTTACCGAGATGTCCGAATCTGAAGATTGACCTCCCCCTGTTGGGATCTCCCAGCACCAAAACACAAAACGCAGCGGAAACAAGATCCCTCGAGCGATCCATGCGAAAGAAAACTCGTACAATGTTCATCTATCTAATAGATCTATCTACAGTGTATACCTTTGGAGCGTGCCCTTTCACTTATCCCGCTCGTCCAAGATGCACCGGATCTCTTGCATGTTCAAGTGTCCGTGCCTCTATTCGTATCCACACGGACACGATCTCTCAACTTCGGGAAGAACTACCTTCGTTGTGCTAGCAACTTGAGATAGTTCACAAGACCACCGAGAACCCAACAAGGGTTTTGGCCAAGGAGGAGAAGAGGAAGAAGAGAGGAAGGGAAGAAGAGAAAAACAATCACTCGTCATTCAAATTGACTACTCTCTGTTATACTCATCCCATGAATATGAAGAGTCTTTTGTCTCTTTGACTTCCCTTCATTAAAGCAAATAAAGAGCACATCTTTTCATGTGACTCTTCACCTTCTCTTCATCCAATGAAGAGAGACTTTTTTCTTTCCTTCATTAAACACTTTAACGAATTTCCCCATGCAATTCCGACCGGGCCTCTCGGGCTTCCAACCAGGTTTCTCGACCAAGTCTGCCGAGCAAGTCACTGAGCTCCCGACCCAGTCTACCGAGCTCCCATCCCAGTCTACAGAGCGCCGAGATCTCGACCTAGTCTGCCGAGCGTCGACCCAGTCTGCCGAGCGTCGACCCAGTCTGCCGAGCGCCGAGCTCCCGACCAAGTCCCTGAGCTCCTGACCCGAGCTCCCGACCCGAGTCTCCCGAGCTCCTGTCCTGAGCTCTCGAACTAGTCTCCCGAGTTCCCAACTCTAGCTCTCGATCTGATCTTTCGATCAGATCTCCCGAGTTCCCAACTCGGGCTCCCGATCAGATTTCCCGAGTTCCTAACTCGGGCTCCCACTCAAATTTCCCGAGTTCCCAACTTGGGCTCCCGATCAGATTTCCCGAAGCATCATGTCCTTAGTGTGTGACCCAATAGGTTCTCGTGACGTTGGCAATATGCCTAAACACCTTAGACACATAAGCAATGAGAGACATCTAGCAATACATCATTGCTACCCAAGTAATAAGAAAAGTCAAGATCCGACTAAACCTCCGTGACTATGATAATGTATGACCTTGTCCTTCTATCCTTGATATCTAGATTGACTAATGAGGCATAGACCGTGTCATCCTCGATCAATCTATGTTTCTTGATCCCCGAGTATACTCACTCAAACAAATGAGCTTAATATCTCATATTGACTCATTTGAGCATGGTCATGCATTTTAGTAGTCCTACTCGATCAAGGGGCCCACAGATATCACTCCCGTCATATGGGAGGGATAGATCCCATCTACATTACTCACATCCCTCTGCATAATTCATTACATACTCAGTGATCGCCTTTATAGTCCACCATGTTACGAGTGACGTTTGACGATACCAAAGTACATAACTCCTTATGTAGGGAACCATAGTGACTTCAGGTCCAAGGACTATTCATACTAATATTCACATGAGAACGTTTATGACAATCTATGAAACTTTCTCATTGCGAGTCAATTCAGTACACATTCTCTAATGTATACCCATGTGTCAACTTGATATCACATATTCATGACTTGTGAGCTCAAGTCATCAATTGACCTACATGCTAGTCTGCATGCAATAATACTGCCCCTGAATATTAATGCTTGACTAGGAATAATTTAATGTAGTGTTCTCTACATTATCTCACTATCGATTCAACCAATCGATATAATGTAGATAAGAACCTACTACACAAGGACATTATTATACTTAGTTATTTAGCACAGAAATAAAGTATGTATAATAACCAAACATGTCTTTATTAATGATAGAATATGATACAAAAGTCCCTAGTCAATCATCACATAATTGGCTCTAGGGCTCCTACTAACACCCCCTTCACTTGAGCTTCCTTCTTCATCTTCACTTGAGCTCTTCTCATCTTCGGATGATGAGCATACTATGTTGTCGATTCCCATTAGAGCAAAATGGGATACATGGTGTACTTCTTCTTTCGATGATGAAGGATCATCCCATGTCGCCTTTAGGTTTTTAGCCTTCTTGCCTTTTTCCTTTGTTTTCTTCTTTTTATCCTTCTTCGTTTCCTCCTTCTTTTCTTCCTTCTTCTTATGAGTGGACACTCATCCCTCATGTGTCCTTCTTCATGGCAATTATAGCATATGACCATTCTTGTCCTATTCTTACTTCTTGAATTTTTCATATCATGGGATTTGTTAGAAGAAAAACTTTTAAAAGCTTTCCTCATCTTCCTTACCATATACGCCTCTTGATCACTATCCATTGAGGTGCTTGATTCTTCTGAATCGGATGATGAGTAAGAGACCTTGTTCTTGTCCTTCTTCTTCTTCCTCTCTTTTTCTACAACAAGAGCTATACCCTTTTCTTTGGTAGACACATTAGCTTGTTCATGAAATTCAAATTCACAAAATAAATCATCATGCTTTACTAAAGAAAGATCCCTAGAGACTTTATAAGCATCAACCATTGAGGCCCATAGAGTGGTTCTAGGGAAAGATTGAAGCACATACCTTACTAGTGTTGGTGCCGGAAGCACGAAGATCGAACTTATGTTTTGATAATGGCAAAGGGTTCATAAGTTAAGGTTTTATTGTGATCTAACGAAGTTATTCAAGTGCGTAGGAAAAGTCCTAGGTTAACTAGGCACGAAGTCCTGATTCTAGGAATTGGGCAATAAGTCCTGGTCGCGGGCTGGACACCTAAGTCCTGACATAGGGTTGGCCAATAAGTCTTGGTCGCGGACTGGGCACGAAGTCCTGATTCTGGGAATTGGGCAATAAGTCCTGGCCAAGGGTTGGGCACCGAAGACCTGACCGAGGGTTGGGCAATAAGTCCTGGTCGCAGACTGGGCACGAAGACCTGATCCAGAGGATTGGGCAAAAGTCCAACCGGAGGAGCCGGTTGGCAAACAGGTAAACGTGGGATCCTTTAGAATCGATAGAGGGGGGAGGGGGGTGAATATCGATCGACAAAGTTTTTGGAAAACTTAGAGTAATTGCGCAGCGGAAAAACAAATCAATGCTAACACATTTGTTTTTACTTGGTTCGGAGTCACGGTTAGCTCCTACTCCAAGGCTCACGATCCTTGACCGTTTACGATGGCCAATTCTATATTGTGTAAAATTATTACAACTTGAAGTTCGAATATAGAATTAAAATACAGCACTTAATAAAAAATGATTATACCGACGACCGGAGAGATTTGAATGTCGGAGTCGCGGGTCGTCGTTGGCGCTTAAGTGTAACGACCCGAAAAATTCTCTAAATATTTCCTTAAAATATTAAGCATGTCTAGATAATTTTCTAAGGAACCTAGAAATATTAATGCGAACTTTGGCCTAGAAAATCCATGTTTTCTCATTTAAATTGGGAAAAAGGGCACTAATGGGCCTTATATGGGCTTTTTAGTACCATAATTATTGGTGGATTTTAGGTGAAAATTTATATAAATATAAAGGGATTTTAATGAGAAATATTAACATAATTATGGGGGAATATTTAAAGGATTTTCGAAAATACTAGGAAAATAAAAGAAAATAAGTGGGGAAAAAAATTGTGCATCTACCAACGATTGAACCTTGGACCTCTTGTACAACCATGTATGCTCTAACCAACTCACCTAGCAAGGGAATGTTATGAGGAATGAAGTGGATATTGGTTAAGGATTAGAAGAAGATGAAGGGTCATGGAGAGACTCTTCATTTACCTCCTTAACGGGTTATAAAGAGGGGGGTTTGGGAGTTACCTCTTCCTTCCATCACTTTGCATTTTCTTCCTCCTCCTTCCCTCATCCTAGCCGAACACCCTAAGGGGGTTTTCCCTTGGAAAAGCTTCACAAGAGGGTCTCATCTCCAAGATCTAAGGGCTTCCCAAGGTTTCAAGGGCTAGAGGTGACTTAAGGTCCAAGGAGTTCTTTTGATTCTCTATAATCAAGGTGAAAAAAATCAAGAAACCCAAGGTAAGACTCCCTCCCCTATGTTATTATAGTTCCTTATGTTTTAGCATGATTTATTGGTTGGTTTTTGGGATTTGATGTTAATAGAAACAAGAAAAGCAAACCAAGAACCCTAGGATCTCCTATGGGTTTCGGCCACTAGAAGTGTAGGGTCAAAGATGATGCTAAAAATCATTATAATGTTGTTTAATGTTCCCTTATGATTTTTAGAGATTAAATATAATTTTTGGGAATTTTTGGGGGACCTTAGAATACCCTAGGGTTTCGGCCAACATCAAGAACCCATGTGTAGGGTTGGGTTTAAGACCTCAAGTATATGTTTTAGGTATTATCATGATATAAGGGAGATGGAGGGTGTTTATGTGAATGTTTAGACCCTATAGGTTTCGGCCAAGTACCCTACTAGGGTGGAAAGTTAGGATTGATTTCAAGTAAGGGCCCCAATGGCCCTATGGTAAGGTATGGTTGATATTTAACAATTGATTTGGGGTATTTAATGGAAATTTTTCCATACCCCCATGGCCTTGAAGTTTCGGCCAAGAGTAAGATTAGGGCTAAAGGATTAGGGTTGGCCTTAAGTATGGAATCAAAGGGTTCCTATGGCCTAGTATATGTGTATGAGATGTTGTTTGGGAAGTTATGTGAAGGTTCATGGACCTAGGGTTCCTTGGGGACTTTCGGCCAAGAACATAACCTAGGGCTAGGGTTGGGTTAAACCTACCAAGATGCTTGTGTATAGGTTACTAAGAGGTATGTTTAAGTAAGATGGAAGAATTTTTATGTTAATCAAACCATTAGTTTATATGTCATGAATTATATGATTAGGTCATAAATGTTTAAGACATGTGCCATGATCTATGAATAATATGTATGTATGCCATGTTTTATGAATAATATGTATGTATGCCATGTCTTATGAATGATATGTAGGTATGCCATGTTTATGAATAAATTGTATATATCCCATGCTTTATGAATGATGTGTACATATGCCATGTTTAAGAATGAAAATGATGAATGAAGTTAAAGTTCATGCCTTCAAGGCATAACGATGATGTTAAGTATGATGAAAGTATGATGAATGAATGAATATGCTATGAATGATTATGAATGAAGAAGCATGTGAAAGCATTTTATTTTATTTTATGGGCATGTACCGGACCTAAGTAAGGTCCACGGTTCTGGACTACCGATGAAGCTGTCCACGGTTCGGGACTACCGATGAAGCTGTCCTTACGATTCGGGACTACCGATGAAGCTGTCCTTACCCTAGTAGGTCGAGATTAGCTACCTCGTATTTACTTAGCGATGCGCGCATATGATGAATGAATGTGGTACAAGCTAGGACCCAATGAATGTTATGATTATGTTAAAGTATTTAAAAGCATGTTTTTCAAGATTAAGCATCCTTATATATATATGCAATTGCCACATGCATCCATCCATGTTATGCATTATATTTATGATAAGAATATTATGCAATGTAAGTTTATGAAGGTATGTTTATGCCATGATTTAATTATGTTTATGCTAAGTTAAAATGCCATGATTTTATTTATGTTTATGCTAAGTTAGAATGCCATGATTTTATGCTAGTTTAGGATGCCATGATTTAATTATGTTTATGCTAAGTTAGAATGTCATGATTTTATTTATGTTCATGCTAGTTTAGGATGCCATGATTTTTAATTGCTAAGTTAGGATGCCATGATTTTATTTATGTCCATACTAATTTATGATGCCATGATTTAATTATGTTATGCTAAGTTAGGATGCCATGATTTTATTTATGCCAATGCTAATTTTTGAAGCCATGATTTAATTAGGTTTGTGGTAAGTTAGGACGCCATGATTTTATTTAGGTTCATGCTAAGAATGTTTGTGAGGTTATGTTTATTATGTTATGTCTATGCCAAGTATTATGCCATGCTATGAATGTTTACGATGTTTATGTCTATGCCAAGTATTATGCCATGCCATGAATGTTTTTATGGTTATGTTTATGCCATGCTACGAATGTGATTAAGCTATGTCCATGACATGTCGAATGTATGCTAAGTGATGATAAGACTTATGTTCTAAGTAAAGCACTAAGTATGTTAATGTTTCATATGCTCATGATTAAGTGATGGATGGTTTTAGTGAGTAGGAAAGAGTCTTACTAAGCTTGTGTGCTTATAGTCTTATTTCCTTATACCGCAGATCACGCAAGGGGACAGTAAGGAAGCAGCAGGAGGGCATTACAGCATGTGTGTGATAGTGACTTGGCCAAGAAACAATATGTTTGCTCGTCTTATGATAGAACTTTACCTTTACTAGTATGTGCTTGAATGTGACTCTATGACATGATGCTAAGTATGACATGATGCTAAGTATGACATGATATGATGCTAAGTATAAAGTTAATATGCTAAGTTCCCATGTTATGATGTTAGGAATGGTAGTAAGTGCATGTAGGTGTAAGTTAAAGGTTTCCGCTGCATTAGGATGTCTACATGCCCTAAGTATGTTAACGTAACGCCGCTTAATGAAAAAAAAAGCGGGCGTCACAGGTTGGAATCAGAGCAGTAACCATCTCACTACACACACATTAAGCCCTCTTCCTGCCGCTTCCAAGTAAGTACTTTTTTTTTTTACATATCTGATAGTATTAAGATGTTTTATGATTTTAAGATATGCTAGTATGAATGATAGTTATGATGAGAAGTATCTTAAGATATGTAACGATGAGCGATGTTTTATCTTCTTTTATGAATTAAATAATTAGAATCATAGGGGTAGGACAAAGCGAGTTGCGTGTGTCTTTCTCAGTATATATTTGCGAGTTGGAAAAAAAATGGTGTTGTACTGGCTGAGTCGGTTTGGTACTAACTATGTCATTTTTTTCCAATTCCAGATGTTGCATGAGAATTTCACTGAGAGGTGCCGCGAGCTGATGTAGCGGATAGAGGAAGTTGGTTACAGTCCGACCCTTGGAATTCAAGGCAACATAGGGTTTTTGGATCGGCTATTCTGGAAACTGGAGCGGGAAGGGTTTCCAGTCATGGATGATCATAGTGTTGGGACCGGGTGCATGTTGACAAGGATACGAGTTCGTAAAATTTAAAATTTTTACGTGCAGCGAAAGAGTTTGCATAAAATAATTTCCTAAATTATTTTAACTTCGTATCTAGCATGCAACCCTATGGTGTGTTGACATAATCATACAATAAAATTTTACGGAAAAGTAAACTAATTTACTTTTATACCTCGCGTAACTCGAAGAAAAGGGACGAGATCCAACCGTAGCGTCCCTTGGAAGCTTCGCCTCTATTCGCGTCCACGCCGAGTTCTCTTCAGGATGACTTCGCAAAGTCACGAGTTTTGTGCCGACAAGAACTACTAGATTCTCTATGGGCACAACTTAGAAGATCAAGAGAAAAATTAGGAAACTAACCAACGAAGTAACGGAATCGAATTCCGGGAAGAGAGGAATCGCTATCCGCTTCTTCTTCTTCGTGTTCGGGTTCTCCTTCTTCTTCTTGAAGCTCACGGCCTCCACCACCTTGGATGTAGGTTGGGCGCCGGCCCTAGGGGAGCTAGGGTGGGCGCCGGCCCTAAGGGAAGAGAGGGAGAAGGAGGAGAGGAGAGATTAAGAGAGAGAGGGAGAGAATAATTAATCTCTTAATTAATTGATTGGAATAAGGGCTAGCCTTTGGTTCCTTTATATAGTAGCAACTCCTTTGCTAAGTCTCCCTCTAAACCGAATTAACGGAATTAACGGAATTAGTTATAAGAAATTTATCTTATAAATTTTCTTATTAATTATTCCGTTTAAACCGAGTCTTTATTATAAACCAATTTATAATAAAACTAATTCTTCTTCTCTTTAAATTATGGAATAAATTTTTATAAGAAATTTATAAACTTTCTTATTATGGAAAAATCAATTCATAATTGATTTTATAAAATTAAAATAAACCAATTCATGGATTATTTTAACTTCCATAAAAAGAATAAATTTCTACAAATTTATTTATATAAATTTCTTTATACAAATTTATTTATCCATAATTTATAAAATAAATCACACTAGATTTATTTTATTAATTAAACCAATTAAATTAGTTTTTCTCCCTTTAATGGCCGGCCAACACCAAGAGGGTGGACACCCTCTTTGGTCGGCCAAAACAACCCGAACCGATCGCGAATTAAACCCATTTAATTCGCCCAAAAAGCCTTCAAAAGACTTAGCCATTTTTAGCTTCCATTGCGCCTCTGACTAACTCAGATTCGACTTATTTCTCTTGATCGAAAAATCCAATTTTCAACTCGTTTTAAATCCCTCGGATTACTCGTAGTGCGTGTGACTAAATAGGCTTTCGATTTATGTTGGCCGTCTATAATTTAACTAATTATAGAACGATCATGAGTGACACCTAGTAGTACATCATGATCCCCAATTAATCGAAAGATCAACGGTTTGACCTCAGAAGAAATTATTCTGAAACCCTTCAGTAGCTCTAATGAATCGTGCCCCATTCCCTTCACCACCTTATACCCACTTGGTTCAGGACACGGTCTATGGTGTCAGTCCCCACTAGGCTGACTACGTCATACCTAGCCCAAGTAGTGTCTTCCTCGTCCTTTGGATTTCTAATTACTCTCATGTATTTAAGAGACTCGCACTCTCAACATGATATGCTCTGGCCAGAGGCTTTGAGTAACAATCCGACGATAGGCCTGGGTATACATCTCCTCGCAAGGAGTGGTGAATCCTTTGTAGGCTGTTCAAACATGTTCGGGCACTTCGGCTTATACCCGATCATTCTGGGTCCACACCTCCTTGGAGATGCTTGCTTAAGATGTCAAAGTATAAGTCTCCATGACCAAGATGACTTGAACACCGCAAGTCAAAGGAACATTGCACTTAAGCCACAGTAAGATCTTCATTGACATATCTATATGTAGATTCCCATATGAAGTCTTACAGCTAGTCACTCCAATGAACTAGTTGTAACGCCCGTTTTTTTTTTTGTTTTCCTAAAGCGGCGTTACGCTGACATACTTAAGGCATGTAACATCATACTGCAGCGGAATAACTTAAACCTTACATATACATGCCCTACTACCATCCCTAATATAATGACATGGAACTTAACATATAAACGTCATGCTTAACATCATATCATAACATGCTTAACATCATACCAGCAGGTTCATATCATATCATACTTGACATCTTATCATAAAGTTCCATAAGTCACTATTCGAGCATATAGGTAGCAAAAATAAAGTTCTTAGCATAAACGGTTAACACATTCGATTTCATGGGCCAAGTCACCATCACACACATATTTCAGGCCCTCCTGCTGCTTCCTCGTTATCCCCTTGAATGATCTGCGGTATAAGGAAATAAGACTATAAGCACACAGGCTTAGTAAGACTCTTTCCTACTCACAAAACCATTCATCATTCATCATCTCATAATGAGCACATAAAACATTAACATACTTGGTGCTCTACTTTGAACATAACATCTTACATCACTTATCGTATACATAGCATGGCATGAACATAAACATAGTAGACATTCTAAGCATGGCATCTTTCATGGCATAAATCATAAACATAGTAGCATGACATCTTTCATGGCATAAATCATAAACATAGTAGCATGACATCTTCATGGCATAAATCATAAACATAGTAGCATGGCGTCTTTCATGGCATAAATCATAAACATAGTAGCATGGCATCTTTCATGGCATAAATCATAAACATAGTAGCATGACATCATACCTATCATAGCATATGAACAACTTCCTAACATAATCATGGCATAGATCATTCATTCTCATGCATACTTCTTAACATGAAACGTAAGCATATCATCTTATCAACATAGCATAATGCATAACATGTATGGATGCATGAGTGGAATGCATATACATAAGGATGCTTAACTTTTAAAACATACTTTTAAATGCTTAAACATCATCATCATAACATTTGGGGTCCCCGGCTTGTACCACATACATACATCATAGCGCGCATCCCTAGTAAATCCGAGGTAGCTAGCTCCGACCTACTAGGGTAAGGACAGCATAATCGGTAGTCCCCGAACCGAGGCGCTTCTTAAGGAGCCCATCCCTGTTGCACAGCTCCGGTAGTGCCAGAACCGTGGACAGCTGCAGTAGTCCATAACCGGGGCGTTCTTAAGGTGCCCATCCCTTGGACCCATACTTCGGTCCGGTACAAGCCCATACATAAAGTAAAATACTTTTCATGTTGCATCATTCATAAGACATTCATGGCATACTTATCATAGCATCACTTGTTACGGCTCGGCCCGTCTACCGGCCCATTTACCGGTCCTCTCGACCGTCGTACCGTCGACCATCGACCGTGCCGTTTAGCATATTTATGCCTTAAAGGCATAAGCATCATCTTTCATTCATCATACTTGCCATTCATCATCTTCATTCTTAGACATGGTGTTTGTACACATCATTCATAGAGCATGGCATACATTCGTATACATGGCATATCATTCATAACATGACATATCATTCATAACCGTGGCATATCATTCATAAACATGACATAACATTCGTAAACATGACATATCATTCATAACATGGCATATCATTCATAAACATGGCATATCATTCATAACATAGCATATCATTCATAAACATGGCATATCATACATAACCATGGCATATCATTCATAAACATGGCATATTATTCATAAACATGACGTATCATTCATAAATATGGCATATCATTCATAAACATAAATCACCATCCATCATCCTTATATCATGGCAACACCTAAACATATGTTGAAGTTAAAGACTCAACCCCAATCCTTGGGTCCTTGGGGTTGGCTGAACCATATGGGGCCTCTAGGGTACCCCAAAAATTCCCAAAATTTATACTTAACCTCTACACATCATGAGGGAACATTAAATGACATTATCCTGATTTTTAGCATAATTATAGACCTTTAAACCATGATGGCCGAAACTCTTGAACTTAAGGTTCTGGGTTTTGCTTCTTTCATGTTGGCCGAAACCCTAGGGTGTCCTAGGGTACTCCAAAAATTCCCAAAAATTATACTTAACTTCTAAACATCATAAGGGAACATTAAATAACATTATCATGATTTTTAACATATTTCTAGACATTTAAAACATAGTGGCCGAAACCCTTGAACTTAAGGTTCTGGGTTTTGCTTCTTTCATGTTGGCCGAAACTCTAGGGTGTCCTAGAGTACTCCAAAAATTCCAAAAAATTATACTTAACTTCTAAACATCATAAGGGAACATTAAATAACATTATCATGATTTTTAACATATTTCTAGACATCTAAAACATGGTGGCCGAAACCCATAAACATAGGGACCTTGGTTTTGCCCCTTTCATGTTGGCCGAAACCCTAGAGTGTCCTAGGTACTCCAAAAATTCCCAAAAATTTTACTTAACCTCTACACATCATAAGGGAACATAAAATAACATTATCATGATTTTTTTACATATTTATAGACATTTAAATCATGGTGGCCGAAACCCATAAACATAGAGACCTGGGTTTTGTCCCTTTCATGTTGGCCGAATCCCTAGAGTGTCCTAGGGTACTCCAAAAATTCCCAAAATATTTACTTAACCTCTAAACATCATAAGAGAACATCAAATAACATTATCATGATCTTTAACATATTTAAAGACTTTTAAATCATGCTGGCCGAAATCCATAAACTTAAGGACCTTGGTTTTTCTTTCCTTTCAACATTACATCCAAGAACTAACCCATATATCCTGCTACAAATCATGGAAATCATAGATAACTATTATACCACAGGTGAGGGAGTCTTACCTTAGATTTCTTGATTTTTCGAAACTTGAAAGAGGAGAAGGAAGAGGACTTGGTATCTCTTGACCACAACTAGACCTTGTCACCTTGTAGGAACTTTAGATCTTGAGAGATGAGACCTCTTGTGAAGTTTTCTCCAAGGAACTCCTCCCTTTGGTGCTCGGCAAGAATGAGGAATGAAGAGGAGAGGTAATGCAATTGATTGAGAGAAGAAGTAACTCCCAAAACTCCTCTCATTATAACCCATCAAGGAGGCAAATGAAGAGCCTCTCCATGACCCTTCACCTCCTTTTACCTCTTAACCAACCTCCACTTCAATTACTCATAAGTATTCCTTGCTAGGTGAGTTGGTTAAAGCATTCTTGGTTGTACAAGAGGTCCAAGGTTCAATCCTTGGCTCATGCACATTTATTTTTATTTTGATTTTCATTTCATTTATTTTATTACTTTATTTTCTTAAATTCCGAAAATCCCCCCTAAAATTACCCATAATTGTACTAATATTCCTAAACAAAATTCTTTTATATTCATATTAATTTTACCTAATTTATATTAATTTTTACCTAATTAATACCTATTTTTGGGCCCATTTAAAGCCCATTAGTACCAAATTCCTCAATTTAGATGGGAATGTTAGGCTAATACTTTCCCATAATCATGTTAATGTGCCCAAATAAATTCATATTTATATTTATACTAATTATTCCTAAAAATTCACCTATAATCATAGTACTAGGAAGCCCATATAAGGCCCATTAGCACTTGGTTTCCTCAATTTAAATGACAAAACATGGATTTCCTAGGCCAATGTTCGTATTAATGCCTCTAGGTCCTTCGGAAAATTATCTAGACATGCTCAATATTTTCAGAAAATATTAAGAGAATTTTCCGGGTCGTTACACTAATTCCCTTAACTAGCATCCATGTTTATCTCCGGACATCCCAATGTCACCAGCCAGTGAGAATCAGCTGATTAGAGAATAACCCATGCTAGTCTCAACAGAATTGATAATGTCCGTATTTATCAATTCATCGACTAGGGATATTTCCAACACTTCACATTTGCACATTTAGAGATAATCACTAGTTGTGATCCCATCACAAATTCTCTTATGCTGTGAATTGTATGGCGGACATTCAGTAGATGAGTTTAAGATCTCAATCAAATACACAAAACATGTATACTCAAATAGTGAACTATCATTTATTAATATAAATGTTTACATCATAAGGCGATTACCTTAGGACACTTCTCTCATATCACTAACACATAGGATCGGAGCTCTGCTTCGTTCCTTGCCCAATCGGGCGACAGAGGCTGCTCATCAGATCTGGGGGCAGCACGGATGCCGTATCTCATATACGGAATTTTGTAGGCAGCTTCTCCGCCATGAGTTTCCGGAAGATCTGGGGGACTCGGAGGAGGAGCCCGAGATGTATGAGGAGGATCCCGAGCCATTCGAGGAGGACCCCGAGATGCTCGAGATGTTTGAGGAAGACCCGATGAGCGAGGACGATCTCGAGATGTTTGAAGAAGACCCCGAGATGCTCGAGCTGTTTGAGGAAGACCCCGGGATGTTTGGGGAGGACCCTGAAGTGGCTGAGGAGGTTCCCGAGATGGAGGAAGAGGATCCGATGGAGACAGTGGAAGACCCTGAGGCGGGCCAAGGAGAGATGAACGAAGGAGTGGCAGTGACTGCCATGATGTTCTTTGTTATGGGCATGATGGCAGCCCATCTATTTCATTGAGTTCGGTTAGTTTTGTGAACCAATAAGGTCCAAGTTAGTCCAAATACAAGTTGTCGAGAGTGTGTTTCAACCTTATGTTCATGAACCCGATATTACCAATGAGGGACCTATCATATCACACAAGGGTATCAAATTATATAAGCAAATGATAATAATGTGAGAGCAGGTACTAATATAAGATTATTATCAATATCACCATACTAATTCCTTATCATATAAGTATTGTCATAATTCACCTATCATATAGGTTTTAATAGGAGCCTACATACAGATTGACATGTATTATCTCAACCTATAAGTTATCACCTATACATATTATTCCATAAGCAAATTATATGTATTATACCTATAATTTATATGATAAATAACTATAATTTATGATATTAGGTATAACCTATACTATAGTCTCATGTAGGGAATTATTTGATAGCCTACATACATAAGATCATAACACTCTCACCTATGTTAGCGTATAGTATTAATTCCATTATCCTAATACTAATATAATCAATGGTATAAGTCATACGGCATAACCGAAGATGATACGCATAGGGTAGTGTCTTAATTATATTAACACTTATTATAGATTATGGGTCCACTGTATTTTCATACTAATTATAAATATTAGAATTATCAACGTAGGTTTCACTATTATCTCATATAGAATATATAAGATTATCTTAACTACTTTATGGTAATATAATAAATATGATCTCACCTACCATATAATAACCAAACTAAGATAATTCATAGCTCATGCTGTGAACTAATATCTCGGAGGCCTACTATTAATGGGTTTACCCATAATTATAATAACTGCAGCGAAGAACTATTAATGATACTAGCTCAATTATATGCTAAGGAGATAATCAGACTTCATGGAGTTCCCAAGACCATCATCTAAGATAGGGATGGTCGCTTTACTTCGCATTTTTGGGAGTGTGTTCAGAAGTCTCTCGGCACCAAATTGCGATTTAGCACCGCCTTTCACCCTCAGACTGACGGGCAAACTGAGCGGGTGAATCAAATACTAGAAGATATGTTGAGAGCTTGTGCCCTGGATTTCAAAGGAAGCTGGTGTCGATATCTATGTTTAGCGAATTCGCGTACAACAATAGCTACCAAGCTACTATTAGAATGGCACATTATGAAGCATTGTATGGGAGGAGATGTAGGTCTCCGATCTGTTGGTATGAGGGTGGTGAAAAGAAGGAAATGGGGCTCATAATGGAGGTCATTGACAGCACCACCCGAGCCATACAGAATATTCGACAACGGATAGAAACTGCTCAGAGCCGGCAGAAGAGTTATGCCGATGTCCGGCGTAGACCACTGGAGTTTAATGTTGGAGATTGGGTGTTTCTGAAAGTGGCTCCTATGAAGGAGGTGACAAGATTTGGGAGGAATGGAAAACTAAGTCCGCGCTATATGGGGCCATACCTGATTCTGAAAAGAGTCGGTAAAGTGGCATATGAGTTAGAGCTGCCTCAAGAGATGTTAGCTATCCATAATGTATTCCATGTGTCCCTGCTTAAAAAGTGTATCCTAAATATGGACCAAGTGATCGAGCCGCAGACAGTACAAGTGCAAGAGGACCTAAGTTATGAGAGCAGACCCATCCAGATTTTGGATAGGGAGGTTAAGAAGCTGAGGAGTAAGGAGGTACCCTTAGTCAAGGTCCTATGGCAAAGTCAACGGTTCGAGGAAGCTACCTGGGAACGTGAGGACGAGATGAGGCGGAAGTACCCGGAGTTGTTCTAAGTTCGAGGACGAACTTTCATGAGGTATGGGGGATTGTAACGACCCGAAAAATTCTCTTAATATTTTCTTAAAATATTAAGCATGTCTAGATAATTTTCTGAGGAACCTAGAAATATTAATGCGAACTTTGGCCTAGAAAATCCATGTTTTCTCATTTAAATTGGGAAAAAGGGCACTAATGGGCCTTATATGGGCTTTTTAGTACCATAATTATTTGTGGATTTTAGGTGAAAATTTATATAAATATAAAGGGATTTTAATGAGAAATATTAACATAATTATGGGAGAATTTTTAAGGGATTTTCGAAAATACTAGGAAAATAAAAGAAAATAAGTGGGGAAAAAAATTGTGCATCTACCAAGGATTGAACCTTGGACCTCGTGTACAACCATGTATGCTCTAACCAACTCACCTAGCAAGGGAATGTTATGAGGGAATGAAGTGGATATTGGTTAAGGCTTAGAAGAAGATGAAGGGTCATGGAGAGACTCTTCATTTACCTCCTTAATGGGTTATAAAGAGGGGGGTTTGGGAGTTACCTCTTCCTTCCATCACTTTGCATTTTCTTCCTCCTCCTTCCCTCATCCTAGCCAAACACCCTAAGGGGGTTTTCCCTTGGAAAAGCTTCACAAGAGGGTCCCATCTCCAAGATCTAAGGGCTTCCCAAGATTTCAAGGGCTAGAGGTGACTTAAGGTCCAAGGAGTTCTTTTGATTCTCTATAATCAAGGTGAAAAAAATCAAGAAACCCAAGGTAAGACTCCCTCACCTGTGGTATAATAGTTCCTTATGTTTTAGCATGATTTATTGGTTGGTTTTTGGGATTTGATGTTAATAGAACAAGAAAAGCAAACCAAGAACCCTAGGATCTCCTATGGGTTTCGGCCACTAGAAGTGTAGGGTCAAAGATGATGCTAAAAATCTTTATAATATTGTTTAATGTTCCCTTATGATGTTTAGAGATTAAATATAATTTTTGGGAATTTTTGGGGTACCTTAGAAAACCCTAGGGTTTCGGCCAACATCAAGAACCCATGTGTAGGGTTGGGTTTAAGACCTCAAGTATATGTTTTAGGTATTATCATGATATAAGGGAGATGGAGGGTGTTTATGTGAATGTTTAGACCCTATAGGTTTCGGCCAAGTACCCTACTAGGGTGGAAAGTTAGGACTTATTTCAAGTAAGAGCCCCAATGGCCCTATGGTAAGGTATGGTTGGTATTTAACAATTGATTTGGGGTATTTAATGGAAATTTTTCCATAGCCCCATGGCCTTGAAGTTTCGGCCAATAGTAAGATTAGGGCTAAAGGATTAGGGTTGGCCTTAAGTATGGAATCAAAGGGTTCCTATGGCCTAGTATATGTGTATGAGATGTTGTTTGGGAAGTTATGTGAAGGTTCATGGACCTAGGGTTCCTTGGGGACTTTCGGCCAAGGACATAACCTAGGGCTAGGGTTGGGTAAAACCTACCAAGATTCTTGTGTATAGGTTACTAAGAGGTATGTTTAAGTAAGATGGAAGAATTTTTATGTTAATCAAACCATTAGTTTATATGTCATGAATTATATGATTAGGTCATAAATGTTTAAGACATGTGCCATGATCTATGAATGATATGTATGTATGTCATGTTTTATGAATAATATGTATGTATGCCATGTCTTATGAATGATATGTAGGTATGCCATGTTTATGAATAAATTGTATGTATGCCATGCTTTATGAATGATGTGTACATATGCCATGTTTAAGAATGAAAATGATGAATGAAGTTAAAGTTCATGCCTTCAAGGCATAACGATGATGTTAAGTATGATGAAAGTATGATGAATGAATGAATATGCTATGAATGATTATGAATGAAGAAGCATGTGAAAGCATTTTATTTTATTTTATGGGCTTGTACCGGACCTAAATAAGCTCCACGGTTCTGGACTACCGATGAAGCTGTCCACGGTTCGGGACTACCGATGAAGCTGTCCTTACCCTAGTAGGTCGAGATTAGCTACCTCGTATTTACTTAGGGATGCGCGCATATGATGAATGAATGTGGTACAATGCGCGCATATGATGAATGAATGTGGTACAAGCCAGGGCCCAATGAATGTTATGATTATGTTAAAGTATTTAAAAGCATGTTTTTCAAGATTAAGCATCCTTATATATATATATGCAATTGCCACATGCATCCATCCATGTTATGCATTATATTTATGATAAGAATATTATGCAAAGTATGTTTATGCCATGATTTAATTATGTTTATGCTAAGTTAGAATGCCATAATTTTATTTATGTTTATGCTAAGTTAGAATGCCATGATTTTATGCTAGTTTAGGATGCCATGATTTAATTATGTTTATGCTAAGTTAGAATGCCATGATTTTATTTATGTTCATGCTAGTTTAGGATGTCATGATTTAATTATGTTTATGCTAAGTTAGAATGCCATGATTTTATTTATGTTCATGCTAGTTTAGGATGCCATGATTTAATTATGTTTATGCTAAGTTAGGATGCCATGATTTTATTTATGTCCATACTAATTTATGATGTCATGATTTAATTATGTTATGCTAAGTTAGGATGCCATGATTATATTTATGCCCATGCTAATTTTTGAAGCCATGATTTAATTAGGTTTGTGGTAAGTTAGGACGCCATGATTTTATTTAGGTTCATGCTAAGAATGTTTGTGAGGTTATGTTTATTATGTTATGTCTATGCCAAGTATTATGCCATGCTATGAATGTTTACGATGTTTATGTCTATGCCAAGTATTATGTCATGCCATGAATGTTTTTATGGTTATGTTTATGCCATGCTACGAATGTGATTAAGCTATGTCCATGACATGTCGAATGTATGCTAAGTGATGATAAGGCTTATGTTCTAAGTAAAGCACTATGTATGTTAATGTTTCATATGCTCATGATTAAGTGATGGATGGTTTTAGTGAGTAGGAAAGAGTCTTACTAAGCCTGTGTGCTTATAGTCTTATTTCCTTATACCGCAGATCACGCAAGGGGACAGTAAGGAAGCAGCAGGAGGGCATTACAGCATGTGTATGATAGTGACTTGGCTAAGAAACAATATGTTTGCTCGTCTTATGATAGAACTTTACCTTTACTAGTATGTGCTTGAATGTGACTCTATGACATGATGCTAAGTATGACATGATATGATGCTAAGTATAAGGTTAATATGCTAAGTTCCCATGTTATGATGTTAGGAATGGTAGTAAGTGTATGTTGGTGTAAGTTAAAGGTTTCCGCTGCATTAGGAAGTCTACATGCCCTAAGTATGTTAACGTAACGCCGCTTAATGAAAAAAAAAAAGCGGGCGTTACAGGTTGGTATCAGAGCATTAACCATCTCACTACACACACATCAAGCCCTCTTCCTGCCGCTTCCAAGTAAGTACTTTTTTTTTACATATCTGATAGTATTAAGATGTTTTATCATTTTAAGATATGCTAGTATGAACGATAGTTATGATGAGAAGTATCTTAAGATATGTAACGATGAGCGATGTTTTATCTTCTTTTATGAATTAAATAATTAGAATCATAGGGGTAGGAGAAAACGAGTTGCGTGTGTCTTTCTCAGTATATATTTGCGAGTTGGAAAAAAATGGTGTTGTACTGGCTGAGTCGGTTTGGTACTAACTATGTCATTTTTTTCCAATTCCAGATGTTGCATGAGAATTTCACTGAGAGGTGCCGCGAGCTGATGGAGCGGATAGAGGAAGTTGGTTACAGTCCGACCCTTGGAATTCAAGGCAACATAGGGTTTTTGGATCGGCTATTCTGGAAACTGGAGCGGGAAGGGTTTCCAGTCATGGATGATCATAGGATCGGAGCTCTGCTTCGTTCCTTGCCCAATCGGGCGAGAGAGGCTGCTCATCAGATCTGGGGGCAGCACGGATGCCGAATCTCATATACGGAATTTTGTAGGCAGCTTCTCCGCCATGAGTTTCCGGAAGATCTGGGGGACTCGGAGGAGGAGCCCGAGATGTACGAGGAGGATCCCGAGCCATTCGAGGAGGACCCCGAGATGCTCGAGATGTTTGAGGAAGACCCGATGAGCGAGGACGATCTCGAGATGTTTGAAGAAGACCCCGAGATGCTCGAGCTGTTTGAGGAAGACCCCGGGATGTTTGGGGAGGACCCTGAAGTGGCTGAGGAGGTTCCCGAGATGGAGGAAGAGGATCCGATGGAGACAGTGGAAGACCCTGAGGCGGGCCAAGGAGAGACGAACGAAGGAGTGGCAGTGACTGCCATGATGTTCTTTGTTATGGGCATGATGGCAGCCCATCTATTTCATTGAGTTCGGTTAGTTTTGTGAACCAATAAGGTCCAAGTTAGTCCTAATACAAGTTGTCGAGAGTGTGTTTCAACCTTATGTTCATGAACCCGATATTACCAATGAGGGACCTATCATATCACACAAGGGTATCAAATTATATAAGCAAATGATAATAATGTGAGAGCAGGTACTAATATAAGATTATTATCAATATCACCATACTAATTCCTTATCATATAAGTATTGTCATAATTCACCTATCATATAGGTTTTAATAGGAGCCTACATACAGATTGACATGTATTATCTCAACCTATAAGTTATCACCTATACATATTGTTCCATAAGCAAATTAAAGGTATTATACCTATAATTTATTTGACAAATAACTATAATTTATGATATTGGGTATAACCTATAGTATAGTCTCATGTAGGGAATTATTTGATAGCCTACATACATAAGATCATAACACTCTCACCTATGTTAGCGTATATTATTAATTCCATTATCCTAATACTAATATAATCAATGGTATAAATCATACGGCATAACCGAAGATGATACGCATAGGGTAGTGTCTTAATTATATTAACACTTATTATAGATTATGGGTCCACTGTATTTTCATACTAATTATAAATATTAGAATTATCAACCTAGGTTTCACTATTATCTCATATATAATATATAAGATTACCTTAACTACTTTATGGTAATATAATAAATATGATCTCACCTACCATATAATAACCAAACTAAGATAATTCATAGCTCATGCTGTGAACTAATATCTCGGAGGCCTACTATTAATGAGTTTACCCATAATTATAATAACTACAGCGAAGAGCTATTAATGATACTAGCTCAATTATATGCTAAGGAGATAATCAGACTTCATGGAGTTCCCAAGACCATCATCTCAGATAGGGATGGTCGCTTTACTTCGCATTTTTGGGAGTGTGTTCAGAAGTCTCTCGGCACCAAATTGCGATTTAGCACCGCCTTTCACCCTCAGACTGACGGGCAAACTGAGCGGGTGAATCAAATACTAGAAGATATGTTGAGAGCTTGTGCCCTGGATTTCAAAGGAAGCTGGTGTCGATATCTATGTTTAGCGGAATTCGCGTACAACAATAGCTACCAAACTACTATTAGAATGACACCTTATGAAGCATTGTATGGGAGGAGATGTAGGTATCCGATCTGTTGGTATGAGGGTGGTGAAAAGAAGGAAATGGGGCTCATAACGGAGGTCATTGACAGCACCACCCGAGCTATACAGAATATTCGACAACGGATAGAAACTGCTCAGAGCCGGCAGAAGAGTTATGCCGATGTCCGGCGTAGACCACTGGAGTTTAATGTTGGAGATTGGGTGTTTCTGAAAGTGGCTCCTATGAAGGGGGTGACAAGATTTGGGAGGAAAGGAAAACTAAGTCCGCGCTATGTGGGGCCATACCTGATTCTGAAAAGAGTCGGTAAAGTGGCATATGAGTTAGAGCTGCCTCCAGAGATGTCAGCTATCCATAATGTATTCCATGTGTCCCTGCTTAAAAAGTGTATCCCAAATATGGACCAAGTGATCGAGCCGCAGACAGTACAAGTGCAAGAGGACCTAAGTTTTGAGAGCAGACCCATCCAGATTTTGGATAGGGAGGTTAAGAAGCTGAGGAGTAAGGAGGTACCCTTAGTCAAGGTCCTATGGCAAAGTCAACGGTTCGAGGAAGCTACCTGGGAACGTGAGGACGAGATGAGGCGCAAGTATCGGGAGTTGTTCTAAGTTCGAGGACGAACTTTCACGAGGTATGGGGGATTGTAACGACCCGAAAAATTCTCTTAATATTTTCTTAAAATATTAAGCATGTCTAGATAATTTTCTGAGGAACCTAGAAATATTAATGCGAACTTTGGCCTAGAAAATCCATGTTTTCTCATTTAAATTGGGAAAAAGGGCACTAATGGGCCTTATATGGGCTTTTTAGTACCATAATTATTGGTGGATTTTAGGTGAAAATTTATATAAATATAAAGGGATTTTAATGAGAAATATTAACATAATTATGGGGGAATATTTAAAGGATTTTCGAAAATACTAAGAAAATAAAAGAAAATAAGTGGGGAAAAAAATTGTGCATCTACCAAGGATTGAACCTTGGACCTCTTGTACAACCATGTATGCTCTAACCAACTCACCTAGCAAGGGAATGTTATGAGGGAATGAAGTGGATATTGGTTAAGGCTTAGAAGAAGATGAAGGGTCATGGAGAGACTCTTCATTTACCTCCTTAATGGGTTATAAAGAGGGGGGTTTGGGAGTTACCTCTTCCTTCCATCACTTTGCATTTTCTTCCTCCTCCTTCCCTCATCCTAGACGAACACCCTAAGGGGGTTTTCCCTTGGAAAAGCTTCACAAGAGGGTCTCATCTCCAAGATCTAAGGGCTTCCCAAGGTTTCAAGGGCTAGAGGTGACTTAAGGTCCAAGGAGTTCTTTTGATTCTCTATAATCAAGGTGAAAAAAATCAAGAAACCCAAGGTAAGACTCATTCACCTGTGGTATAATAGTTCCTTATGTTTTAGCATGATTTATTGGTTGGTTTTTGGGATTTGATGTTAATAGAAACAAGAAAAGCAAACCAAGAACCCTAGGATCTCCTATGGGTTTCGGCCACTAGAAGTGTAGGGTCAAAGATGATGCTAAAAATCTTTATAATGTTGTTTAATGTTCCCTTATGATGTTTAGAGATTAAATATAATTTTTGGGAATTTTTGGGGTACCTTAGAATACCCTAGGGTTTCGGCCAACATCAAGAACCCATGTGTAGGGTTGGGTTTAAGACCTCAAGTATATGTTTTAGGTATTATCATGATATAAGGGAGATGGAGGGTGTTTATGTGAATGTTTAGACCCTATAGGTTTCGGCCAAGTACCCTACTAGGGTGGAAAGTTAGGACTTATTTCAAGTAAGGGCCCCAATGGCCCTATGGTAAGGTATGGTTGGTATTTAACAATTGATTTGGGGTATTTAATGGAAATTTTTCCATACCCCCATGGCCTTGAAGTTTCGGCCAAGAGTAAGATTAGGGCTAAAGGATTAGGGTTGGCCTTAAGTATGGAATCAAAGGGTTCCTATGGCCTAGTATATGTGTATGAGATGTTGTTTGGGATGTTATGTGAAGGTTCATGGTCCTAGGGTTCCTTGGGGACTTTCGGCCAAGGACATAACCTAGGGATAGGGTTGGGTTAAACCTACCAAGATGCTTGTGTATAGGTTACTAAGAGGTATGTTTAAGTAAGATGGAAGAATTTTTATGTTAATCAAACTATTAGTTTATATGTCATGAATTATATGATTAGGTCATAAATGTTTAAGACATGTGCCATGATCTATGAATGATATGTATGTATGCCATATTTTATGAATAATATGTATGTATGCCATGTCTTATGAATGATATGTAGGTATGCCATGTTTATGAATAAATTGTATGTATGCCATGCTTTATGAATGATGTGTACATATACCATGTTTAAGAATGAAAATGATGAATGAAGTTAAAGTTCATGCCTTCAAGGCATAACGATGATGTTAAGTATGATGAAAGTATGATGAATGAATGAATATGCTATGAATGATTATGAATGAAGAAGCATGTGAAAACATTTTATTTTATTTTATTTTATTTTATGGGCTTGTACCGGACCTAAGTAAGGTCCACGGTTCTGGACTACCGTTGAAGCTGTCCACGGTTCGGGACTACCGATGAAGCTGTCCTTACGGTTCGGGACTACCGATGAAGCTGTCCTTACCCTAGTAGGTCGAGATTAGTTACCTCGTATTTACTTAGGGA
Organism: Boesenbergia rotunda; assembly: GCA_024364735.1. Classification (NCBI taxonomy): domain Eukaryota; kingdom Viridiplantae; phylum Streptophyta; class Magnoliopsida; order Zingiberales; family Zingiberaceae; genus Boesenbergia; species Boesenbergia rotunda. The sequence continues at coordinate 300,776 of JAGFNQ010000214.1, forward strand.
TGCGCGCATATGATGAATGAATGTGGTACAAGCCAGGGCCCAATGAATGTTATGATTATGTTAAAGTATTTAAAAGCATGTTTTTCAAGATTAAGCATCCTTATATATATATGCAATTGCCACATGCATCCATCCATGTTATGCATTATATTTATGATAAGAATATTATGCAAAGTAAGTTTATGAAGGTATGTTTATGCCATGATTTAATTATGTTTATGCTAAGTTAGAATGCCATAATTTTATTTATGTTTATGCTAAGTTAGAATGCCATGATTTTATGCTAGTTTAGGATGCCATGATTTAATTATGTTTATGCTAAGTTAGAATGTCATGATTTTATTTATGTTCATGCTAGTTTAGGATGCCATGATTTAATTATGTTTATGCTAAGTTAGGATGTCATGATTTTATTTATGTCCATACTAATTTATGATGCCATGATTTAATTATGTTATGCTAGGTTAGGATGCCATGATTTTATTTATGCCCATGCTAATTTTTGAAGCCATGATTTAATTAGGTTTGTGGTAAGTTAGGACGCCATGATTTTATTTAGGTTCATGCTAAGAATGTTTGTGAGGTTATGTTTATTATGTTATGTCTATGCCAAGTATTATGTCATGCTATGAATGTTTACGATGTTTATGTCTATGCCAAGTATTATGTCAGGCCATGAATGTTTTTATGGTTATGTTTATGCCATGCTACGAATGTGATTAAGCTATGTCCATGGCATGTCGAATGTATGCTATGTGATGATAAGGCTTATGTTCTAAATAAAGCACTAAGTATGTTAATGTTTCATATGCTCATTATTAAGTGATGGATGGTTTTAGTGAGTAGGAAAGAGTCTTACTAAGCCTGTGTGCTTATAGTCTTATTTCCTTATACCGCAGATCACGCAAGGGGACAGTAAGGAAGCAGCAGGAGGGCATTACAGCATGTGTGTGATAGTGACTTAGCCAAGAAACAATATGTTTGCTCGTCTTATGATAGAACTTTACCTTTACTAGTATGTGCTTGAATGTGACTCTATGACATGATGCTAAGTATGACATGATATGATGCTATGTATAAAGTTAATATGCTAAGTTCCCATGTTATGATGTTAGGAATGGTAGTAATTGCATGTAGGTGTAAGTTAAAGGTTTCCGCTGCATTAGGATGTCTACATGCCCTAAGTATGTTAACGTAACGCCGCTTAATAAAAAAAAAAGCGGGCGTTACATTAAGTCTTGAGCACAGAGCGTTTGGAGCAGAGCGCTTGAAAGAATGCGTAGAAAGACGTTGTTTTGAGAAGCAAGGGGGTGAACCCCTTTATATAGTCATGACTAGGGCGCCTGTGTTGAAGGGGGCACCTGACACGTGGCCTTCACTGCGCGAACCTCAATCCATAGACTTGGCTAGCGCTTATTCCTTCAACTGGAGCGCCTAAGCTGACTAGGGTGCCTGTATGAACACAGGCACCTCAATTGATGATATTGTAGCTTGCTTTGAGTGGTTTGTAAATAACCTTGTTTGGGGTGCCTGTATCAACACAGGCGCCTGATCAAACAGGGGCCTGACCTTATTCAGGTGTCTGGGAGCAGAAACTTCCATCCGTTTGTTCCTGCAACTAGGGTTAGTCCAAAACACAAATAACATATAAATGATATACATTAAAGCATGATTAACAGTTTGAGCTATCTTGGTTCTGACTTTGGGCTTCCAAAATGGAACCCTAGGTCGAACCGATGCCTAATGTTCCCTCCTACGGGGAACGCGCCCGCACCTACTCCTCTCAGGAGAGTTTATCTTTTTGCCAACCAGCTCCTCCGGTTGGACTTTTGCCCAATCCCCTGGATCAGGTCTTCATGCCCAGTCTGCGACCCGGACTTATTGCCCAGCTTCACTCACCAGGTCTTCGGTGCCCAGGCCACGACCAGGACTTATTGCCCAACCTTATGTCAAGACTTAGGTGCCCAGCCTGGGGCCAGGACTTATTGCCCAATTCTTAGAACCAGTACTTCATGTCTAGTGTACCTAGGACTTTTCTGCACACTTGAGTAGCATTGTCAGATCACAATAAAACCTTAACTTCTGAACCCTTTGCCATTATCAAAACACAGGTTTGACTTTGGTGCTTCCTGTAACAATCGCAAAATCCTCTCAATATTTTCCTTTAAAATATTGATCATGCCTATATGGATTCTTGAGTAATATATGAATACTAGCACGATCCTTAGCATGATTTCTTATATAGATTAAAAAGCTATGTACTAATGGGTCTTACATGGGCTCTTCTAGTACCATGGATATTAGTGGACCTTAGATAGAATTTAACATAAATAGGAATGAGTTCCATTTAGGAATATTAGTATGACTCTTGGTGGGCTTTTATGTGGGTCTTGCCAAAAATAAGAGTAAATGGAATAAAAATAAAGTGCATGGACCAAGGATTGAACCTTGGACTTAGAATAGAGGCAAAGCCTCATCATGCATGTACTAACTAATTCACCTAGCAAGGGAGTGCTATTGGGAAAGAGAGAAGAATTTAGTTGAGGCTAAAGGAAGTTGAAGAGGCACCATGTGAAGAGGCACCATGCTCCTTCACTTAGTATAAAAAGGATGGATGAGAAGTGAAGAGGCTTAAGTTACTTTCCTTCCACCAAGGCTCTTCCTCTTCTCTCTTCTTCCTCCTCCTTGCCATGAGCCACAAGAAGCTTTTCCCCTTGGAAAACTTCACAAGAGGACTCCCTCTTGAAGATCCAAGTTTTTCTACAAGGCTACAAGGGCAAGGGGTTTCTAAAGTCAAGAAGGTTTTCATTTATTTTCTCTATTCAAGGTTTATAACCAAGATAAAGATAGGTAAAACTCCCTCACCTGTGGTATAATAGTTTTTATATTGTCTATCATGATTTAAGTTTTGTTTGGGCTCCATGTTGAGAAAACTATGGATTAGGGCTTTCTAGGGTTTTCGGACAAGCAATCTTTTGGGGTTGGGATGATGTTAAAACCTCACTTATGCTATCTAATGCTTTCTCATGATAAATAAAGAATGAATTGTGAGTTGTGGAATTTTTGTAGCACCAAAAAGACCTATGAAGTTTCGGCCTCTCTCTCAATTCCATGGTTAGGATTAGATCTAACCCTCCAAGCATGCTTATTATGATTCCCTATAATATAATGGATGTTAATTGTGAATTATATGAATTTTCCATGGACTTAAGAGCCCTCTAGGGTTTCGGCCAAGACCAAAATGTTAGGGCTAGGAGTTAGGGTTAGCCCAATAATGTGTTCTAATGGCTTCCTATGGCATTGTATGTATTGTATTGGATGTTAATTGTGAATTATATGAATTTTCCATGGACTTAAGACCCCTCTAGGGTTTCGGCCAAGACCGAATGTTAGGGCTAGGAGTTAGGGTTAGCCCAATCATGTGTTCTAATGGCTTCCTATGGCATTGTATGTATTATATGGGCTTTACTTTAGTTATGGTACCTCACATGTTACTTGAATAATGGGACTCCCATCTACAACTTCCGGCCAAGCATCAAGTTTAGGGTTGGGTTAGTCTAAGGTTTCAAGTGTACTTGGTTATGGCTTATTTTGATGTAGATATATGTTCAAGCATGTTGTATGAATTTTATAATGTCTAAACCCTAACTTTATGTGTTATGCATCATGACCTTGTATGCTTATATTATGTGTCATGTTTTAGTAGATTTTATTTATGGATGTTTTAAACTATATACCATGAACCCATGTGTTGTGAAGTATGTATCATGTTTATGTAGAATTATGCATGCATTAGGTTAAAAGCCTTGAACATATGTATATTATGGTTATGAAGATCTATGCATGTTTTATGTTGAATGTCATGAACCTATGTAGTATGTATCATGTTCATATGGATCCTACCCATGCATGCTTTATGATAGATTCCATGATCATGTATGCTATGTGGTATGTACCATGTATGTAAAAATTTATCTATGCATGCTTACCTTATGTACCATGATCATGCAAGCTTTATGAACTAAGATGGTGTTTATGCCTTACGGCATAATTATGTATGTATGTCATGCCTTATGAATGAAGATGATAAATGAAGATGATGTTCATGCCTTTAAGGCATAATGATGTGTGCATGATATACCTTATGAATGAAGATGAGGTTCATGCCTTTAAGGCATAATGATGTTTTGCATGAACTATAAATGATGAAATGCTAAGTATGCTTTATACCATGCTTCATGTACTAAGATCATGTTTATGTTTTCAATTATGCTATGTAAGTTCTATGAATGATGAAATATGATGAAAATAAAGAAGGATGTGAAGCTATTTTACTTTATGGATGGGCTTGTACCGGACCCAAGTAAGGTCTAAGGGATGGGCTCCTTATGAAAGCCTCGGTGTGGGACTACCGTAACTGTCCCCGGTTCTGGGACTACCGCAGCTGTCCAACAGGGACGGGCTCCTTATGAAAGCCTCGGTTCTGGACTACCGCAGCTGTCCCTAGGTTGAAGGTAACCTAGTACCCTCGTAGGTCGAGACTAGCTACCTCGCATTTACTTAGGGATGCGCGCAAATGATGGATGTATGTATGTGGTACAAGCCGGGGCCCCCATGATGTTATGATTTATGTTTAAGTATTTATAATTATGATTTTCAAATAAGCATCCTTATGTTATGTGCATTTAACTCATACATTCATTCATTTTATGCATCTATGCCATGTCAAGTATATTATATGCCTACGTTTATGTCAAGAACTTCTCCATTTCAAGTATGTCATATGCTTATGTTTATGTCAAGAACTTCTCCATGACAAGTATGTCATATGCTTATGTTTTATGTTAAGAACTTCTCTATGTTAAATAGTTTATGTGCTTATATTTTATGTCAAGTACTTCTTATGCCATGAGCTCTATGCATATTCATTTCATGTTAAGCACTTCTATATGATTATATGTTTTCATGTACATCTATATGCCTCCTCATGTCAAATGCTTTATGAATACCTTCTCATGATATGCTTTTGTGTTATGTTACACTCTCTATGTTATGTCTTTCTATTGACTATATGTTGTTGGATCGAGAGAAAACGATAGAGGGGGGGTGAATATCGTAAGTCATTTCGGATTGGAAAAGAGAAAATACAGCGGAAAAATTAAAACAAAATAATACACAAACACCAAGAGTTTACTTGGTTCGGAGTCGCGGTCGGCCCCTACTCCAAGGCCCACGGTCATTGACCGTTTACTGTGGGCAATTCTATATGTGCGCAAAATGGTTTACAAATAGATATTACAATTGCAGTATAGTAAACAAAGAAAAGACAGCTCTTCGTTACCGACGTCCGGTGTGGGATGTATCTCGGAGCAGAGGGACGTCGTCGGCGCTTGTATCTCGAGTTGAGAGCTTTCTGGAGCGAAGCGCTTGAGTAGAAGAGCGTGTTTGCGTTGGAAGAAGTTGATCTTCGAAGCCTTGGGGTCGAGGGGCTTTTTGTAGCCTCTCGGGGCGCCCTGAACATTGGGGGCACCCCCCCACGTGTCACCCGATCCGAGCAAATCTCGGTCAGCTCTTATCCCACTCGATAGGGCTGAGGGTTGACTGTGGGGGCGTCCGGGACGCTGGGGGCGCCCTGGTTGACCCTTCAGTGGGCTTCTCAGCTGGATGAAGTTTATCCTCTTCGTTGGCTTGAGCCTGGGGCGCCCTGGGCACTGGGGGCGCCCGGGAGCACGGGGCGCCCCGCCCAATAAGCTTCCGAAGTGTACTCTTGCTCAACTTGTTTGGCTTTGAGCTTGGGGGCGCCCGGGACACTAGGGGCGCCCTACTCAGCAGTTGCCTCTCTCCTTTGAGGCGTTCTGAGCTGCATACACTCATTCCTTCGGTCCTGCATCCAGGGTTAGTCCAGAACAACATAAAGCAATCAAGTATTAGTTTTATACAGCCTTAGCTGTCTTGGTTCTGACTTTGGGTCTCCAAAATGGAGCCCTAGGTCGAACCGACGCCTACTGTTCCCTCAACGGGGAACGCGTCCTCACCTACTCCTCTTGGGAGAATTTACCTATTGCCAACCGGATCCTCCGGTTGGACTTTTGCCCAGCAGTCCTTCGCCAGGTGCCTAGCTGTCCTTCGCCAAGTCTTTAGTTCCAGGCAGTCCTTTGCCTGGTGCCCAGCAGTCCTTCGCCAGGTCTTTAGTTCCAGGCAGTCCTTCGCCTGGTGCCCAGTAGTCCTTAGCCAGGTCTTTAGTTCCAGGCAGTCCTTCACCTGGTGCCCAGCAGTCCTTCGCCAGGTCTTTGACTCCTAGTAGCCCATCGCTAGGTGCCCAGCAGCCCTTCGCTGGGTCTTAGGGTTCCGATGCCTAGCAGTCCTTCGCTAGGAATTTAATTTACACACTCAAGTAGTATGTTAGAAAAATAAAACAACTTAACTTTTGAACCCTTTGCCATTGATCAAAACATAGATTCGACTTGGGTGCTGTTTGCACCAACAATCTCCCCCTTTTTGATTTATGGCAACCCGGTTCAAAAAGTTAAGTTAATCCGAACAGATGATGTAAACTTTTAGTTTACTCCCCCTGGAAGGAATCTCCCCCTAGGTTTTTTAAAAGTTCGTGGGTTTTTTTTAAAAAATTCTAAGTCTAAAGATAGAGTTAATTTTTAAACACTTAGAATAATTTTCAAAAGACACTTTAGAAATATATTTTCCAAAAAAAAATTAGTTGTGCACTTTTGAAGATTTACACAAAAAAAATTCCAAGTCAGTAGAAAAGAGACATCTTCTGAAGTTTTAAGTTCTTAGAACCATAGCTTAAGTTTAAGATAAGTACTTAGCAAAATTTCCAACTGCTTAAGTTTTAAGTACTTAAAAAATTTGAAAGCAGCTTTAGGTTTAAGTACTTAAAAAGGTTTGAAAGCAACTTTAGGTTTAAGTACTAAAACAGATTTGAAAGCAGTTTTAACTTTAAGTACTAAAAAAATTTGAAAGCAGCTTTATGTTAGAGAAACTTTGAAGAAAAACTTAGTACTTTTGAAAACAAATAAATTAAGTACTTTTTGAAGACAGGATAAAGTTTTGAAATTTTGAATTTTGAAAAAAAATTTAAAGTTTTTCTCCTTTCCTATCTCTCCCCCTTTGCTATATATCAAAAACAAAGTCATATAGCAGGAAAAAGATAAATAAATTTCATAATGTGCTGCACTGAACCAATTCAAGACCAAACTGAACCAAAGTAATTTCAATTATCTCTGTAGGGTCCTGTCTAACCCAATTAGCTACTTACTAACTGTTATAAACAGTAGTTTTCACTAGAGTTAGTCGAGTTAAGTATTCTGTTCAAGTTAGATTTTCTAAACTTGACACTTAACTTGATTACTGTTTAAGTTGTATTTAGTGCCCCAATTACTGCAGATGCACTGACTTAAAGCATCTTGAATTAAGGCAATGACCTAAGCATCTCAACCCATTCTAGGTTATTAGTCAAAAGTACCCTAAGGTGCTTGTGAGATGCTGGCTTTTAAATCTATAGGTGCATGGAGTTCTAGGGTTAGGGCCTAGGTTAAGTCCATTTGCGAAAAAGACCCTAGTTTTGAAGGGGGTAGTTTTTGAAAAGAAAACTAAGTCAAAAACTGCTAAAAAGATTTTTCAAACTAATTAACAGCTGATTTTGAAATTAAAAAATTATTTTAGAAACCGATTTAAAAATCAAGTAAAGCATTTTAAAATCAAAAGTAGAGTAACCCTATTCTACTAAGCATAATCCTAACTACCTTCTTAGTGAACTGAACTCAGACTTAGGTAGGGATTTGGTGAATATGTCAGCTAAGTTAGATTTAGAATCTACATGTTTAAGGATTATCTCACCCCTGGCTACGTGGTCTCTTACAAAGTGGTGTTTAACATCTATGTGTTTAGTTCTGGAATGTTGGATTGGGTTCTTAGTTAGATTAATTGAGCTTATATTGTCAATAAAAACTTGAGTTTGGGTGTAGTTGAGCTAGAAGTCCTTAAGAGTGTGCATCATCCATAAAAGTTGTGCTACACACTCTCCTAATGCAACATACTCAGCTTCAGTTGTGGATAGAGCTACATAGTGTTGTTTTCTGCTGCACCAACTTACTAGAATATTTCCTAACAGTTGGTAGCTTCCACTTGTGCTCTTTCTATCTAATTTACAACCAGCGTAGTCAGAGTCCGAGTATCCTGACAAGTCAAAGGTTGAGGTCCTAGGATACCAAATCCCTACATTTAAGGTGCCCTTAACATATCTTAGTATTCTTTTTAGGGCTGCTAAGTGCATTTCCTTAGCACAGGTCTGGTATCTAGCACACATTCCTACGGCAAAAAGAATATCAGGTCTGCTGGCTGTAAGGTACAGTAGACTCCCAATCATACTTCTATAGAGTTTAAGATCTACTGGTTTACCATTAGGGTCACTATCTATTTTTACATTTGTGGCCATGGGGGTACTTATGCTTTTAGAGTTGTCCATTTTAAATTTCTTTATTAACTCTTTAGCATATTTGAATTGATGGACATAGTTTCCATCCCTAGTTTGTTTAATTTGTAACCCTAGGAAAAAGTTAAGCTCACCAACTAGGCTCATTTCAAACTCGTTTTCATTATTTTTACGAATTCTCTTAAAAAATTAGAGTTGGTGGACCCAAAGATTATGTCATCGACGTAGATTTGGGCAATAAAGATTTCTTTTCCTAAGGTTTTAATAAATAGGGTTGAGTCAATTTGTCTTTGTTTAAAGTCTTTAGAGATTAGGTAAGTTAATAAGCGTTCATACCAGGCCCTAGGTGCTTGTTTTAATCCATAAAGTGTCTTAGTGAGTTTGTAAACATGGTCAGGTCTTTCTAAGTCTTCAAACTCAGGGGGTTGTCCTACATAGACCTCTTCCTTAATGAATCCATTTAGGAAAGCTGACTTTACATCTATTTGATATAATTTAAATCCTTTATGGGATGCAAAGGCTAATAACATCCTAATGGACTCAAGTCTAGCGATCGGGGCATAGGTTTCGTCATAATCTAACCCTTCTACCTGACTGAATCCTTTCGCTACTAAGCGGACTTTATTTCTGACTATTTCTCCTTGATCATTTAACTTATTCCTAAAAACCCACTTAGTGTCAATGACGGATTTGCCCTCAGGTTTAGGTACTAGTTCCCAGACTTGGTTTCTTTCAAATTTGGCTAACTCTTCTTGCATAGCTATGATCCAATCAGGATCAGGTAGGGCTTCCTCTATAGTCTTAGGTTTAATTTTTGAAATCATTGCTATCTGACTAAGGTTTCTATAGGAAGACCTAGTTCTGACTCCTAAAGTTGGATCACCCACAATTTGATCGGTTGGGTGACTGAGTCTGGGTTTCTTGGTTTTTCTAGAACTTGGTTCAGCCTCAGGTCCGGCTGGTCGGTTTGGTTCACTATTTGATTCACCTATTTGAGTTGGTTCAATAGTTGGTTCAATTGACTCATTAGTTGGTTCAATAGTTAGTTCATTTATGGGTTCAATTAAAGATTCAATAGCTTGTTCATTATCTTCTTGATCAGTATTTGATGAAGTTTGATTTGGATTATCAGGTTTTGAGTTATTTTCTTCATCAAATATTAAATTGGTTGTTTCTTCGATTTTCTTAGTTTGTTTATTGTAAACCCTATAGGCTCTACTTGTGGTTGAATATCCTAGGAAGATGTCTGGGGTTGACTTAGACTGGAATTTTCCTAGATAGTCTTTGGTGTTTAGAATATGGACTTTGCATCCAAAGACCATTAGGTAGTGTAGATTTGGAAGTCTATGATAGTATAATTCATAGGGTGTTTTGTTGTGTTGCTTGTTAATGAGGACCCTATTTTGAATGTAGCAAGTCGTACTAACTGCTTCTGCCCAATATTGGTTGACTAGGTTGAAATCGTTGAGCATAGCCCTAGCAGCTTCCTGTAGAGCTCTATTTCTCCTTTCGACTATCCCATTTTGTTGGGGGATTCTAGGACACGAAAATTCATGTATGTGCCCATTTACCTTACAGAATTCCTCGAACCGCTAATTTTCAAACTCTCCCCCGTGGTCGCTCCTAAGCCTTTTAATTTTAGTATCATTTTGATTTTCAATTAACTTACAAAATTCATTAAATAGGTTTAGGGTTTCATCTTTGGTCTTTAGAAACCTAACCCAGGTAAATCTGGAGTAATCATCAACTATTACTAAGCAGTACCGGTTTCCGCTTAGTGACTTGGCTCCATGTGAATCAAATAGGTCAAGGTGCAGGAGCTCAAGTGTGGTTTGAGTTTGATCAGATTGGATTAGTTTGTGATTAGACCTGGTTTGTTTACCTTGATTACATGGTTCACATATTAAGTTTTCATGATTTTTAATTTTGGGGATACCTTTAATTAGGCCGAGTTGGGTGACTTTTGAAATAATTCTCAGATTAGTGTGACCTAATCTCCTATGCCAGAGGTTTGATTGTTCTAACTGAGTTAACATACATTTAGGTACTAGGGGTAGGTTTATAGTGTAAACATTATTTTTCCTAGTGCCCTTAAGCATGATTTCCGAGTCTTGCAGGTTTCTAATCAGGCAATTAGAATTGTTGAAGGTAACTACATAACCAGAATCACACAACTGATTTATGCTAAGCAAGTTAAAATTAAAATTTTCAACCAAAAGCACTTTCTTAATAACAAAGTCAGATTTAAGTTCAATATTACCTGACCCAATTACCTTGAGTGTAGCATTGTTGCCAAATGCTACTGAGCCTAGGTTCTTGAACTTGAGTTTGGTGAATTTCAATTTATCACCAGTCATGTGTCTGGAGCAACCGCTATCCAACATCCATTGGTCCAAATCTTTATGTTCCTACACATAAAGAGTTTTGTTGATTTGGATCCAATTAGAATCAGGAATAGCCTAAATTGATTTTCACAGCCTAGTCTGTCTCACCCAATCTAAGGTTATCAATCACGTTTGCCTTATGGGTTTTGTGAGACAGGTTTTGGTAGATAGAATTATTTTTGAAAAATTATGATATATATATATATATATATTTTTAAAAAAATTGAATTAATTTTGAAAATAGTTGATTTTGAGTTTATATATAAAAAATGTTTGAATCTACACTTAACTGAAAATTTATGTTAGATTCGAATTTTACAAAGAATAATTTGAATTTGAATTTCAAAAATTGGCTTCCAGGTCTTGGTGAGGCACTAGGCCTTCTTTGGCCGTAGCCTTATTGGATCATCAACCCTTTCCTTGACAAAGCCTTTTAATGAAATTTTATTTTCAAAATTATTTTTTGAAAAAATCTGGTCTAACTAGTTTGGGTCTTGGATTGGTAGCTTCGGCTAGATTCACCAGTCTAAAGAGATCAAGTAGAGTATACTTGACCTTATTAGAATTGGCTTCCCTAACGTACTATCATCTCACCGCCACCCAGTACTATGTGGTTCAAATTTCAATTAATTGATTGAGTCCTTATTTTATGCATTCCTAAGTCTAAGCATAGTAAATTGCAGGAATTAAATAAACAATCAATCATACAATTTGCAAACAAGGATTGAATTTTATCTAACAATAAATATTATTTTTAATTTGGCTCCCCCTGGGCTAAAGCCACGATAATGGTTTGGCAAGATATGAATCTTATCCATGGGGATCCAATACTGATTTGATTCAGTTTGATTGTTCAGGCACAGTTTGGGTACCCATGCCTGATCTTTATGTCTGGACTGGTTCAGTACAGCATAGTAGGATCTTTGTCTAGATTTGGTTCTATAGCCCAACCCGGATCGATTTAGAACCGACTTTTGTTTTCCAAGAATCATGTCAAGACCCTTGGTCCCAGAAGTGAATCATTCTAAGGCAGCTCTAAGATCCTTAACTTGAGTTTTCAAGAAAGAGTTCTCTGATTCAAGTTTTTCAACTTGAGCAGAGGTTCCTTCTTGAACCTTCTCAGTTAAGGGTTCAGAGTTTGCTCTCTCTTTCAGGAGTTTTACTTCCTGTCTGAGAGACTCGACTCGGATTTTGGCTTTTGCCAAATCTCGAGAAAGATAAGAAATTAACTCGCATAATTGAATTCGGGAAAAATCACTTACAGTTATTTTGCCGTCCTCTGAGAATGTAAGATTGCCGTCGTCCAGCTCCGACTCTGACTCGGTCTCGATTTCTTCTGAGGCGGTTAGTGCGAGCAGGTTCGACTGTAGGACCTCTTCTTCTTCTTCGGAAGAGGACTCGTCCCACGTTGCTTTGAGTGCTTTCTTCCTTCTTGTCTTCTTGGTCTCCTTTAGATTCGGACACTCCGTCTTGTAGTGACCTTTCTTCTTGCACTCGTAACAAGTCACATTTGGTTTGTTCTTGTCATTTGAGGGTTCAGCTGGTTCTTCCTTTCTTCGGCTGGCTTTCTTTCTGTTGGTCTGATTCTTTAGTTCTTTGTAGTAGTCTCGGGCTAGCCGAACAAGCTTCGGTCGATTTCCCTCGCTATCTTCTGAGTCTGAGTCTGAATCAGACTCGGGTGCAGGTTGTGGCTTCTTCTTGGTTGTCTTTCCAGCTTTACCTGCAACAAAAGCAATGCCTTTCTCGGCCAGATTGCAGTTAGTCTGTTCATGTAATTCAAGTTCAGAAAAAAGTTCATCTAACTTGATTTTGGAAAGATTCCTAGAAACTTTGTAAGCATCTACCATAGATGCCCACAAGGTGTTTCTTGGAAAGTGTTAAGGGCATACCTTATTAGGTCACGGTTTTCTACCTTGTGACCTATGGTGTGTAGACTGTTCATCAGCTCCTGAATTCTGGCATGGAGCTGAGCTGCTGATCTATCGTCGTTCATCTTAATGGTGTACAACTTGTTCAGCAGAAGGTCCCTCTTGCTGATTCGGGTGTCGGAGGTCCCTTCATGTAGTTCGATCAGCTTACCCCAGAGTTCTTTGGCGCTGTTGAATGGACCCACCTGGTTCAGCTCCTCTTTTGTTAGGCCGCATTGGAGTGTTTGGGTCGCTTTGGCATCGGCTTCTATTTTCTTTTTGAGTGCAGCGTCCCATTTAGTGTAAGACTGTTGTACCCCGTTAGCATTCCTTGGTATTTCCAGTCCGGACTGGATGATTATCCACATGTCCACCTGAGTTTTCAGGTGGACCTCCATTCTGCTCTTCCAGTAGGAGAAGTCCTCCCCACTGAAGAGCGGTGGCCTTGCGGTGCTGAAGCCTTCTTGCATGGCCATTAAGGATTTTATCTGAAAAAGATAGAAAAGAAAAAAAATTCTGTCCCAAGACTTGGTCTTGGATTAGTAGTGCGGGATAAAGAAAAATAATTATCGAGGGGTGTTGCACTGGTCTCGATTAACGATAAAAATTTGAAAAAAATAATTCGAAGAAAATCCGAAAAAAATTCTCAAACTGGTGGTTGCACCAAATTTGAGCTTTCACGCTCTGATACCACTTGTTGGATCGAGAGAAAACGATAGAGGGGAGTGAATATCGTAAGTTGTTTCGGATTGAAAAAGAGAAAACGCAGCGGAAAAATTAAAACAAAACAATACACAAACACCAAGATTTTACTTGGTTCGGAGTCGCGGTTGGCTCCTACTCCAAGGCCCACGGACGTTGACCGTTTACTGCGGGCAATTCTATATGTGCGTAAAATGGTTTACAAATAGATATTACAACTGCAGTATAGTAAACAAAGAAAAGACAGCTCTTCGTTACCGACGTCCGGTGTGGGTTGTATCTCGGAGCAGAGGGACATCGTCGGCGCTTGTATCTCGAGTTGAGAGCTTTCTGTAGCGAAGCGCTTGAGTAGAAGAGCGTGTTTGCGTTGGAAGAAGTTGATCTTCGAAGCCTTGGGGTCGAGGGGCTTTTTATAGCCTCTCGAGGCGCCCTAAATGTTGGGGGCGCCCCCCCACGCGTCACCCGATCCGAGCAAGTCTCGGTCAGCTCTTATCCCACTCGAATAGGGCTGAGGGTTGACTGTGGGGGCGCCCGGGACGCTGGGGGCGCCCTGGTTGACCCTTTCAGCGGGCTTTGATGGACCCAAAAGAGCTAGGTGTCACGAATGTGAGTCTCAAATTTAGATATTTATAAAGCTGGAAACCCTTTTTGCAATCAAAGAAGAAAAGCGTAGTAAAGGGGCCACAGGTCGTATTTTTCCAAGGGCTAGTTTAAGTTGTTCGATTCGTGCTCGAGTTATGTGTCGTCGATGTTTTTGGGTTTCAAATAAAATCTGGGTTTTGTTATGTAATGAGAAATGAAGAAGCAATGAGAAGTAATGAAAACTTAACTATGTGACTTAAACTAGGTAATGGTAGCTAAGGAACTTAACCAATAAGAGACCTAATCAAACAATTTCACTTAATCAAATCTGGAAATTCAACCTGATATTAATTGCAAGTCAAAAGCAAAGCAAATGAATTGAAACAAGGCTGAGCAATCTAAAACTAATCAATTCAAGGTCACTGTCGAAAACTAAATTGACACTAAATGCAAGCAACCAAAGTAAGATTCATATGCAAAGAATGAGAATGGAATTGCGAAACTACTAGATGTAAAATAAGCTACCGTCCAACACCTTATCACATTCACAATTTCATTTACTTGATACTGAAACTGATTTTTGATACAAAGTGGATAAATTGAAACAACTTGATACAAAGGAATAGAATCTTATGCACCTAATATTTCTGCTAAATTCAGCACTAGAATCTATCAAATTCAGAAATGCAACTAGTTCCTTAGCTTGAAAAGGTAAGCTATCATTTAAATGAAACTGAAAACTGAAAGAAGAAATTCAAAAATAAGGTGCAGAACTGTGCAGAAACAAGAAAATGCAGGGACGTTATAGAATTTCAGAAAACACTTCAAATGCAAAACAAACATAACAAAGCAAGCTAGATACAAATGCACCATCCATTGTTCAGATAAGAAATAGGGAAACTAGGGTTTACTTGACTCGAAATTCAGAAGCTACAGCTGAAAAGAAACTTGCAGACTTGAGCTGAAATTGCAGAAATTGAGTTGGCACACAATCTGAAATTGGCATGCAACAATTGGAACTAATTGCAATGCAACTGAAACAATTTGCAATGTAAATTCAGAGGTAAAACTAAGGTTCAATCTCAATTCAAAAGAACTAAGTGAAATGCCGGTAAACAAAAGTGATACGCAGGAAGAAAACTTGATACGCAGGAAAAAACTGATCAAACTGAAACACAAACACTTAAACAGGAAGATGGACTGAAATTGAATAAAATTGATCCTTGAACAAGTTTACTAGCTATCTATTTGTTGAATTAAACCTAATTACTACTGAAACAATTCAGATAAAAGAATTAGACAGCTGCTGATACGAGACAGAAACAGGAATAAAAGCAGAACTCACAATTATAGCTAAACAAAAGAAATTCAATAGGAAACTAAGTCTCGATCCTTCCCATGTTTCAGGACCTCCTTGTTCGTCACACAAGGGCAAGCCAAGAACCCATTCAACTTGCAAATCAATGGAAAAATGGCTTCAACTTCAGATCTGCTCCCTGATTGCACGCAGCTGGAAATCCAATCCGATCTCTTTAATCCTGCGATGAAGGGTTGCTAGGAAGATTGGTTGATGATCAGAGTGCTCCAGAGACCCTCCAGATAGCACCAATTGAAGAAAATAGCACAAAATCGCAATCAATTTGATCAGAAATTAGAAATTGATGAAACCCTCACTCACCCCCTGTTCCGATGCAAATCCGAGATAGAAATTCCATTAAAGCTTCTTCCAAGGATTCAGATCTTGCTCCAAGGTGGTGATCGAGTTGGCCACGCCTTCAGATGGAAGAAATCGCAACAAAAACGAAGAACAAATAAAGAAACGAGAAACTGAGCTGCGAAGATGCGACGCTCTGTTCTGGATCTGAAGGCAGTTTAAGTAGTTAAACAGTGGACGACTCAGATTAATCCCACTCCATCCAACGGTTGATCTTCATTTGATTTGACTCAAACTTCCAAGATCTTGATCAGGGGTTAGGATCATCCTCGGGGTAGCTCGGATCTGCCAGATCTCCAACGGATGGTTCAGATCACCTTGATCTTTGAATGGATGGTCTAGATCCCTCTGATCGTGATCTAACGGCTAGATGATCTCCGATTGGGCTGAAACCTTCAGATCTTGATCTGATTGCTCGATTAACCTTAATTCCAGCTCGGATTGATCAGAAGTTCTTAGATGGTCTAGATCTAACCATTCTTGCATCGGACGATCCAAATTTGTTGACGCTTGATCACTTGATTCAATCCACTTTTGACTCAACTTTGACCCAACATGACCTAGGTCCCTGATCATTTGAAGCCTACAAAAGTAGATCAAAAATTTAGTGACAAAACAACTCAAATATATCAACATTTGCAATTAGGTCCAAAAAGAATATAAATCCTAGAATTTAGGGTAAATCCACCATTAAGCAAGTAAAACATAAGTATCTTAGAACCTTAAATAATCAACAAAATGACACTTATCAACTCCCCCACACTTAAGCTTGAGCGTCTCGCAAAAAGTTCTAAATATGTATCCCCTAGCTTTTCTCAAACATTAAGTAGAAGCAATTAAAAAGAAATTACCTAGGGTTGTTAATTCCCATAAATCTAAGCTCTATGGACTAATATCTTGTCCTTAAATCAACAACTTCACAAATTCAACCTTCATGATTCATTGAGATGAATTTCACTCACTAAACCTCTCAAGGGAAATTTTTGGTGGCTCTCTTCCTAAGTTCTAAGTACATGATGAAAATGGAGCTCACTCATACACACATGCTTTTTGCACTACCATAGGCTTGCTTGTTATCTACTCTCTACCATTATTCATGATTAGAATCTACATCTACAGAAATTCATCAAACAAGAGAAAGATATATGAAATGGTAAAAATGAGGTAAAAGCCAAGAAAATAGCAAATTTGAATGAGTGGAAGAATTGAATGCTCAAGGATATTTTTGATGCACTTTGCCCTCCTTTCAGTCCTCATAATGAAGTCGAAGTGTGATGAAGTGAAACTTTGGCATTGCTCTTCCAAAATTTGATAAAAAGAATTCATGAATTCCTTTGTGCCAATTTTCTCTCTTGCGTGCCAATTTTGCTTTCTTCTCTTTTCTTATTTTTTTTTAATGAAATCAGAATGATGGTGGAACAGATCTTCAATTTGGATGAGAGTATCTTCACTAATTTCATGGTGCCAAAACTTAATGGTGTGCCACTTGGTTTCTTTTGTTGTTTTTTTTCAAACTGTTTTCTCTTTTTTTTTCTTCTTCTCTCAAAACTTCTAATGGAGCACATTCAGATCAGGAACACAATTTTCCATTTCAGATTACAGCTCCACATTCCAATCTGATTTCTTGACAGCAGTTTGCATCAAATAGAAAATGGAAGATTTAAATACTTCAATTCCTGTTTTGACTCCATCCCTACTGATTTATTTTCTTCCTTGCGGATTTACAGCAGTTCTTCAATAGATTCAGCATCCACACAATCCATTCTAAGAATCTAGAATTGTCAGGCTCTTCATCCTTGCAATTTCCTAGTTTATTATCAACAGTAACTCAGCTAGTAGTGGAGAATTCATTCCAAACTATTTTTTTTTCTTTTCTTTCTCAGGTCTGATCTGAAAATCCTAGCAGCTGCATTTCTTTCAGTTTTCTCATTAGCCTACTGTACTCATCGCTCTTGACGCATTTATAAACTCAATGCCTTGATTCATAGCCTCGGAAACCCAATTTCAATTGTAAGTTGATACAAAACTTCCTTTGGCACAGATTTTTTTTCTTCTTCACTTGTTCCACTTTGGTTCAGATTTTTACATAGATTTCAGATTTTTACATAGATTTTCTACTTCAATTCAAACTTTACAACTTCAATCCAGACTTAGCAAAGAGTTACTGATTTTATCTTCCAATATTCCTACTTCCCAATTTTTAATCCAAACCATTTGTGCTACAAACTCCATTGATTTCAAATTCTTTTCTTCATGGCACAGTTTTTTTTTCTCTGTTTTTTTTTCGTGCCATTCCTTCCCATTACAGATTTTTTTTAGATCCACTTCACTTCCAATTCACAACTGAATTCCCACTTATTCTTGATACCAAGCTCCACTCGAATGGGCACTTTTTGCTTCAATCCAAATAGAATTTTTTTTTTAAATGAAATACATCTTTGATACAAAATTCTTCCAAAACATTAGCCACTCCCCCACACTTAATCCTTTGTCCGTCTCGGGCAAAATACATCAAGAAACATCCCCAAACAAACAAGTCCCTATAAAAATATGGTTAAGAGTAGAAGATAAGGAAAGAAAAATAGAAAGAACATGATTAGTGTCAAGAATTGATATGGAAAGGTAAACAAATTTATTAGCCTCTATAGATGTGATCCAATCATTGAAATATGGTTTTGAAAGAACCTAAGCAAGTTCTAGAGTACAATCACATGTATGTGTCACAAAAATAAGGCTAATCCGCACTAGGTACAAATAATTCATCTCAAGTCCTCAATCAAGAATCCATGGCCAAGTAGTACTCAAGCATCCAAGATTTCATCCATGAGCTCAAATCTAAAGTTTTAACAACCAAATTTAATTTGTTTTTAAGAGACTCTAAAATGCTATGAAGATAACCTAAAGGGATACATTTATTCCTATTCATTAAGAAAAAGTGCCAAAAGACATAAAATGGTATTTACAATGTCTATTTATTAATTCTACTCTACTCATGCATTTATTAGCAAGAACTCTTTTTAAAAGAAAATTCTACTTCTAAAGAACATAAAAATGAAACATGCAATGAAAGAAAATACAAGAAGGAACAAACTCCCCTTTATTTCTGGTGGTCGGAGTCTATCAAGGAATAATCTCCATCGTGGTACTGGAGGAGTAGGGGTAGCTGAAAAAGTTTCCTTTATTTGTTCAATTTTATTTTGCATCACTCCCCCACACTTAAACATGACAGCAAAATGTTCAGGTGGCCGTGGACGATCAATGTTCAACATCCATTTTAGAGGTGGAATGTTATGAGTCAACGTAAGATCATCTCCTCCCTCTTTATTCTTTTTGGAAAATCTTCCAGGGGGTTGAAGACTGTCTAAATGGAGTACCCACTCTAGAAATCTCTGGGACCCTGCAAAAACATGTAAAACCTTTCTCAAGCATGTAGGGTAAGGTAAAAGTGTAATACCATGAATCTCTACATTAAATGTATCCAGAAATGCATCGCATCCAATAAAATCAATTTTTGGTACCTCAGTAAATTTTTCACAAGCAGTTTCTACATGAGGTATATCAAGAAATGTTTCATAGTCAATAAAATCAATCTCTGGTACCTCCATAAGTTTTTCACACTCAATTTCAGCATAAGAAATAACAAGAGATTCATCACAATAAACAACTTCAATTTCAGGCTCTTCTAAAAAATTTTCACAATCAATTTTAGCATAATCTGTCTCAAGAATATCATAACAATGAATGAAATCAAGCCTGGGTGCCTCTAAAGAATTTTCATAATTATTTTTCACAAATGATGTATCAAGACATTCTTCACATGCAAATCTAGACATCTCCCTGAAATTTTCTAAAGGAAAAGAAGAAATACTTACCTGATCGTGCTGAAAAAAGTCTGTTGGTTCTACAAGAAATACCTCCATCTCAGGCTCAAATTCTGGTGGACATTCAACTGGAATAGGTGATCCATGGGTACATGCTCCCATCATGCAAGTCCCTACACTTTCTGGAAATGGTGGTGGTCCCTGGGGCTCTGTGCAATCCCCTACACCTGTAGAATCATCTTCTGTGCATGCCTCCTTAGTAATACCTACAACAACCTTATTAAAAAGATTAGGACTATCAATAGCAATATCATCACAAAATAAAAAATAAGAAAACTCCGGTAAAGCTTCAGTTCTGAAATCAAGACTGTCACATGCTTTTCCATTCATCTCCTCAGGTTCCTTTGAAATCAAAACTCCTCCCACTATGTCAAATGCACCATCATCAGCAATAAACTGTGCCTCAACAGTCTCATTTGCAGTGTCCAAACTCATAATAGAGTGATCTCCCCTAGGGTCCTTCATGGCATCGAAAATGCTAAACTGGACTAGTGTGTCTCCCACCTCCATCGAAAGTGTGCCAGCATAAACATCAATATTTGTTCTAGCAGTCTTCAGAAAAGGCCTTCCAAGGATAAGTGAGAATCTACGTGCAAGATACTCTCCTTCCATGTCTAGAATGTAGAAGTCTGCAGGGAAAATCAACTCCTTCACTTTAACCAAAACATCTTCAATAACTCCTGCCGGGCGGGTCTGGCTTCTGTCTGCTAGCTGAATCACAACTCCAGTGGGCTGTAGAGGACCAATGCCAAGCATCTAGAAGACCGTCCTGGGCATGACATTAATGGAAGCTCCTAAATCCAGCATGGCATCATGTAGCGTGGTGCTCCCTATCTCACAAGATACAGTAAACATCCCAGGGTCTTCACATTTCTGAGGTATGGCATGGATGAGTGATGAAACATTTTTCCCCATGCTGACCAACTCATTTTCCTTAAGCTTCTTCTTGTGAACACAAAGATCTTTCAGAAATTTTGCATACTTAGGAACCTGTTTAATCATCGTCAGCAAGGGTACATTAATTTTACTTTGCTAAAAAGTTTTACTAGCTCATTGTACTCTTTGGTTTTCTCCTCCTCCACTTGTCGTTTAGCTTGAGTTCTCCGCTGAGGAAAGGGCAAAGGAACTGAAATTTCCTCCTCTGGAACCAAAATGGGAGGGGCTGATTTTTGAGCTGCTGTCCCACTTTTTGGAGCTGCTATAAAATCTGTTTTGCCACTGATTTGTACTTCGTTTTCCACCAAAATTATAGGATTGCTTGATGAGGGAGTTGGGCACGGACTAGGGGTGGAACCAACTGAATTTGGAGTGATTTCAGGGTTGTTTTGAGCTGGAAATGAAGATGCTGCCCTACTTTCAGAAAATTCAGCTCTTGGACCATTTTGAGATGAAGTAACCTTCCCACTCCTCAAATAAATTGCGCTAACATTTCCCTTAGGGTTAGGAACAGCTTGAGAAGGTAGTTGGCCTGATCTCTGAGCTTTATTTTGATTTATTTCACTAGCCATTTGCCCAATTTGCCTCACAAGGTTTTGTATGGCGGCAAAAAGATTTCCTTGTTGTGTTTGTTGTATTTGGGACTGTTGGGGTTGATAGGAGTGCTGAACTTGGTGTTGACTAGGCTGATAAGTAGGTTGGAATGTTGGTTGAATTTGCTGAGAATTAAAGCCTTGAAAATTCTGATTTTGAAATGAAACTTGTTGTGGTGAGGGCTGAAATTGATTGGGCTGAAATCCATGATTTTGGGGCTGAAAACCTTGATTCCAAGGCTGGAAATTTTGCTGTGGTTGTTGGAATTGCTGCTGTGAATGTAACGCCCGCCCCTTACCGTTAGGCGGCGCATTACCTTTAACCCTTTTTTTTTCTTACTTACTTATATCATTGCGTATGAATCTAACATTGCAGCGGAAATGAAACATAACTAAAAGCATATACAACGATAAGGAAGTAATAACACCATATAACATCTAATAGCATCCATACTTAAATAAACTCCAAAGAACTAGCAAGAATCATGCATAAAGTAGCAACATATGTCTTATTAGAAATAAGAACTAAGTCTATAGATGACACTAAAGTAGATCGATCAGTCAAGTCACACCACACACATTAGCCCTTCCTGCAGCTTCCCTTTCTTTAGTAATTTCTATGTTGATCTGCAACATAAGCAAACAAACTATAAGTATGAAACTTAGTAAGCTCTTTCCTACTCACTAAATCTATACGTCACATGCATTTGAGAGACATATAACATCTTATGCATAACATAAAAATACATAAGGCATATAATCATATGAAGGCATATAAACATAGAACATATGCATTGTAAAAACATTTAGGATGCTCTTTAGAAAACATAGTAAATAATACTTTAAAATCATATACATCATCTTCTTTGGGGTCCCCGGCTTTGTACCCATTCTTTCTTTTGCGCGCATACCCCTATGTAGGATGCGAGGTTGCTAATCCCGACCTACAGGGGTCTACATTCTAGGCTTACTATCTTTCAGCCTAGGGACAGCTTCGGTAGTCCAGAACCGTGGATCTTTTTCAAGACCCGGTACAAGTCATTCTTTAAAGTAAAATACATATATGCATTCTTTTCTTTTCTTTCTTTCTTTCATATAGAACATGCATTCCTTTCTTTCTTTCTTTCATATTGCATGTACTATAGACATTCAATCATTCATAATCATAAGCATACCTTCATATATAGAACATGCATTCTTTCTTTCTTTCATGTTGCATGTACTATAGGCATTCAATCATTCATTAACATAGGCATACTTTCATGGCATAATCATTAGCATAAATAGCAAGACATGGAAGGACCTTTCTTTTAACACATGTAAGTGAAGCAACCATCATGCTAGTTTCATCAATACATCATACTTATAACATGTTTGTCTTAATTAAGGCAATATGTTAGTTTAATCTTTCTTTTCTCATCTTAATACATGTTGGCCAAAACTTCATAGCAAGGATATCATAGCATAAGAGTCATATAATCATGGAAATAAAAACATACATTACATAAGAGGTCATTTACAAGTACACTGGTAGTCTAGACTTCACTAAACACTAGTTTAGGTGCATGAATTGTACTTGAACTTATTCGTAGCCTTTATTCTAGTAATTGGCCAAAATTAACAGTATGTATAACATAGTATAAAAGTCATATAATCTTGGAAATAAAAATATACGTTACACATGGAATCATATACAAGCACAAGGGTAGTCTAGGCCTCATTGAACACTAGTTTAGGTGCATGTTTTGTGCTTGAGCTTATTTTTAACCCTTATCCCAGTATTTGTCCGAAATTCACAGCTAGATAACATGGCATAAAAGTTCATATAACATGTAAACAAAACATATTTTACCATTAAGGTCATATACAAGCATAAAAGTAGTTTAGCTTCATTAAACACTAGTTTAGGGGCATGCTTTGTACTCGAACCTATTCTTAACCCTTATTCTTGTAATTTGTCAAAACTCATAGTAGGGATTTCATAGCATAATCATTCACATAACATGGGAATAAAAGCATATTTTTCATAAGAATTCATTCACAAGTGCAAAAGTAGTTTGTACTTCACTAAATACTAGTCTAGGTGTATAATCTAGAGTTCTACTTGGATTATAATGCATATGGGTACATGTAACATTTTTCTAAACATAAATACATAGAATGAAGCATGAGTTTAGGCTCAAACAACTTAGATAAGGTACTGACCCTAAGGTATAAATTATTTTCATCATGAAATAAAACACCCAATCACATGCATATCACTTGATTTAACTATAACTTCATGAAGGTCTATAAAAATCTGTTTTAAGGAATAATTTAAGGTCCCTTGGCCGAATGTTACAGCGGTCCCTTAGCATAGGTTCCAAAAAATTTCGTGGCCTAAAACATTTATATAGCAAGGAAACAATCATTAGAACAATAGCCTACTTCATGCCTCAATATTTATCCATTTCATGACTTGGCCGAATTCTTCCAAGTCCTTTACATCATGGAGGGCATTCAAACACCATGTATCCATCATATATTCATTACAAAAAGGTAGTAACAATTTCATGAACTCTTCCTTTACGTTTTTGGACATAAAAAGGGGTACCCCTTTATGGCCAAAACTTCCCTCAAGGTTTTCTTCCATTTTCATTCACCCAACATCACAAGCAAACATAAAAATCATAAAAAACACATAAAA